>OX411307.1:133410666-134010666 GCA_948150685.1 Rhaphigaster nebulosa
GATTATTGCTCATTTTTGTGGTTCCCACGTTCAGTTATAAATTAGTTGATATAAAGATCGCGAAAAATCGTTTTTGATAGATTTATCATTAAAAAAAACGATTACTATTCTCGTCCAGTGTTCAATCATTGAATAATTTGAGAATGAAGTTCTTGCTATATCACGCATGTATTTATAATATTTTTCTGTCACTGGTTAAGGTTGTGGAGGAGACTATTGGTCAGATCGCTTATGCTTGGTAGAAGCGGGAAAGAAATGGTTAGAGTCATCTAAATAAAGATTTTTATTTTTAAAATTGTTGTCAGGCTCTACTTAAACCAAGCTTGATTTCAAAAGCGAACATATGAATAAAGAATGCCCAACATATGAAGCAACAGCCTTTTTTTTTATTATAGTAATTTTTTTAAATATTTCCTCCTTCTATATTTTATTGCTCCACATTATATAACAAACGATTAGCCCAGTCAATAAAGATTTTTCGTCGCAACTCATTAGGGAAAGTTGGATTTTAGATATATGTGATAGACCCTTATTAGACATGTATTTTCTCAAAAGTCCACACCCATCCCATTTGAGGGTTTCCCACACCCCCCTCTAAAGTTCCATTAACACAGGTCTTCCCTTTAATACTCATAAGTCCGGTGAATGAATGATTGTTCCAGAGAATTAAACTTTTTTTTGGATTGTTCCTGATAACTCATTCTATCATATTTTATTTTATTCCATACTTAAGGAGCAATCAAATCACAAACATAAGTAAATTTTTTTTGTTTTTTTTAAGACCTCAACTTTTGTTTTCGTTATGTGTAGTTCTAAATTGTTGAAATACACAAAAACATTTAAAACAAAACTTGTAGGGCGCATTTTAAGCTTTAAAATGGTATGACTGGTTTATATGAAACAGTAACGGCTAGGGTGTCCTCAAAGTGAGCAAGTGTGCGGCGCTCCATATTACGACCATATATCCACCAAAGTCGGAAATGAATTTAAAACACAAGGATTAAGCCCTGCATTTAAAATATAAAAAATCCAACCCTCACATTTCCCTTCTCCTAAAGACAAAATAGACCCTTTCCAAAAAAGCGAAGTAGACGAACTAAATTGTAATGATTGTGCAGCCAAAAACACGGGAAAAACTGGGATATCACTAAATCAGAGATAAAAGGAACATCTATGTGCATATAATAATAAGACATAGACTTCCAACTTTGCAATTCATTTAAATGAAAAAAAAAAACCATAAATTCATCAAAAACTCAGGAGTTAAATTCATACATCACGTTGAAAAGAGTCACAAATTAAATATATATGAAACACTTTAAATAATAAAATCCTTCAAATCCAATCCAGATTTTTGCTTTAATGACCAAATAAATATCTCCAATAGTCCAATCTTAAATTTATTCCCATCCATAACAGAAAAAAAAATTACCCACCGGAATTACTGGAAAACCTCGACCCTTAAACCGTACCATTTGCCTACAAACACCCCACCTTTCTTCCATTACTAGTTCAGTGCGAGAACAAACCAATGCAACCTTTTCTGTTTGATATAATCTACTTAAACCATGGATTTGATGCATTTGATTTCTTGTCTTAATTAAATTCATAATTCGTAAATGTTTTATAATACTAATTTATATTACATTTAAATTAATATGTATAATAATACCAAACTGCATTTTGCATTTTTGTGTGTTTTTATAACTGAAGATAAATGTATAACATTTGAAATTAGTTTACAATAAAAACAAAATTATAGAAGTGGCAAATAATTTATCAATCCCTAATTGTACAATTATTGCTCTTTTATTACCAAGAAATGTGGAAACAACTCCACCGTTTACTTATTGATTAAAATATTTAAATGGCAGCACCACCGACCATCCACCCACCCTAAAATGTTCAACTTATTCACAGTATGATTTTATTACTATTTACATTTGGTTATGTTCTACGATCTTCTTTCCTGTCTCAACTTATTTCCTCTATAAACGAGTTGATAGAGGAAATAAGTTCATAAATAAGTTGTTTTAAACGTTTATGTGTATTTAAAACAACACCAATCGAAAATAAAATATGTCTTCTTAAACAAAAAGTTACTTAAGTTTGTGATTTTATTGCTCCTTTGTAATTTTATAACATATGCGAAATCCAGCTTTCTCCTAATGAGTTGCGACGAATGGTGGTTTTTAGTCTCCATTGACTGGGCTAGATACCCTACACTATGACCTCTAAATCCCTTAATGTTTTAGACCTTATTGCATCTGAATTCTCCAAATTTTATCAGAACTGTATTCACCATCACAATCTTTTAGCACAATCGCTATCTAGCTCCATGCTATGTATAATATTTCAATACATATAATCCTGCTAGATGGTGAAGCGGTAGTAAACCCGAGACGTTTCGTGAATTATGTTATTGATGTCCTGATAATTGCCAACTTCTCCACTCAAGTCCTGAGCGTTTGCGGATCTTGCGTTTCCATCCTCACTCATAATCAGTCTTTCAATGCCAGTGACGTGACCAAGGAAGAATCGCTGGGATTACCTGGAGTCTTTGCCCTCCTCACGTTGGGGATTTTTTTTACTTTATTATATTAATTTTTATCATAACAATTTTATTATTTTAATATAGTTATTTTATTTTAGTCTGCAAATATGATATGAATGGTATTGCAGATACCTATGGCCCTGAAGTGTGGCAGATATTATTTGACCACATCAAATATTATTTGATTATCATTATTATTATTATTTATTATTTGGCAAAACAGTTCTTCTCTCCCAATATTTTTTACTTCTTGATTACACAGTTTTTTCTTAATATATTCACAATAAAAACTAATTGAAACAATTCAATTTATCGAAGCTTGATACATTCCACTGCGATGGGCACTTATTCCATATTTAAATTTCAAATTTTTCGAGAATAATAATTATTCGAGGGAACCAGAAACTTCTCAGAAGAGGCTGCTGTTCAAAAATTATTTTAAACAATAAATTTTGCATAGTTGGAACTCTTTCAAAGAAATTCAGTTATGATATTTGTCTCATCTTCAGTTCATTCAGCTTATTCTTGATCTTTATTTGTTGTTTTCATCTTTTTGATTATTTTTTTCCTTGATTACTTAATTCTGATTTTTACAGCACATCACATGGCTACGGAAAGGAATATCTTTAAAAAAAAAAAGACGAAGGAAAGTCAACCCATAATCTCTTTGGGGTGTAAATTTATATATTGCCTTCATTTACCTTGCTTCATCTATTACAATGTTGCTATAGACCTGTGCTGACGAACTGTAATTGAGTTTTGTCAACAAACACAGCCCCGAAGAAGGCCTGCGATGTGGGTCAAAACGTAGGTATTTAATTAATAGTTTTTACTATTTTAGTGTTTTTATGACAGCCACCTGGACCATCTTACTGCAGTTTTATATTGAGCACGACTGAATAAAAAGCGAAGTCTTCCACCTGAAATACTTAAAGGAAGCAGTTTCTCTTCCTTTTAAAGATGTCAGAATTTTAAAGAACTATAAGTATAATCAACCTAATTGCCTTAAGAAAGTCTGGGTGCCATAGCCTCATCTGCTAATCTAACCTTGAATATTGTCTGACCGGAACGTTGGCAAATGTGATATATAGCACGTCAATCTTAACCTAATTCAAATCAATTGTCACCTTTTCCATTTCGATTGTAACTTTTCCCATTTCAATTGTAACCCTTTCCAAATCAATTGCCACCTTTGCCATTTCAATTGTAACTTTTTCCATTTCAATTGTAACTTTTTACATTTCTATTGTAACCCAACCGGTTATATAATTAATTCTATTTTATTATTGAAAAATAATTATTTTAATTACAATAATGCCTTTTGAAATAATTTTTGCATATTATTCCAACGTTTTTTTCGTTTACTAGATAATTGATGTTAAGTGCTAATTTCAAATAATTTAAATTTTTTTAAGAAAAAAGATTATGGTATATTTATTATTAAATTTTTTTTTGGGAGAGGAGAAGTAGATTTCATCAATTTGGTGATCGTTCATTAGGTTTTCGTAGTTGATAATGCCGGATTAGCTATCGAAAGTTTGTTGGCCACGAGCAGTTCTACTTAATTATTAGTATTCGAAATTCTTTGGTACAGGCATCCTTTATCAGGTTTTCAAGGACGCCAGTTCCAAATTTACTATCGGATTTTCGATCGCGCATGCGCATTTCGATTTTCCGTTGCTGTGAATTTTTTTCTATGATATAGGAATCGTTTATAAGGTTTTAAAGGTTCTGATTCTGTTTTTTTAATTGGATTTTCAAGCGCCAATGTGCATTTTGGTTTTCCGTTATTGTTGAAGTTTCCATTATATATAGCGATCGCTTATTAGGTTTTCGAATGTTTTGATTCCAAATGTTTTTTTCTTACCGAGCATGCAAAATTCAAATTACCATTATATTTAACTTTTTTTTTTTTAAATATCGTCCTTGAAAACCTAATGAACAATAGTTTCACCTTTAAAAAAAATGTAAATTATTAAAAAGTAATGGCTATTCGAAATGAGCATGTTCTATTCGAATTCCAAAAGTTCAACAGTAACGGATAAGCGAAATGCGCATGCGCGATCGAAAATTCAATTTAAAAAATCGAATCAAAACTCTCGAAAACATATTAAACGATCCCTACATCATAGACAACTTTATCAGTAACGGAAATGCGAAATGCAAATGCGCGATCAAAAATCCAATTCAATAAATGGAATCAGAACCCTCGATAACCTAATAAACTATCCCTGTATCATTGAAAGTTACAACAGCAGCGGAAAATCGAAATTCGCATGTGCGATCGAAAATCCGATAGCAAGTTCGTAAAAATGGCGCCCGTGAAAACCTTATAAACGATGCTTATACCGAAGAATTTTGAAATCTAATGATTACGTAGAACTGCTCGAGACCAAACAAAATTCGCACGTGCGATAGAAAATCCAATTCGAAAAATCTAATCAGAACCCTCGATAACCTAATAAACCATGCCGACATCATAAAAAACTTTAATAGTAACGGAAATGCGCAAGCAATTAAAATCCAAAAAAAAAATGTTTTTTAAATTAAAATCCAATTAAAAAAAAATTAATCAGAACCCTCGATAACCTATTAAACGATCTCTGTATCAGAGAAAACTTCAGAGAAAAATTCGCATTTGCGATCGAAAATCCTATAACAAATTCGTAAAAATAGCGCCCTTGAAAATCTAATAAACGATGTCTATACCGAAGAATTTTGAAAACTAATAGTTAAGGAGAACTGCTCGGGACCGAACTAAATTTCGAAAGTAAATTCGACATTAGCAACTTCGAAAACCTAATGAACGATCATCAAAGAAATAATAAACATTTAAAAATAAATATACTTTTTTGTTTTTTTTCTTCAGAAATTTAAACTAATTGAAATAAATATAGTTAATATCAATTATCTAATAAATGAAAAAAATGTCAGAAGAAAATGGAAAAATTGTTTCAAAAGTCATTAATGTAATTGAAACGATTATTTTTCAATAATAAAATAATTAAAATAGAATTAATTCATGTCCGGTTGGGTTACTATTGAAATGGAAACAGTTGCATTAAAATGGAAAATGTTACAATTGAAATGGAAAAGGTGACAATTGATTTGGAAAGGGTTACAATTGAAATGGAAAAAGTTACAATTAATATGGAAAAGGTGACAATTGATTTTAAAAAGGTTACAATTGACGTGTACATAAATGCTATAAAAAGCGAAAAAATTACGGAAGAATGTGCCAAAATTATTTCCAAAGTCATCATTGTAATTAAAATAATTATTTTTCAATAATTGTATAGATAAAATAGAATTAATTCATGTCCGGTTGGATTACAATTGAAATGGAAAGAGTTACAATTGAAATGGAAAAGGTGACAATTGATTTGGAAAGGGTTACAATTGAAATGGAAAAGGTAACAATTGAAATGGAAAAAGTTACAATTAATATGGAAAAGGTGACAATTGATTTTAAAAAGGTTACAATTAACGTGTACATAAATGCTATAAAAAGCGAAAAAATTACGGAAGAATGTGCCAAAATTATTTCCAAACTCATCATTGTAATTAAAATAATTATTTTTCAATAATTGTATAGATAAAATAGAATTAATTCATTTCCGGTTGGATTACAATTGAAATGGAAAGAGTTACAATTGAAATGGAAAAGGTGACAATTCAAATGGAAAAGCTGACAATTGATTTGGAAAAGGTTACTATTGACTTGGAAATACTATAATATGATGCCTATAGGTTAGGGGGAGCACAGTGGGACGAAACGGCTTCCTCCTTCTTAGTCCATTTAGTGGACCCTTTTTGAAGATTGGGAGAAGAAGAAAAGGTATATTTTTTCTATGAGGACTTGGATTTTTTTTTTCAATCTTAGTTAAGGTTGTCTATTTTTTGTCATTACAACAAAAATTATAAAATTTGTTCGTAAATTAAATATATTTCGTTAATGGGTAGCTGTTAAAGTTTAGAATTATCCAAGAATTCCATCCCACCGTTTCCCGCTGTTCAATTTATATAATAATTTTGTTTGAAAAAATGAATACGAAATGTGCTTTGTGCGCTTTGCGAGATTTTATTGTTAATCCGTCGCGAGGAAATAATAAACCATTCAATATTCCCAATTAAACAATTGACCCAAAAATGGCCAAGAGGCCAGGAATAAGGATTTTAGGAAATTTCAGGTACCTCACACAAAAAATAGAAAAGGAAGACGTTTTACATCTTCTTTTGCTGACAACAGATTCATGTATTTCCTCATTAAAATCAACCATTATAAGGCGAAAAAGATTTTGTCAAAATGTTTAACATTCACAACGTTCTCAAATACTTGTGATCTAGACAGCAGCAATGTAATTAAGAAAAGAAAAATTTATTTTATTTTAATAAATTTATTAATTCCAATTATCTGAATTTTATATTGTAAATTATTTAGATAACAAATTTTAAACCATCATTTATAATAAATTATTTGTTTGTTCCAATGTTGCCTATTTATTTATATTTATAATTATTGTATTATACAATAAAATACTGCTAATGGATAGTGGCTTATCGTGACATGTGCCACCTACTATTCATAAAATAACCCTATATAACACTGAAGGTCTAAAATCATTTCAAAGAAATAAACAAAATAATATAGGATGCCTCCTTATTTTTCAATTCGTCCCACTATGAGGTGGAGAGCTGTAAATATAAGAGATGTAGCAATTTTTGAAGAGCTAAACGTTGTATTTTACCCCTTCATTAAGCTCTTGAGGGATGGATGTAACTAATCAAGTAGTCGTAGTTGTGGAGGCTTCTAATTTTCAGTACCTGTCAAACTTCGCCCTTCCAATGGGTCTACTGTGTCATTCATCCCCTATCCTTGAATGGAACCCAGTCTCTATAAATAGAACTGGTGGACCACTCCTCCTAACTACGTCCCAATTATTTCCTGCTAAAATTAGTTCCATTCACTTTGCTGTTTCAAAGCAACTAAGTTTAAACTAAAAACAAAATTAAATACATTTTTACTTTTCATAAATGTAAATGTTATGTAATTTATTATTTTTTTTCTTTTATCATATTTGTTTTTAATCATTTCAGTTTTACTAATTTATACTATTATACTGATTTCTATATTTTAAACGTAATTCAGAGGGAAGTCTTCACAAATTTCGAAAATAAGTAGTGAACTAGGATTAATTTGTTTATCACTCATATTTCATTTCCATTTTTTGATATTTCGGGGTCTTATTCCCATCATCAGATTTACAATTTTTCAGCAATGCATTGTAAATTATTAATATTAATTTATAAAATTAATCAGTATAGATTAAAAATGATAGAACCACTATAATCCAACATTTATTTTTATTAATGAAAACATTTTAAGTAGTTATTATTTTATTTTAAGTGTTTAGTATTATGTTGATACTTAATTTCTAACGATTTTCTCTGCAACAATATTATCTTTAATTTATAGTACAATATATTTACCTTCAGTATTTATTTATATTATTTATACTCCTATTTGTCATAATATCTGTCTTACAATAAAATTATAACGTTAAAGTAAAAGCTAGTTTAGGAGTATCTATTTCTAACATCTCTTCCCGGTCACAACTGAACTATTTCTAAATTAATATTTGCCCTTTGCAAATATTTATCTAGTTTAAATCCTTCAACTATTAATCTCCAATAAATTAATTTCCTTAATTTGTTTAATTTAACTAATCTTAAAAATCTCTCTCGAATTACACAGGCCTACAAGAGAAAAAAAATTGTTGGTGATTAGGATTTTGGAACTGATTTTAGCTATATTTGGGGCGCTGAATCTAAATATGAAGTCAGTTTTTTTCTATCAGCTCTACTTTTTGAGATAAGCGTGAAAAAGGAATTATGAGGAGATGTCAACAATTCCTCAAACTTTCAACCAGGTTGAGTTAAATGATCTCGTCAGAGATCTTAACCTGTCAAAAGAAGCTTTTGAATTACTGGCTTCCAGGTTGAACGACAAAAATTTACTGAAACAAGGAACCAAAATTACTTTTTACCGTACAAGAAAAAAAGGGTCTGCTACCATTCTTCTCTCAAGAAGAAAATCTTGTATTTTTTCAACATGAAAAAATGAGACTTCCTGAATATTTTCCAGATGATTGGCGCCTATTTATTGATAGCTCAAATCGAAGCTTGAAATGTGTTCTTCTACACAATGGGAACAAATATGACTCAATATCAATTGCTCACTCAACGACAATAAAAGCTTTGGTCTTGGAGAAGATAAGGCAGGTGCCACCCACTCTCATCAGTGCGATCAAATCGGTATACCAGGATCCCAAGGGAATTATACGGCTTAACGGAACTGAATCAGAGCCATTTAGGTTTTATAAAGGCATCAAGCAAGGGGACAGCCTAAGCCCACTTCTTTTCGTAATATGCATGGATGAAGTATGGAAAGTCTGCAAGCGAAGGACACCAAGGGCAACAGTGGGATACTGGAATTTAATTCCTGTACTGACACAAGCTCTCCTATATGCGGATGATGTGGTCCTGATTCCTGACACCCAGGAAAGGCTTCAGGTGGCTGTCGATGAATGATCGGAAGAGCTCCAGAGGAAAAGAATGGAAATAAATCTTATTAAAAGTAAGGTGATGTTTATCGGCCGAGACGGGGAAGACCCGATTCATATTTCATGCAATAATGAGCCGCTAGAGAAGGTTGATAATTTTCAGTACCTGGGCACGATTTTCAGCAGAGATGGGAGAATAGACCAAGAGGTTCTACAAAGGGTCAAGAAGGCTAATCTTGTGTTCTACTCCATCTGCACTACAATATTAGGGAAACAGGAGATAAAGAAAGAAAACAAAATATCTTTATTTAAAACAGTGTTTCTGCCTGTCCTTCTATATGGTGCGGAGAGCTGGACTGTTCTTGATAAACACGCGAACAAAGTAACGGCCATAGAAATGAGGTACCTTAGGAGAGTACTTGGCAAAACAAGAAGAGACTGCTGGAGAAATGAGAGAATAAGAGAGGAACTGAATGTAAGGCCAGCAAAAGAAATTATAGAAGAACGCCAACTGAAATGGTTTGGCCATGTTTATAGGATGGCCGATAAACAAAAGGCTAAATGGCTCTTGGAAGCAAAACCAGAGGGAAAGCGACCTAGCGGCAGACCCAGGATGATGTATCACAACTATCTGGAGAGACTTGGGCGAGCCAGAGGCAGCACGATGGTAGATATGCGAAGAAGGGCCAGCAACAGAGATTAGTGGACGAGATGGGCCGAGGCCGTTTCTCCACGCTGATGGCACTAAGGAGGGGGTGAAAGAAGAAGAAGAAGATAAGGTATCGTGAACATCAATGGGTGATTTGTGTGGACTTCAAAATGGTAAACTTTCGCCTCGAACAGCAAAGTGACCACATCAAATATCCTTGTTTCTTGTGCCTCTGGGATAGCAGAGAGAAAACACACCACTGGGTTAGACAAGAGTGAACTAAGAGAGAAGATATGGTCGTCAGAGAAAATAACGTTATTAACGAACCCTTAGTTAAATGAGAGAAAATCATCTTTCCTGCACTGCTTATCAAGCTGGACCTTATGAAGCAGTTTTTAAAGGGTCTTGATAAGGACGGATCATGCTTTGCATTTAAATGGAGAAAATGTCTCACTTGAATAAGGAAAAAAATAAACCAGAAATATTTAGCGGCCCAAGAATAAGAAAATTCATTAAGGACCAAGCCTTCGTAAATTCCAGGATTGAGGCTGATCGAAAATACTAGACTTCATTTGTTTCAGCGGTCGGAAATTTTATGGGCCAACAAAAAACAGAAAACCCTATTGAACTGGTAAACGATATGCTTAAAAATTTCAAATCCCTTAGGTGCAACATGAGTATTATTTACACAGCCACCTGAATCGTTTTCTTGAAATTTTAGGAGACAGCAGTGAGAAGTAAGGTGAAAGATTTCATCAAGATATTGAAATTATGGAGGACCGCTATCAAAGATGGGATGCGCACATGATGGCAAATTATTGCTGGAGTTTAGAAAGGGACTGTTCCAAGATACATTCAAGAAGGTCACGAAAAAGAAGCTTCTGAAGTGTTGAGTTACTAGTTGGTTCCATTGATGACTTGGTACTATCTTTGCATATAAATAATAAGTATATACTAATAACATTTGTATCATAAATGATATTTGTGTTATATAATAATATTTGTGTAATTTAATAATAAAAATTTCATGTTTAATTTTGAGATTTGATTCATGGATTTAACCTAATATTGATGTAAAACGTACTTTTCACTAAAACGTCATATCTTAGAAATTTGTCCTCCTAGGCAACAATTAATGACATATTTGAGTTCAGGGCACCAAATCCATATGAAATCCGCTCCAAATACTCCGGCACCAAGACTACTGTTGGCCTGTGTTATTTACTATACCCTGATTATGCTATTTTAAAATTATAGATCCTTGCATGTTTTCTAAATTAATGCATTTATGTAAATTGTATGTCTGCTGATGGGGAAATGAACCCAAATGTCAAAAAATGTAAACGAAATGGGAGTGATAAATAAATCATATAATTGTTGCCCTGGTTCACTACTAATTAATGAGTTGACGTCCGCATGATGGTATAGAAGGATTAATCTAATTAGAGATTGATAAATTATTTGCCACTTCTAAAATTTTCTTTTTATTGAAAATTAGTTTCGAATGCTATACATTCAAAACTAATTTTCAATAAAAACAAAATTATAGAAGTGGCAAATAATTTATCAATCCCTAATTACTAAACTCTTATAGAGTTTTAATCCGATAACACTCTATCCAAACATCTAAAATCTTGGAATCTTTTTCGGCCAAAATCTTCCCTGGAAAAAACAGGTTGCCGATATCTTAAAGCGATTAAATATCACTAATTTCCACTTGAATCCCGTAGGCTCCTAGTTACCTCCTTAAAAGCAACAATTAAATATACATAAATAGCTAATCACAAAAAATGTATTAATTAAAATTTGTCAATTAAAAAAAAATTATCTTCAATTTGCCTTGAGGTTAATTAAAAAACTCAATAGTTTTAGAATTCTTCATTGATCAGCTATCATTAAAAGTATTAGTTGTTAAGTGGCACATCCAAAATTTTGGGATACTATTTAGATGCTGAAGATGGGGACGGAATATCCCCGAAACGTCTAAAAATAAATAGAAAAAAATTATAGAGTATTTTAATTGACCTCAAGGCAAATTGAAGATAAATATATTATAAGCAATAATTTAAAAAAAATATTACATACTAGGAACTAGAGAAAACATTAATTAACTTACTGACGGAAGAATATCAATATTGAACGAATTGCTAAAAACCTATCAAAGTAAATTTTAACATTTATTATTAAAATAACTCATTATTAACAACTAGGGAAAATTAATTAAATTGTATAACATAATAAAAATATTAAAAAAGAAAGAAGAAAATCACAATTGAATTAATTATGACTGAAACCTATCAAACTTATTGACCTTGTAGATATTTTTTATTTTATTTTAATTTCTTTTTGTTAATTTAATTATATTTTGGAAAAAATATCGGTCTCCAGTACTCAACTTTTAATATCGATATTACGATAGATCGAGTTAAAACTATCAGAAAAAAATATTGAAATATTTATTTTAAAATATCGATATATCAATATACTGTGTACAGAGTTGTCTCTAGGGGCCTCGAGGCAAAACTAAAACGGCTCATTAATTGCTTTGTACAATTTGTATTTTGGATTTCCAAGGGTAGCCTTTGTCTCCCGATTTTAGTTCGAGTCGAAGTGTCTTTGTCCTTCCTACCGTCGTAAATATTTTCTTGCAACCTTCCTCTTCCAAGTTATCTGATCCTGTCGTCAATAATACATTTCCGATCTTCTATTTAAATCCTCTGTCCATTACCGCAATATCTGATCTCGGCTTTCATATTTATATATAACGGCTCTTATACCGCATCATTCTACAGACCTTTCCTCTAGGAATATGAAGGTCAAATAAAATATCGATAGTTTCCGAATATATCGAAAGAGTAGTTCGATATATCGAAAAAATATCGATATTTCGATAAATCGGACATCGATATTTTTTTAATATTCTTAATCCCCTCACTTTCAAAGTGTATAGCTTTAGGAATGCCGGAAAAAAATAGATATATCGATATTTTAAATGAAATATTTCAATATTTTTGTCTGATAGTTTTAACTCAATATATCGTAATATCGATATTAAAATTTGAGTACCGGGAATCGATATTATTTTCTAAAACATATTAAATATACAAAAAGAAATTAAAATAAAATAAAAAAATGTCTTCAAGGTCTATAAGTTTGATAGGTTTCAGTCATAATTAATTCAAATGTGATTCTCTTCCTCCTTTTTATTTATTTTTTTTTTATTATGTTAAGCAATTTAATTCATTTTTCTCTAATGTTTAATAATGAGTATTTTTAATAATAAATGTTAAAATTTACTTTGAAAGGTTTTTCAATTCTTTCAATATTGATTTTTTTCCGTCCTTATATATATATATATATATATATATATATATATATATATATATATATATATATATATATATATATATATATATATATATATATATATATATATTTTTATGTTTTAGCAATTTAATTAATGTTTTATCTAGTTCCTAGTATGTAATATTTTTATTGAATTGACAAATGTTAATTAATTAATACATTTTTTGTGATAAGCTATTTAGGTATATTTAATTGTTGCTATTAAAGCATTTACCATCACAGCCAATATAGATAGTAACACGAACTCAGCACACCTCGAGTCTTTTGGTTCGTTGTTTGTCGTTGTTGCCGACGTTTCTTTTTAATTTTATATTTATATATTTTTTTTTGTGTGTGAAAAATATCTGTTCTCAATACTCAAATTAGAATATCGATATTATGGTATACCGGATAAAAACAATCGGACAAAAATATCGATATATTTTAAATTGTATATCGATAAATCGATATTTTTCCAACATCCCTACTTCCCTCATCCTTTTGATCCTCGTCGCTCTGGAATTTCATTCCTTCTTTCATCAATTTATTGCTATCAATCATGCAATCATCGCTCCAATAGCCTTTCCACTTTCAAATCCCTCCTATTCAACCATTTCCTATCCATCTAAAAAGATGTTCAAGATGTTACCAAAAAAATAAGAAAAGGTACTCTTTCTTTTCTTACCCTCATATCTATTTATAATAAATAAGTATACATACATAAATGAATCGGTACAAAATCCCATGGAGGGGCTATGGGGTAGGAACTGGTTAGTCATTCGCGACCTTAAGGTATTATTGGGAGATAGTGCGGTCAATTCAGTTCTCTAACTGCCTGATTAATCTCCTAACAAATGTCTGGTATTCATTTTAGGATTGAGTGGGCCTAGAATGTCTTTATCGAAACAATCTCCCATTCTGATAAAGCACACCGATTTTCAGTTATGAGAAAAAATAGTCTGCCACAATTTGAACCGAATTCCTAAATATAATATTAAGGAAAAAATTATTTAAAATCATTAAACATTCTTCTTTATACTACCTACTCTAAGGTTTATATATATATATATATATATATATATATATATATATTGAAAATTTAGTAGCCCCTAAGATACAATAAGAAACAATAATAAATTAAAAATAGTCAGACATTATGAAACATTCGCAATTTAAATAAATTAGTTTTAAGTGGTCAAAATTAAAATTTGGTTTACATTGGTTATTATTACTATATTTTTTTCTTTTCCTGCAGGTGTAATCACATGATAATTTTATGTTATATTCACTGTTGAATTAAAATTCATAACCAAAATTAAATTTTAAAAATATACTTCAATATTTTATACTTCTGAAAAATATATAGTATAAAATTATACAAATAATTACCAAGTAATCATCAAATAATAAAAAATTAATTTTGTAATATACCAGTATTTTACTCTTACACTTGTAGGTTGACAATATTTATCAAAATATAAGTTGTAACAGATAAAATAAAACGTAATGTTAGCGATTTTTGCATAAATCAGCTTAAAAATAACACTAATTAAGTAACATGCAAATTAATTTTATTATTTTAAATACTATGTTCGACACCATATTGGACTATGTACCAAGATGCATTGATCTAAACCAAGTTTTACTTTTACCTAATAACATAATTAAAGCTGAAGTAAGCTAGCACACTATTAAAACATAAAATACATATTTTTTTATTAATATGATAAATAATTTAATTTTTCATTTCATGCAGTTCGGTAATGGAATAAATCCAGAAATAAATATTAAATATTCTCATCTGAGATCGTGAATAGGTATCTGGAAGATAGATTTTATTATTATAACAGAATGAAACCATGATTTTTTATTGAATTATGTAATGAGAATTTAAACATCAAGTAAATGAGCAACGATTATCTTCCAAAAACTTCTTCATCATATAATTTTTATAATATGTTAATGTTTCGAGAATTTGTCCCCACCCTCACAGAACATATATCTAAAAACAGATAATCCAATATAAAAAAATGTTAAAATATGAAAAAATGTTAGCTAATTATTCTTACATACTAGTGAAGTTATAAATGATATCTTATACTGTTTGGTATAGTGGATTCTCTGTTTTTTTTATAAAATATGTTCTACGAATGGGGGCAAATCCCCGAAACGTCAAAATATTATAAAAAGTATAATATTAAAGAAGTTATTGTAAGATTGAAGCGATTATTTACTTGATAATGTTTCATTCTTCCGAGTAAATTTGGATAGAAGACTGTATGAGAATATAAAATGATTCTTAGCTATTGCCACATTTAAAAATGTTTACAACTACAAGCTTGCAATAGCATAGCAATTTTGGATTTTGTGCTCGAAGATTATTACATGGCATGTTGTGGCACTTTTATCTATGGTTTATCTCAAAGGAAAATAATTCGTTTTTTCGCTCATTCGGCCTATATAATTACAAACCATTTTTTAGGAAGATCGCAAATTTTTTAAATGAATGTCTTTATTTTATTTCCGAAATTGAGCTTTTATTTTAAAGTAATCTAAAACATTACATTCTATGCACATTGCATCACTTGCACACATTATAGAGTATTGACTAATCTAGAAATAAACGATAAACAGTTCTATAGGGTTGATGCAGCAGAATTAACTATTTATATGCTATACCATTTTTTTTTCTTTTATGATTAAAAAAGAAAAAAAATAAGAAAAGGACAAAAAAAAAAATAATATGAAATAAATAAAAATAACGCTCTGTGACATCCCAAATAATCTATAAAGCCGATCGAAATTATATTGCTTAAGGTAATAGCGAAGAGATAGAATCTTAACTTTCAACATTACCTTCAGTTGAAAAGCGATAGATTTAGTTATTTTCAAGTGTAAAAGCAATTACAACAGCAAATTACTAACATACTTTGATAGGTAAAGATAACGAAATACATTTACCTCATGTGAATCAGGGTCCTCCTATGGGGAACCCGTGGCAGACCTTTGAAAGAAAAAACCGCATTAACTAACCACTGTTTTAGCATCCCGTCACAATGACCATTTATTTAATTTAAAAAATACTGGTCATTGGCGGGGTTTAAAAAAAAAATACATGTATATAATTTTCACTCAATTCATATCTATTTCAAACGCTTTTATCAATACCACAATGCACTTCACTTGTTACAACATAATTCTAAATTACTATTCAGCACAACTTCCTCTAGGCACCTTTACCAATTATTAGGATTATTCATTCCTTAATTACAACAGATCAATTTTATGCTTTATTAGTCAAACTTGATACAGAAATAGGAAAATAAGTTTTGCTTTAGCTCAATATTTGGATGGAATGAGACTGGAATGCATTAAACCTGTTTATTCATAGGACCGAGGTAAATATTTAAATAGTAAGAAATATTAAATGAACATGGACTAAGGATTAAATAGATTATGTTCCGTTTATATCTCAGCTTCCAAAAATTGATACTAATATACATAATGTAGTATCATTAGTAAATTTTAAAGTCTAAAGTAATTCTTTACATAATGTAGTATCATTAGTAAATTGTAAATTATTTCAATAATAATATAAATTTATTAAACACTATTACAGTTAAAATATGTAATCTACCATACATGCATCGGGTTGTCCGGAAATTGGAGGTAAAAGTATTAAACATTGTATTTAGTTAAACCAGATTTAATGAATTGAGATCAATGAAAGAATTGCTACTCATAAAATTTATGGTTTCTAAAAAACCGTCATCCACAGCTTTTTGGTCGTCAAATTCTATAATTTTTGTTTTTGGAGAAGTGGTCTATAAGTCTAAAATAAACAAGTAATCAATACCTCAGAGGTCAGCGGACCAAGGTAAGTGAGTAAAATTTTCATATTCTAGCTCCCATAATTTTTGCTAAGGGCTGAGGGAAAATGTATTCTTTGCATTATATTTAGAATTAGGATTCTATACATAGGGTTCTATATTGTATTCTATAACATACACCATAGAGGATTCAACGTATGCCAGTTCCCAATGCAATGCATCACTTTGTGTGCAATATTTTGCTACAATGATTATAATCATTTATATAATTTATAATATAATAATTATAATGATTATTATCCTAAACAAAGCTAACGTAAAAAAGTAATCACTGTTATTTTAACGCGTTCATCACCAGGTTACCCATATCCCACGGAAGCACAAAGACATTTTTTCTCAACAGTTACATATATTTTTTATTTTAAAATCATATGTTTATCGACGCTTTTGAAGTTTTTAGAAACAATTTTTTTAGAGACTCGACCGATTCACAACAAGATATCTTCGGAAAATTGAATCCCTCTCTTTCGTCTAGCAACAGTTTAAAACGTCTATTATGGTGAAGAGTTGAGATAAAATTATCCGATTATTCGAAAAAATAATCATGACTACTTTTTGTAGTCATTGGTCGCGACAAATGTAAAACGACTAATTGTAAAATAGTCGTTTTATTTTAGTCACTTCAAAGGACTAAAGACCAAAAATTAGTCGTTTTTCATGATTAATATTTTAGTTGTAGTTGTCGTAAACGACTAAAAACTTAGAATAACATTTATATTTATATGCATTAATGTCTCTAATTTATTTATGTATTTTATTTATTAATGGTTAATTTATTTTTCAGTTCATCTGTGACTTTGAAGTCGATATTTATACATAAATATTTAAGGAAAATCCTTCTTCACAACATTTATCCCGAAATTATTATAATTTACTCTTATAAAAGAATTAAGAAGGAAAAAACATAATTCCTAATTCTTCATGGCTTTGCTTTAATTAAAGGAAAATATTGCGCTGCTTTTTGCAATCAGAAATTAGTAAAAATTAAATTAAAGCCATCGGTATTTATTCGATTAAATATTTATTGGAATAAATTTTTATCAGACTAATTCTTTATCCAATTGAAATTTATTTTAAAATTAGTGACTAAAAATTTATTCGGGCTTGTTTATCGTTTTTTCAATCGGATAAAATTTTACTAATTTTTAATAAACTTTTATTCATGATAATAAAAATTCTCACAAAAAAATTAGCCGTTTTTTAGACGGATAAATTTTTAAATTGTTAGATATACAGTTTGGTGACGCTGTTTATACATAATCGTTACATTTTTGTTACGGTATACACGTGGCTGGACCCATTTTTCACAATATTGCCCTTATCCATCCATTGTGAGCAATGTTTGAATTGGCAATCGAAGGCTTCTCCGAAAATTTTAGAACGGTTGCTTCTGTGCTGCCATCAACAACAAAAGCATGGCTTTGTGTTCGGAATCTTTCAATTATATCGTATCAAATATATAAATAAACCCTTACCATTACTGTTTATATATTTTTGTCTACTGTTCAATTTGGTCCTCGAAAGTGCAGAAAAGAAAACCCGGAATACAAGCTGAGGGAACAATATTTAACAGATTTATTATGAATCAGGCCTTCGCCGATGATATGGACAATATTTGGAAGAACACCAACCGATTTGAAAAAATCCTTCGTCTTCATGTCTTCATTTGGATAGCAATGGCTAGAGTGGGTGTGGAAGTGAATAAAGCAAAAGTATATGCATATGTGTATATGCATCCACGAGTCATCGCACTTCGTGGCCGGAGATTATTCGTTTGAAAAGATTAATGAGTGTATTTATCTTGGTTCACCAGTAAACTGGAATAATGAGATAGAAGCCAAGATCAAACGGAGAATCATATCTGCAAATAAATGTTATTTTGGACTACAAAAGCATTTTAGTATCAGAGAAATTTTTCCAATATTCGTTAACAATATCGATATCTTGATAATATCAGCATAAAAATATTGATATTTAAAAATATCGTTAATTTTATTTTTATAAAATTAAAAAGAAGCCTAAACGAATTGGAGGAAGATTGGGAGATAACCTGCTTCTTAATATTTAAATCCTGCTGGAAATGAACGAATAAAAACAATATCTTACTTATATCAGCAGATGAATATCGGTATTTCAAAATATCATTAATTTTTTATATAGATTATAAAAAACCAAGCGGAAGAAGGATAAAAAATAATCTGTTTGTGAATATTTAAACACTGCCGTAAATTATATCTTAATTTTAATGATATCGGCAGCGAAATAACGGTATTATAAAAACAATATCTTAATTATATTGACATAGAAATATTGATATTTTGAAATATCGTTAATTTTTTTAATTCAATTTTTAAAAATTTCTAAACGGATCAGAAGGAGATTAGTAAATAAATTGTTGTTTTAATATTTAAATGCTGCTGTTAATGCATTTTATTAAAACAATATCTTAATTATATCGTCCCAGAAATATTGATATTATAAGAACAATATCTTATTAAATCGGCACAGAAATATGGATATTATGAAAACAATATTTTAATTATATCGGCACAGTAATATTGATATTATAAATCAATATTTAAATTATGTTGGCACAGAAATAACGATATATGTTTGCCCCTTTAAGCTCGATATATAGAAATATCGATATTTTTTCGATTTATCGAACTACTTACTTAATATATATTCAAAAACTATCGATACGATATATTTTTCGATACTCACATCCCTATTGTAGCACCACAAATGATGATGATGTACTATTACTACTAACAAAAGGGTCATGGGTTCAAAACTAGGTAAGGAAGTACTTTTTCTTGACCAGCGGGTTATGCAATGTGATTTGATCAGGAACACGCTAAACCGCCAGGTTTTTCCCCCAACTCATTGAATCAGAAATCCACTTTATAGAGGTTGGATGAGCCACAGAAAGGTTCTCCCGGCACCAGAGTCAATCTACGGCTAATATAACAGAATAAATAATTATCTAACACAGCGGGGCTCGAAGTCAGGAGTCAGTGCCTCATCCACTGAGCTACCCTATTCAATATATATATATATATATATATATATATATATATATATATATATATATATATATATATATATATATATATATATTGAAAGCATTCTTTATACAAATGAAGAAGCGAGATAGCTTAGTGGGCACTTTCTATGCCTTACTAACCCGTTTCAAATCCTAACTTGGCACATGATATTTTTTTTAGAAAAAAAAATTAGCTGTCCCCGTCATAGAAAAAACTGTGGTATTGCAGACGCTTTCTGGTTCAACTCAAACCTTAATGAATGATTTCCTTGTATTAGTAAGGTGATAAAACAGGTTGTTAGAGCAAAGTGCAAGTCAAGAATACTGTAAGGTTTCACCTCCACCAATGTCTCTTAACAGCTGAGTGAATCGGAGAAGAATGAAAAAATGTTGTTTTGCATAAAGGTTAGAATACTGACTATTCCAGTAACTGCTTCCTAGACCTTCCATTGGATGTCACTAGACCGTTTTTTTATAAATATTGATAGGAACAATTAAAAGTGTGAAAAGTGAAAATTTAAAATATGCACTAAACAGTAAAATATGCATAAAAGAAATATATTCAATGGATAGGAAAAGTCATTTATTTAAAAAAATACATTTAAATTAATAAATATAAAAAAAATACAATTAAGTCCTCATGTCTTTATTATAACATATATATATATATATATATATATATATATATATATATATATATATATATATATATATACTTTTATTTACACTTAAATATACACAAATTAAAGTTATTTATATACATTATATATGTGTGAAGTTTTGTGTGTGTTTTTCTTGTTTTAATTTCATCCAATTTTAAAATATTTGCCAGTCAGTGTTGGACTAGTTCCAAATAAATTTCATTGATTAAAGGAATTATGGAAAATAGAGTTGGTGAAAAGAGCTGCTAGGATTGGAGCTGAGCTTCGGTATTGATCGGGAGTAGACCATGTCCTGTCGCCTCCTGGCCGAGTGTTCTCGGGCAAACAAGCTAAGCAGATCGTTATCCGATAGATGCTCCGTCCGTCTTCGGAGCAACGCGAGTTGACCACATCATTGTCTCTTCTATGGCTCAATTAGTGGCGAGTTGATTTCGATCCAAATTATAAATCTTTATTCTAAAGAACGTTTTTACGTAATGAAAATCAATGCCTGTCTTATCTGAATTCGAAGCTATACTTTGGTATTTAGGACTTTAGGATTTTAATAATAATAATAATAAATTCTTTATTTATTCCGGGGCATATCCCTTTAGAATAATATGACATGTAAAATCAGTAGAGCTTTAGAGCCTTAGAGTAGATCAAAAAAGAATATGATATTGAGCAAATAATAGCATAAATAAACAAATAAGAAAAAAAATGAAATTATAATAAATAATAATGACATATGTTTTAAACCATTAAGCAAAAATAAACTTCCAATACACATTAAAAACAGATACAGTTAAAGAGAATGAATTTATATTAATAATAAAAATAAAAATAATGCATTAATGCATAATTGGGTGCAAATTTCAATTAAAAATAAGGAGTACCTATTTACAAATCTTGGAACTGCATGGACATGAAGTGACTAAATAGACGGGATTTTAAGGTGGGAAGAGTATTGGAGCAACGGATGGAAGAAGGAATGGAATTCCATAAGGATGAGGATCGAATAAGAAAAGATCTGTCAAAACCTGCGGATCGGTGGGCCGTTATATATAAATCTGAAGACCGAGAACGGGTATGGCGGGAATGACGGCGGGATTGGATGACTTGGTAGAGGAAGGATGCCAGGAAATACTAACGACGGTAGGAAGGGTAAAGCCACTTCAACTCTTCATAGAATAGGGAGACAGAGGCGTCCCTCGGGATCCCGAAGATAAATCGTACAAATCAGTTTATCAATCGCTTTATTTTTGACTCAGAGACGCCCCCGTACACCGTACAATAGTATTCAAATTGGGGGAATATTAAGGAGGTAACTAGGAGTTTTCGGGTTTCAAATGGGAATAGATGACGAAAGTAATTTAGTCGCTTTAAGTTAGAAAAGGATACAAGAAATATCGGGGATATGGTTTTTCCATAAAAAAAAGTTTGGTCAAAAGTGATTCCAAGATTTTTTATGGTTGGATGGAACTTAATGGGATTATTATTTAGGAAAAAGGTTGGAATATGAGGAACAGTTTTAAGGAGGTGATGGGAACCTATTACAATTATTGGGAACCTATCATTTATCTTCTCTGCATTCAACTTCAGCTCGTTAGCAACAGCCCAGTGACTTATTTGATTCAAGTCCTCCTGGGCTCAAATAAAAATTTTTAGGATAGAAAATTTAGGATTTTTTTTCCAATTAGATAATAAGTGATTGATAATAATCAATTAGCTCTTCCTTACGATATTTCACAAATAAAATACAGATAAATCACGAATACAGTAGAAATTCGTTCATCCGGAATAATATGACCAGGGCTATTCAGGATAATTGTTGGATGGATCCCCTTCCCCCCGAAACGAAATCCTGGCTGCGCCACTGCAAGTCTCGCTAAATGGTCTGTTTTTGTGTGTTCAATTCAAAAACGAAAAGTTTTACGAATTTAATCGACCGAAAATGCCACTTTTATATCATAGATTTTTCGTTTTTTTTACAACTTTCAAGAAAACGACTCTTACGATTCCGATTAAGCTAGCTATATCAATGTACTATTAAATGGTCTTTAATAGCAGCTAGGTCTCATGTACATTTAATTAATCTGGCAGGGCTTAAATACCGAATTATAAAAATGGCTTACTAAAAAGTATTTTTAATTTTGTTTATTTTAAATAATTAATATTCTCTCACTGCTAATGGTAATACAAATGGGTAAATATAAACTATGAAAGAATGTGTTAATCCGGATATCGGATATTGCGGAAAAAGGTAAGCGGGTTTCTACTATATATTTAAATTTGGATTTCACAGTTATTATTGGTTATAAAAATAATCCCAATTAACTCAGTATTTTATTTCAGATACATTGAAATTTTCCACTCACTTCTTTGCATCTTAACTCATCGTCATGAAATGAATCCTAAATACTCAATAGTCGACAAAATAATAGCATATACGTTTTTCCTTTGATGTATTCCAATAACTTTATACGAAATTTCTCTTCTATCTTTTAGATACAACTATCTTATTGACTGTTAACTTCAGAAATTTCTTTTTTTATTACGAGTCGCTGAAAACTCATAATAAAGTATGAAAGAAAAAATTTCAACATTGTCACTGCACACGGCCCAAATAGTGATGCCAACAATGACGATAAGACCTTTCATTCCTGTGAGCACAATGGAAGGATTTTCCGGATTAACGGGAAAAGATCAGAGGTAGTACAGGATTCCAAATGGCTGGGTGCTCACCTTACTGAAGAAGAGCTAATGGATCTGAAGATCCGAGAAAGAATACATGGAAGCACTACAATGCCGTAAAATAAGGTCTCCTGAATGAGGCGGCTCTCGAAACTGGGAAAAGTTTCCTGATAACAGTATTTCTCTCTCATCTTACTTTCTCCAGCGACATATTCCAGTCTAACCCAGGCTACCAAAATGCGTTTCCACAGGCCTTCAACCGTCGAATCGTTCAATCGGATGAAACTAGATTGGCAATTGTAGTGTATGAGACTTGAACTTAAGGCAAGATACCAAGAGGGAGACCCTAAAAGACTTTTTATTAATACATCAAAAGTTAACCTACTTTATTAGAAATCTTAGAAGTTTTCTACGTTGTTTGTGACTTTTGCATGCCATTGTAGAGTTACGAATTTTTAGCTTATATTTCTGAAAGCAAGATTTTGATTTAATTTAAATGTTTCTTTTCTATCATTTCATGACCCGAGTACTTCTTGATTTGAGTCTCCTCCGGTAATGGGTAATAGACAAACATAACCTACTATACATCCTGAGATCTAACAGCTCATCCCTGGACTAGATATGTCTTTCACGTTTTCTTATACCTCATCTGACACGTATCTGATTGTTATACAACACGGTAGCTCCCAAGTCCTTATATTTGCAGCTTGTTGGGTACTGGTGTTACAACTCGATAATACGAATATCTTATCGTATACTCCTTAAATACTAAGAAGTTCCAAATAAACCGCATGAAACATGTTACTATCTTCAAAAGTCGGTTCCCGGCATGCTTTAAAAGCTAGTAGTAAAAGTAACGCAAAATTAGTTTCTTTTGCAGTAAATAAGTTCAATGAACTTATATTCACCAGTCAAGAATATGGATTGGTAAGCGCCAAACCATTCATTGATTCCATTGAACAAAAGAGACTCTGCAAAGTGGCAAGCCTTTATACCAGAACCATCAATCAATCCGGGATTTCCATTAAAAAATCAGGATTATTTTTTTATTATTATTTGTTCTTTTCTCATTTTGATTTCTTTTTTTGTATTCAGCTTATTTACGCAAGAGTCTTGAAAGTTAAACTTCTTAAGATAAATTTGATATAATAAAATACATTGTATTTAATCTTGAATAATCTTAGCCTATTTTCAAAACGGTCGTTTACGTATAAAAAGCAAGTTTCAATTATTTTTTTATTTGGAAAAGTTGTGTTGGTCCCTTTTTAAAACGACCAATTAAATTATAATTATAGAGTTGCATTCCTAATTTATAATACTAGGAACGAATATTGTTGACACTAATATATATAACACACACGATACCGATGAACGTCATTTTAAAAAAAATAAATTTAAAATTTAAAATTTTATTGTTAGCCTGAAACACATTCAAATTACATGCAAACTATTCCCTGACATTAGAACGTATCACAGTATACCTACCCCAATGACCGAAGGACTTGCAAATACATAATGAAGAAAAAATTCAAAATATAATTAAATTCATAAAAATTACTATAATTTATCCATTTAATTTAATTATTGTATCCAAAACCGTAAACATTTAGCCATCATTGTTTACAAGTTAATTATTCTTATTATAATCACTCATTAAGCCACAAAAGACCGCTCATGAATGTGACGAAATAAATAAAATTTCATTTTCTTTAGCATAAGATTTAAAGTAGATGAAATGAAAAAATAAAATGGTTCCGTCAATATCAGGTATCTCTAGAATCAGGTCAAGTCACTCGATGTGAAAAAGTGGCGCAACTTGAGTTCTCGACTGATATAAGATTACGATCCGTAACGGTATTGCGGCAGTCGAGAGCAGACTCAAGCTCTTCTTCCTATCTCTGCTTCACAGTATATATTGCCTAGTCTCGGTGAATAAAAAGAATGCAATATGTCTACGCCTGTATTAGTGTAGTGCTATCAAGTAAGTCTTGTCAAATTTGATTGTAAGATGGTCAGAAACGGATCAGAATGCACGGTCAATAAATAAAATAGATAATTAGTTAATAATTTTTTGTTCCAATTCAATTTCAAAATCTACCTTGACGGATAGCACCAACGGCATGTTTAAAAATGTAAACACAGCATTCATATAGTTATAATTACTCATAGGCCAGACATGATGATTTCAATTGGTTTTCAAATTTTCTGATACTGGGTTGGTTTAAATTATTTTTCTTGTGTGACGGACGCCCTAACCACGAAGCAGTATACAAATGGAAAAAAAAAGTTGGTATATCATTTTACCAACTGCTGTAAACATAGTGATCATTATTTTTAGTCTGTAGGGACTGTTATACTTTTGTCATATATCCGAAACTCAATCGATCAATGATTACAGTATATAAGGGAAGAACTAATATTGCATTGCAATGGACGAAAAATCTTAGATTTTTAAAGTGAAAATCGAAATGCACGTAACATTCCTGTATCGATGTATTGTTGATACAATGTGCTTCTTCCGTTCACTCTTTTTTCCCAATTTCTGTATTAAATGTGGGTGCTAGTCCACAAAAGCCTATTTCTTTCTTTTCAGTTCACATTTGTCCATATAACACGTATCCCCCTTTTCCTTCAGCGAAATATTATTTTCAAGCGATCTATTAAGGCTTACAGCCTTATAGTGCCTAAGAGTGTTTCTCAATCTTTTAGTATTTGCGATCCAATTTTCAATCACAATTTTCATCGCGCCCCCCTCCCCATAAAATAATTTTCACTGAAATCGTGCTGTAATCATAACATTAGTTTCTA
This sequence comes from Rhaphigaster nebulosa, assembly GCA_948150685.1. Lineage (NCBI taxonomy): Eukaryota > Metazoa > Arthropoda > Insecta > Hemiptera > Pentatomidae > Rhaphigaster > Rhaphigaster nebulosa. Next base: position 133,436,857 of record OX411307.1, read on the forward strand.
TTTAATTTAATATAATCACATAATGCATATATGGATTCTAATTTTCAAATACATTATATATCAATTCAATATTCAAAATATTAATGCATAGATTTGTCTCGAATATTCTAGAACGTGAGCCCAAGGGAGTCACCAATAAGTATTAATCATGTTTTTAATTTAATTTTGATAAGTTAATTATGAAATACATTGTGCAATACCTATTTATAAGCTTATTATATAAGTGTAAAGTGTATTTTATTTTTTATTATGTCAGAATGTTTTCTGTAAAATAAATAAAAAAATTATTTTTTGTCGATACATTTTTTCTCGATATACTCGCCATCCCCCTCCCCTCCCAGGTTGAGAACAACTGGCTTACAGTATGTTGTTCTTTATCTTTTCCGAATGAGAGATCATCAGTTAGATTTAACTTGCTCTCCAGCTCTTCCACTCTCCACCTATCACCCTTCTTAGGAAATGCTCTAGGGCAGACCTCATTGCTAAAATTTAAAGTAAAATCTTCCATGAAAGGGTCAGTCAGGATTATCAATTAGAAAAATTCTTTGTGGATATTTAATAATAGAAACTCGTTAAAAGAAGTAGAAAAACTTTTTCTCATTTACTAAAAATATTATTTTTTCTGCATACTCAAATTTTAAACTTATAAAGATATTGAACGCTTATACTTACTTGCTGAAACATGTTTGGACCTTCGCATCACAGAAATATAGGACAGCTAAAAAAGACTAACATTGACAAATGTTTCAGGCTAAGACTTTTAGAACGATCACAAAAACAACCTGGTACGATAGCAACATAACTTTACATACTGACCTTCACATGCCAGCTGTTAACGAACATGTATAGATTCATTGCAAATTCCACGGCAAATTACAAAGACAACTAAAGGTATTCATAAAAAAACTTGGCGATAGCACACATAGGTGGTTAACAACCAGAGGAGGCTTAAGAGGAGCTGGATGAGGGACCTACAGGACTTACAATTAATGATAATATCCCTTTAAAAAGAAGTGCCTGGATACAGATCTCTCTCATGCCTCACATTCCATGAACTTCGAGCTGTATATAATAAACTAAATATATAATTAATATATAATTAATTTAATATATCGTAAACTAATGCGAGTCGAACACCACGGTTCTTCTTTGGGGCAGCCACAAGATAAAAGCACTCGTTCAGTTCATTTAATCTTCAAACAATTCTTTTTCCATTTTCTCTAACTCCCATTTTACTTGGTCCATTAAATCAATTTAAATCTTTCACAAAGAAATGACCCCATATGAAACATATTCATCCTCTATTTGGAAGGTAAGGAATCTCTCTCAGCAGATGAAATAATAATAATAATAAGAGAAACGTCATTAACGATTAAATGAAATTGGCAAAATAATTTATTCAAAAAATCCTTGCCATCGTTATTATTTTTATGATTTGGTGGAATACGTCAATAAAATAATAATGATAATAATTTTTAATAATTACCATACGATTTTTATATAATAAATAATCATATAATGATCTAATTATTTTGCATGGGATAAGTTTGTACATAAAATTAAAAAAAGAAGAATTTTAGCCATAAAAATCATTAAAGGTTCCGGGACAGTAGCTTATGGTATGCTTGTAAATTTTATACCAATTTCTATTCTATATAAAGAAATACTTAATAAGTTCGAAATTATAACATTGAACATAAATGTTTTGGATGTTCTGATTGATGAAGTTGATGAAGCAATACCTTATAAACAATGGATAAACACTAAAAACCTTACAATGCTCGACGAAACAAATTGAACGGAACACCACCGTCAATATTTTCATAAAACGTAGCTAGGGTAACGACAGGATGGGAGCTGCCTTTGTTGCATTCGAAAGAGGACAGCTGAGACATTCAGATTTATTGCTCATATAATCAGAGATAATTTTTTGCTCTCTTACAAGCCAGACTATTCATTAAATACTTACAGTAAGTCTGATTATCATATCCACACTGACAGTCAAATCACAATATGCATAGATATGCATGAAAACCTTGTTGAGGAAATAGGGCGTGCGTTGATCGTTTGCTACAGCCAAGGTATGAATATATCCTTTAAATGGGTAAAAGCATATTGCGAGGAAATGAGCTGAATAAAATGAAATGAAACGACTATAAGAGGCTGCTGTAAGAGACACCGCTCTTCCGATGGTATTCAACAAGGCAGTTAAAGATTCCCTGAAAATGACAACACAGGCGTGGGGCCAAAGATGGGCGGAAACAACAAAAGACAGACATACTTTTGAATTCATAGAAACAATAGAGAATAGAGTGAAACTTGAAAAAGTATATGAGAAACCAACCCAATTTTTGAAGGGAGGTGGAACAGCCAAAAGCTATTTATTCAGATTCAAATCAATTGACGACAAGATATATAAGTGTGACGGAAAAAGTGAAAAAACATACAGCCATCTTATATATAAGTCTTGGCCCTTGTTTATTTGTTTTTTATTTTTTCATATTTATTAAATGTTAAATTTTAATTATATTTTATGCCAATGTGCGAAATTTTATTTATTTATTATAAATCATATTTTAGCATATTTTGTATTAATTAGAGAGTTTTTAAGTTATTGTCATTTATAAATTATATCTTAATGTTATACAGGAAGAGGTTTATAAGGGTTAGTGGAGATAATCTATTTACCAAAAGGGAGATAAATAAAAAGAAGAAAATTAAATGAAAATCACTAAAAAGCAAAACAAAAATAACCTATATTTTTATTATATATTATGGACACTGAAATTATGCTATACATTTATTATAATTTTTACAAACTGTCTATATGATGTTGATAGTATGCTGTGTGTACAGCGACCCAATACAGTTAGGCAATACCTCTTTAATAATAAAGTTTTTCTCTCCCTCTCTCATGCGCTACATTGGACGGCTGCAGGCACTAACTTATCTCGGCAATCCTTTTTAAACCGAGAACAGATAGAAAATACTTTTCAGAATTTGATGGATTTGTTGAGCGAATTGACTACGTGGAATGAGATAATTAAATATGTTTAAGGTTTTAAATTTCTTATGATTTATTGTATATATCTACTCTTCACTTGTAAATAAAAATAACTCAGTGGATGTCATATAATACTTTTCTTTCAGTTTGGCTTAATTATATCGATTTTAAGGGGGCATGAAACATTAAAAAAAATGTCTTTCGTATCTGAGACCATGGTCCAAATAAACTATTTTTGATGCTCTTGAGGTGCAAAATCCGCCCCTGAAGTCTCCTGGTTTTTATCTTTAATTTAATTGTTAAATTTTTATGTTTATTTTAAGTTTTTATTAAATCATGCTTGTTCTTTTGTAGCTCAGACATATGCCCTTAGTTATTTGTTGTATTAAAAGATATCGTTATTAAGGATTTATAGGTTCATTGATTCTAATACTTGGTCATAGGTTTTGTTCTTCGGCTTTTTTTTGGTTTGGCAAATATTATTTATGAGCGTAGTCATCATAGTAGATTATTAAGCATTTTATATATATATATATATATATATGAATGCATTATATTATTTGATTATATACGAAAACTACTGAAGTGTAGCCTAAGTTACTTGTTATAGTTTGACCACACTTAAGTATTATATATATATACAAAAGCTGGCTGAGAAATATAAGAGTAATTTTAGTACAAACAAAATATTTGTTCAATATAATGGTTTTGCATTTATGAATTCCATGCTATATGTGTATTTTTCCTCCGTTTCCTTCTATGTTACTCATGTAGAAGGATCATTTATTCTAAAAAATAACATATCCAAGTCATTTGGCTTGTTTTATGAATAGCCCACGGGAAAAAGGGGAGTCACATTTTCATCCAAATGAGTTATACTCATCAATATGTTCATATCGTTGAGTAAAATAAGATGGTAAAAAGAATCAGCCGGAAGTGTTGATGGTCGGTTTGTTAGAAACATTTGAGAATATCTATACACGTAAGAACGGGAGAGCTCCAAACTTTAAATCTTGATTTTTTCGAAATGCATTTCAGGTGACCCTCCCAACATTTAACAATTACAATTAACTTATATATTAGTCTACCTTATATATAATCCATGTCCTCTAGCACTATTTACATTGTCTTGACCATATCCATAACTTCTATAATTTCTACTTACTTTAATGAATCTCAAAGAAATAGCGGTATATTAAGTGGGGTCAAACTACAACAAGTAGCTTAAGCTACACTTCAGTTGTTTTCTTATTCAGCCCAAACCATCTAATTTATTCTCATAACGATTTTTAATCTTTTGTTCATTAATAAATTAATAAAAGCCGACGGGTCAAACATTTGTTTTAACATCAATTTTAACCAAGCCAGCCGCATCTTATTGGGATTTTTTCTTATATACTTAAAAGCAAAAACGTGGATCCGGATCTTATTTGGAAGTTGGGGAGAAGGGTGCATGGGGAAGGCGTCAGGCCTATCGAATAACTTTTTTAATTTTTCCTACATTGTGAAAACTTTATTAATTTTTAACCATCTGCTGTTGCACTGTCGAACGTTATGTTATATTTTTAACATTACGTCAGTAGGTTCCATGACTTAGGTAAAATCCTATTTTTCCATGAATTCTTTGAAACAATAAAAGATGGGTAGCCTCTCTCCATTACATCTGAAATCTCGAGGCAAACTTCTCTTCTTTTTCGTTTCAATAATCCCCTCTCCTTCCCCGCAAATTCCCGATATTCACTGAAGTGAAACTTTCTCACTGTTAAAGTCCGGTCTTATAGTATATTGTTGACTCTTTTTTATTTAGAGCTTAATTTCTTAAAAAAATAAGCGTCTATCTGTCTCACATTTCTTTTATAGCAATCTTATTGATGAGGTCTCTCCAAAAAATGCTTTATTCCCTAGCTTGAAATTGTTCAAGAAATATCCTCTTTATTTAAATATTTTGATTTTGGTTACGTATGTCAATCCAATGAGAGTATTTGAGTATAGGCCTCCAGGTGGAACTCCCGAGGATCAAGACTAACTGAAGATACGAGGATCTGCAGTCAGAATCTGCAATAAAGACGCCAAATCCACTTCTACAGTTGCTTTGATCGAACCTACACTAGTCCAACCTTCAAAAGCAAGAAGAAAAATGGCAAACCTGAAAATGTCAAACGAAGCATGCTGATTTAGCTTATTGGGGAAGCAATGTACCTCCATCACAAAGCCTCAATATTTTTAGCATATCAATCAAGCGTACTGAGTTGCGTAATGAGTTTGCGTCAAAATATAGTGCTGTTTTGGGTCACCCTTCTTCGATATAAATCATACGTCAAATCAAGACGAAACTGGAGCTGGTTATTTCTCTAGCTTATTTAAGTGTTCCCTAACTGTAGGTAAACCATATTTGCCATTTTAAAATCGGTTTTGGACACAGAGAAACGGATTGTGTTATTTAAATACACTTAAGCAGTAATATTATACCTTATATCCAGCATAGCCATTGAAAGCCATCGAACAATTGAATGCCAAGCAAAATTATCGAAATTAGTCGTCAAAGCTACAATTGTTTTTCAGTGGGCTCTTACCCATGTTGGAGATTGTTTTTGTTTTTTTTATTTGGGAAGGATTCTCTTGTGACCTTTTTCGCCATTTGCTCGTTGGGCAATTTTTCGACATGTTCAAGCCAGCTAATTCTTCTGGATTTGATAAATCTCACAATATCCTCATGGTTATTTAGCTCATCCAGTTCTTGGCTATTCCTTATGCTCCAGGCGCCTTGTTGGAACAAAAATGCATCTCGTTATCTTCCCCTGAAAGACTCTAAGAGCCTGTTGGTCAGTTTTAAAAAAAAAAATTCAGCGACATAATTAACTACAGGCCTAATAAGTGATCAATACATTTTTAATTTTGTGTATTTAGAGAGCAGAGTCGACTTCATCAAGTTCACAAGGTCATCAAAAAATATTTTAGGGAGCCTGTTGACATCCATACGGAATATTTTATGAAACCATTTGATGGTAATTTTGAGGATTTCATAGCTATTGGAAATTTTAAACTCTAATATAATTTAAAATTTTAAATTAAGTATTCTAAAATTATAAATAATTACATACAAAAGAAATGCAATTCTGTCTGGACATAGAATCAAAAATAAAAACATAAATAAAACAAAATAATTGGGTCTTTTCTGTTTCAGGCCTCCGGTTACTATTATGTTATCGGTTACCCAATTCAGATAACCGTTTTTATTAATGATAAATAAGAACACGTGCTATTTTATATGAAAATATCCGGTTCATATGAGTTCAGTAATTGCTGTTATGAATTACGAGCAAATTTGCCAAAAATTCAAGACAGAAGAGGACTGTCTTGTTTTATATAAGTTTTTAGTTTTTATTATTGTCATTGTATTTTTTAATAAAATATATTTTGTTTTGGTTATTATAGTTACTTTCGGCATGGTTATATCTTTCCAAGCTGTTGCTTTTAGTAACAGTTTCATCATGAGTAACCGATATAATAGTAACCGGAGGCCTGGAAACAGAAAAGACCCAAATAATTATATACAAAAAATATTTTATACAGGAAGGTAATATTTACAAATTATACAAATATATATATATATATATATATATATATATATATATATATATATATATATATATATATTAAAGTAAATAAATATGCCCTCTTTCATGCGCACACTACAATCACAGTCAAATAAAATGATAAAATTTAGTAATGACAATAAAGAACAATCGACAAAAAAAGATATACTTTTAATTATATTAGTGATATAGCATTTCCACGTCAATTGTAACCTTTTCCAAATCAAATGTCACCTTTTCCATTTCAATTGTAACTTTTTCCGTTTCAATTGTAACTTTTTCCATTTCAAATGTAACCTTTTCCATTTCAATTGTAACCCTTTCCAAATAAATTGTCACCTTTTCCAATTCAATTTGGAAAATACTTGGAAATGCTATATATTCGCGATCGCGCAGTAAGATTTTGTTATTGATTGAACTAGTTTCCTACGGTCCGTAACTGTTTAAGTATTCACGTTAAAGGCTCTAATGAGAAGAATCTTGTATAAATAATAATAAATGTTTTCCATACGAATAATTCAGTCAGCTGGGTTCTAATAATTATATTCGATAATATTCCGTAGATAACATTGCTTATAATCTTTGTTAATCGGAAAACTATCAAATAAATCGAAAAGGTCTTCCATCATTTGGGAATTGCATTTGGTACACTTATTCATTTGGTTTAATTATGTAACATTGGTATAGAATGTTTTTAGATATAGAATTTTAACGATGGTATTCTTTCATTTTTAGAAAACGTATTTTTAGGAAGCATGTTGTCATCCATAAGTAATATTTCATGGAACTATTTGAGGATTTATGTCATTTTGAGGAGCGACTATCGGAAATATTAAACTCTAATATAATCACCCAAGATGGCGTGCCCTCACTCGGAGAAAGAAGTCGAGACGAGCCCTTTCTATATGATTAGAATAACGCAGACCCAAATTTGAATTGAATAGGTTAAAATGCTATGTGAATTGATCTGTTAATTTTTAAGTTGTTCCCAGTTTATTATTTTTTCTCTACGACAAACAATTAATATAGAATTGGCAGCTGTTATGTTTTTCGACACGGTATATTTTACAGCGTTTAGAAAGATACCAGAACACGAAATTGGAACTCCAAGTTAAGTAAAGTATGATACATTTTCAATTTGTAGATTATCGCAAGTAACATTTGTTTTTGTTTTTATTTCTTCCCATGTGGCAATGCAAAACTTTTGTTTTTGTTGAATTAATTTCCAAGTCATTCATTTCACAGTACGTGGCACAATGCTTTCACTTTACGTTTTGCGTCATTATAAGAACTACTCATTAATACTAAATCGTCGACAAATAGAAGTTCAATGACATCACAGATGGGTGCGAATTGAATACACTCTAAGCCTTGGGATCTTAAAAAATATGTTTGAGGAAGAGACCGAACATGAACGGGCTTGTCACCTCACTGAAGAATATCATAGGTCATATTCTCCGAGTATTTATTGAGCTAACTTTTGACTGTCATTTTTTATAGTTTTATTTTATAATAATCGAATTATTTTATTGCTAACACCGAGTTCAAATATTCTGAGCCAGAGCTTATTTTGGTTTAATGTTTCGAAAACCTGTTTAAAGGCCAAAAAAAAAGATAGAACTAAATTCTATTTACAGTAAGCAGGTTATAGGAGCAGTTTCGATTTTTTATAAATTCTTTTGTTATTTCTGATAAATAATTTAGCCTCGTGGTAGCAGTGATTGAACGATTTAATAAGATCTAAGTAAATTTGAGAGATCATTATATTATCATATTTTTTATTAGTATAGAATGAAGAACTTTATTACACACATATTGGAGACAAAAGTTTCCAATCAGGAGACAATTTAAAAAAAAAAAAAAATTGTTTGTTATGCCGTCAGTGCCGGCTAAAGGCACTGAAAAATGGTGTTGTTGGTTGTTTTAGAAGGGAAATTTCTTGGCAATAATATTCTCTTACTTCTGGAGCTATTGGAGCAAGTTTCGAGGACGAAGACAATCGATTAGTTCCCAAAACAAACAACTATCGGAGGCCTGGCTTAACGAATATATTATATTCCGAAAGTATATGTTTTTTAATTTATCTAAAAATGTTTAATGTTTTTTTAGTTTTTTCTCTATTTAACAGTCTTCGTCAAACCACGGTTTGTTAAGCTTAGGTTTAAGACGTCGTCTGAGACCGATGGTGACAGCGGTTTCGGATATTGCAGTGTGCATACTCATATTGAAGTTCCTGGAAACGAAAAAGCATACCAACCAGTTTCATTCGACCTCCAAAAACCTTTAGCCATGATTTCAACAGCTTATACTAGAATGATCAGCACCTTGAAAATATCAGTAAACCATAATCAGCATTTAGCTGCGAAGGACATAAGCTGGAATAAAGACAGAAGCTAATTACGGAAGTGCCTCTGCCAGGCAGCCTCCCTTGCAAAGAAGCTATCTGCCGCTTCAGGACGATAAACAGATACGAATAACTACAAGTAACTTTGCATAGAACTGGCAGTCACCTACCCACTTTGAAACTACAGAATAATGCATGAAAAGCACTTGGCAAGCGCTTTCCTCCTTTCTAACATAGGTCACAAGCATGGTGTGGTCTTATAAGCATAGATTTGGTCTTTCCATCATAATTAAAAATACTTAGGAAAACAAATCTAGAAGAAACATCGATTGGATTCATTAATTTCGCGTGATACATACGAGCCTATTAGAATGAAATTTGAGGGATGGATTTCCTACTCATTGGTCAATTAGTATGGTGCTGTACCATTTGTTTCAAGATTATTAACAGCTCATCTGGAATTCAAGAATAAAAGTAAGACTACCCTTAATAAATCAAAAGCAAACCAGAAGAACAAACATACTCTAGTGTGACAACAACAGATATCATTCCGCAGATCCCATTTAAACAATACCCAACTGTTCCAGGTTTAAATGGTATTCCCATAATTGGCCCTTAAATTATTTGTAACTCGACATGCGTTTTTTCCTGGATGTCACCAATATGTGTCCGTCCAATTTATATCTAGGAAAAAGTATTTTCCACGTCAAGGAAAGTACAAGACAAGCTGAATGGAAGTCATATCGCATTTCCATTCAGCTTACCTTCCGATTTTCCTACTTAAGCCAACCCGATCCAGGGATTTTTTTTTTTAAATTCAATTGAGCTAAGCTGTTTCTTCTCCTACGGCGAAAAGCAGCAATTGTTCCCAGCAAGCACTAAGAGCAGAGGAGGATTGATTGATAACCAATAGGGCTTCAGGTAAGTCTGCTCTGTGGTAGAAGCCATTACAGCTGTTAACAGAAGTCCTCAATATGCCATCGACACATTATCGCATTAGTCTGCGATTAATGCGATGATGTGCCGGTCCAGTAATCTGAGCATGTTGGTAGTACATAACTCAGGCACAAATCTTCCACTGACCTCCCTATTAATTCATGGTGATTATAATTCTGTTGCGCTATCACATGCGGTGGATCCTGCCATCTTCAACCTTCCACCATTCATATCTTTCCGTCCGTCCAACTTCGGACTGTAGTAGTGCAACGGCACTATTGCTGTAGTGCACTTCTTTAGATATTTTCTTTGGAGCCTCCACACCACATATCCGAACTAAGTGGCCTCCCCAGCCCAGTCTCCCTACTTTAATAGCTCTGACAACATCAAATTAATTAAAGAGAGCTGGTAAAAAATAATTTCATGGAATTGAATCAAACATTAATATTATTTCAGTATTTATTTTCTCCTAAGAATAAAACTATAGACCAGAATAAATGTTCTTAATGCCTGAACATAAATTAGTGAACAGCATAATATAATACAGAATTAATTATAATGTCTATCATGAATCAATAAAACTTAAATAAGTAAGTCCTAGCACAAAGTGCATCAGTACTAATTCAAACAGGACGATTTAGCTGAGTGTTCCTCATTCGGTTCCAACAAATGATGCAATTTCCATTTTCCAGTATCCTTATGCACCCGAATCAAATAATCGATCTAACCTCAGGAGTCCCAGAGACCCCAAAGAACACAGATGACCGACTCTGAAAATCTGTGAAAACATAGAAGACACTACTAATAAGAAAAAAATGGGAAAAGAAGAAGCAATAGCGTCCGTGTAAAGTGGTTTTAAATAGAAATTCAATTAGAAAATGATTATTTCTTAGAAAAATTATTAGATCACGCCTTTAATTTTAATTTTACAAATAAATCATTTCCATTACTGTATAACTCCCTGGGATATAAAAATAAATAAATAAATAAAATTGTTTATTGTTGATATAACAAAATGAATATCTCAATATTAGTTAAGAAATATTATTTTATCCAACAATAACGGTTATTTTGATTATAAATATTTAATAGTTATTAATTGATTATTAGTTAATTATTAATTAATTATTAATTAATAATTAATTAATAATAATTAATTAAATATTGATTACTATTTTTATTATAAACATTGAATTCTTAGAAAACTCTTTTTAAATATAATCTATTATATTTCCCCATGAATTCAGAATTTTAATTCAAATAATAGTTGCATTTAACTGACATGAAAATAAAAATAAAAAATTATTTCATAAATTATAAAAAAAAATTTATAGGTAGGTTTGAAATTTTGCACACAACTGAGTAATTTTGTGGATTTTCACCAACCATATATCAATTATTTTTGAAAATTATTTAATAAATAAAGTTATGGATTATGCCAATGACGAATACGTGAATAAGATTAGATAAAATATATTATAAAATAGTTTTGATTTATATATAAAGTTTTCAGGTGAATGCCAAGGATACGATATAAAAAAAAAAAAAATTAGTGGTAGGAAGGTTGTAACCATTTAGTAGAGGAGATATATGAAAAAAATAGGTGATAGTTGGAACTCATTTTAACAAAGACGGGATATGAATTTTTTAGTTCTTTGTTGGTATCTTTTTGATTTAGTAAACTGAAAAATCTAAGAGTGCTAAATCCGTTTTTTAGCCACATCGTGAACAAATTAAATAAAATCGTGTTTAGTATCAAATTACAGATAATTTGATGTTAAAAAATAATATGATATTGGTTTTAAAATATAAAAATTATTAACAAAATGGAGGTCGAAAAACAGAAAGCTTATGCAGTATTGGAAACCTAAAATTTTCGCTCGTTTTACATTCAGCGCTATTGAAAACTACCGACCGCGGAAAAAAAAAATAAGATAATCTTTTATAAAGTTAAATTAAATTTTCTAAAATTTGAGCCCTAATAAAGCTCTATATGTATTCTAGTGCTCGAGATAAAGTTATTCAAAAAAACAACTTGTTTTCAAACAGCTCAACTTTTAGAAAATTCACTTTACTTTAAAAATGTAGTGTTAACGTTTTTCCGCAGTTGGTAGTTTTCAAAATATTTAGCACAGAATGAAAAATGAATATTTTAAGTTTCCAACACTGCAAAAGTTATAAGTTTTTCGGCCACCATTTTGTTATTAATTTTTAAAACCAATATTATATTCTTTTTGTGCATGAAATTTTCTGTCATTTGAAAGCATTTTTTATGATTTTTTTTAAATTTATTCAAGATGATAGCCAAAAAAATACATTTGGAACAAAGAACTAAAAAATTCAAATCCCGTCTTTTAAAGAATTAGTTCCACCCAACTATATTGGGTGTATATAAGCCTATATCTCCTCTACTAATTTAACGATATAAATTCCTATTGAGTTTGGGTCTATAGCTCTCATTTTTTTTACGTATAAAATTGTCTTATATCCACTATTTTGTCCAAAGATATCTGATAGCATTTTAATGCGGCTAATAACCTTTTCGAGGCTCTAAATAACAACAAATAGAAGTTTGATAATAACTGGTTAAGCCATTTTTTTATGAATATCTAGGTTTTTGATTCTCCGCTATTCTTTTTTAAGTCGGCAAATGGCAGGAATTTTTTTTATTGTTTCTTTTTTTACCTTGTTTTTTTTTCTCAAATTTCTTAAAGTTTACATTTTTAGTTAATTTTAAAATGTCAGAATCCTGATTATTGTTACCATTTAAATATAAGGGACTGTAATAAAATAAAAAAATTGTTACTTTTTTTATTTTCTTCAAATTTAAACCGTTCACTCTCAAATCATAATATGCAAAATAATAATTTGCTCTTAAAGATACTGATGGGGGAGGGGAATGTTTTACTGATGTGATTTTCCTCAACTTTTCATCTTTCATAATATTGATCCGCAACTTTCCTCCATAACGTCCCGCCATATTTTCTTATGATGAACTTGCCTTTTAGGCGCTGTTCTATAAATATTTTCAAACCAGGTTAACAATTTTTCTCGTATCAGTTCCTTGATCCTTTCATTATAACTTTTTCCCGGCTAGATTTTTTTCGCTGTTGCCCTTTTTAAGTGGATTTTAGTATTAAACTGAATTTTAATGTGTCCTCCATTAGTGGATTCAAATGCAGGCTTATTCATTAACCGGTTTCTTATTAAAAATTATGTTAGAACTGTGAAATGAAGAACTTTTCTAATTTCTCCAATTCTTAGTTCTGTCACTAGTTGAAGTTCCATTATTATTGATGACTGGCCCTATATATTTAATCTTTATTTATTCTTTTTTAAAATTTAAATTATTAATTTTTTCTTTGCTATCTTAACGTTTCGGGATCATTAATCCTATGATGAGACCTCATTGTTCTTCACTTCATAATGCAACTATTTGTCATAAGTCTCAAATATTGGTACACACTATGCCGTTATCATAAACAATATTCAACTAAAATGATTATAACTAATAAATATTATTAAAAAATAATAGTGAATTGAAAAATATTGGCTCATGATGATGCCTTCTCCTAACTGGGGGCACATTTATTGGTTATCAGTCAGAAGCGGGTTCCATATTTTTATTTTTTTTTTCGTAGCTGAATATTGTTTGTCTTCTTCTCTTCTTCTTTATCTTCCTCCTTTAGTGCCTTTCAGCGTGGAGGTGCCCCGATCCAAGACTGCCAAGCTTCTCGATCTCCAGCCAGCGCTTTCATTACATTTATTGACCTTCCCTTCCTTTCACCAATCCCTGAGATATGGTCTATCCATTGCAATCTTGGTCTTCCTCGAGGGCGGCGTCCGGTAGGCCTGGCTTCAAAGAATTTCTTTGGGTCCCGGTCCTTATCCATTCTGCACAGATGACCAAACCATCCCAGCTGTCGTCTCTCCACTGTTTCCTTCAGTGCAGTCACTCCCAGGTCTCCCCTTATTCTCTCATTCCTAACTCTGTCCCTATTGTTTGTAATATTAAAAAAAAGAATAATTGTAACATATTAATATATATTGTTCATATTATTATATATAATAAATAATTATTTAATAATATTTTAAAAATGTTTATAAGATGTAAAATTTCTTTATAAGAAATATAAATGCCAAAGTCAATGTACATTGGCACTGCAATTCGTTAGACATTGCTTCATAATTTGGAGACCATGATGATAATCTTATAGTTGATTCACAATGAAATAAAAGACGGGCACATAATTAGGTATAAATGTAAAAGATATATTGAACATTGAATGTTGTTGAATGCGATATCACCAACGATGATGAGGATCGACTGCAATATCGTCGACTCAAATAAAACTAACCAAGTCATTAATTTTAAAGTTTTATATTAATAATAATAAAACTGTACAGCAAAAATAACATTTGTATAAATAAAAATAAACTTTTTATAAAAATTTGTATAATTTTTTTCATTTTATTTTTATTTTTTAGTTGTTTTTTATTTTGTTTTTCAAAATGTGTAATATCTGAGTTAGCCGGTTTCTGTTTTGTGGTAAAAAAAAATATATTCTTCTATACATTTAACTTTCTTACTTAAAATAATACCTAGTAATAAGATAGGCACGTAGCCGGGGGAGGGGCTTCAGCCCCCCGAAATGATTTTTTTTTTTTTTTTAATTTTCTGTAGAAAATCAATATTTATAAATGAATCGATCATGTTTAGAAAGGGTTTACCCATTTTGAATTATAATTGAGTTGGCTCCTTCACAAAATCAAACCGCGAGCAAAATTATTAGAATTGTGAAATTATTTGTGCCCCCTCTGAAGTAAAGTCCTACTATATACGGGCCTGTATATAGATGTAACCATAAAAATTAAAATTTTATTCTTCTTATGACTCGATTAAACTTGATTTAAAGATTTCGTTTTTGTTTCTATTTTTCTTTTTTACTTTTTATTATTTATTAGTTTTTGTTGTACGTATTTAAATGTGATCAGGATATCTCTCTCTCCCTCTCTCTCTCTCTCTCTCTCTCTCTCTATATATATATATATATATATATATATATATATATATATATATATATATATATATATATATATATATATTAATTCATTTAAAAGAGACATTACAGCTGTCTTATTTACTTTGTGTTACAATGAGGAGTTTTTTAATGATACTACAGACTATTTTTAATCATTTTGGTATCTTGAAGCAGTTGCTTTTATGTGTCATCGAAAAGTTGAATGGACATTTCGTATTTGACACTGAATCCGTCACTGGGACTACATATATTGAGGGGATAATTTGATAATATTCTCAACAACGTACGCAAACAACTTTTTAATCTTCTATATATTTTTAATCTCTGATTGTATAATCAATGGACTTACAAATTTACAAATATATCGATAAATCAAAACGACGGTATCACGCTGGCCAAAGAGGTTATACCTTTTCACAGCTTTGAAATATTTTCAAAGTACACGAGTCGGTATTGATAACTTTGAACACGATGCAGTAAATTTTTATTAATAAATATTAATTAATCCTAAATTAACACTCATTCTTAATTAGAACTAATCCGAACCTTCACAAGGGTGAGGAGATAATATTCTCGTATTTTTTAATTCGCTAATGAACAGTCCGCTACTTTCGCATACTTCGATTAACCCTATAGCGTAAATGACGTCTCTAGGGGTCAAAAATTCAGGGGAATAGAATCGAAATACTTTCATACACGTCTACATATTAATAATAATAAATATACACATAAAGACATATGATTATAAAAAAATTCGTAATTTTTACTTTTACGAATTAATTCTTAGAACTTTCTTCATATTCCCATGAAAAAAATCGGAGAAATCCATTTTACAATTACAAATGACCGTATTACAAACCTTATTACAAATGAGTAACGACTACAGGCGTCAAATATGTTTTATAAAAATTTGGTAAAATACAGCATAAAATCATAAGTACGAAATCATTATCAAACTCCTAAAGACTTTTTTAATTAAGCCCCTCATCGATTTCTGGGCGAGCGTCAAAGAGTTGAAGATAATAGATAACATAAGTCTATGCGACTCTTTTATTAATCCATATTATAATTTAAACCATTTTCTTTGTATAGCTATTTATTATCACTTTAATTTTTATTATATTCAGTGAAACCAATTATTGCATTTATTCTCTACTTTGATTATTTTTTTTCCTTAATAACTTGTATTCAATAAATAATAGCCATAAGATGATCAACAGGTTAATAGATTAAAAATTAAAGACCAGCTACACAAATTAAAAATCAAAAAAGTTAAAGTCTGCAACTAAAAAAAATATCCGCCTCTATTCCCGACAGTCTAAATTTTAGTGACGTAAGTGAAATATTCAACATTATAAAGCCAACTAGATATTCGAATAATTCAGTTTCCACGACGTAAAATGTGCCAAAGCATCTAACCCCAAATGATCTCAGGTATTTATAGTAGAAGGCATTCTGTGGGGAGGTGAGTTGTGCCTCTATCCCACGCGTAGGATATCTCGTATATGACAATGTTGTGCAATTTACTGATATAGTGCAATATTTATCACATTTTTTTTACCTTCTCTACGTCGATCCTGACGCGTTCTTCATTTGCAACCTTATAAATCAACATATTATTTCAAATTTTAATATGGTTCCTGTTCAGTAGCGGATTTACGCACAGGCAGACTAGGCACTTGCTTGGGGGTTAGGGTTGGAACATCGAAAGTAAAATATCGATATTCGATATTTTGCGATATCGCGAAACCATACATCGATATCCACCGATAATCGCTAGAAAAATTTCGACATACCGATGTCTCGAAAGGAAATAGATGAAAAAGCAAAGGAAAGTATATCAAATGAGTATAATGTTAAACCGTGAAGAAGGTTATGAAATAATATAATTATTTCGTATAATATATATACATATATATATATATATATATATATATATATATATATATATATATATATATATATATATATATATATATATATATATATATATATATATATATATAATCAAGATAATTCGTATGGTTAAGGGTCCGAGAGTTAAATCTGAATTATCGAGATGTTCAAATTATCAAGATTTCCAATAATCGGTAGTAAAAAATAAAAAATACAAAATGACAAAATTAATACAAAATTGTGTTAATATGAATGTACATACAAACGATATAGCTAGATCAACAAAATCTTAGAATTTCACATTTGAAAAAAAAAAATGTTTATTTACTTTTAGTGCAATCCTTGAAGACTTACCTTGTCTATGCCTTCGTTAAGTATGCCCAGAGCAGAAAATAAGTCTAGAGGCTGCCGCTTAGAGGTACTATAGTGTTGAGAGGGAAAAGCATAACATTAACATCGCTGAGTGATGGGGTACGGTTGTGAACCGTTCAATTGTCCATAAACAGTTGAAAATTGTGGCTATTTTTTATTCCATATCTGATTGTACCCGTTCATTGAATATTTCACTTGTGTTCCATGCTTTTGAGGACGCACGATAAGCAAGAGGTCACGTTTTTGTTTTTAAAACATCTTGGTTCCACGGACTTGCCTGTCATGAGCGAGCTTAATTTTTCAGATCAATCCATGTTGGCGGCTAACAATATGGATACAGGTTTTTCACAATTTTTTATAACGAGAGATGAATAAAAAAAAAAGGGTAAACCGATCGAAATTCATAGAAACGATTCCCCTCTCCTTTCCTCTTAAAAAGATTAAGAGTTGACCACATTTTTTTGTGGGGGAAATTCGAATTATAAGACGTTTACATTACTTGGAAGACGAAAATAATTATGTATTATCGAGGTGACCGGATTGCATTGTTTTTATACGAATTAAGGGGAAATTTTCAAGAGGCGAGAGAATCCATACGAATTATCTGGATATACAAATTTGTTCTTAAAATCCGATATATCGCGTTTCGAAACCCCAACTCTCGATAGCGAAAAAAAATTGAGTGAAATTATTTTTTTCAATTCAAACCAATTTGTAAGTATTAAAAACAGTCCGATTAAGCACACATAAATATAAAAATTGTCTCCACTTCGTTTTAAGCAACTATAAAGAAATAATTCTTTTTGGAGATAGGGGCAGCTAGAGGGGGCGGCAGTATATGCCATGTCTGCGAGCGGCAGTACAACAAATCCGTCCCTGTCCCTGTTCAGGAAAAATTCACAAAATGCAAAAACTCACTGACTACATTTTTTCAATAAGGACATCTTTATTTGTATCAAATGTTCAAAATTTGATCGGATACATTCAGCATTAGTGAAACATTTTACAGTATTTCTCTTTATTGTATAGCCCTACTTCCAAAAATATGTGAAAAAAAGTTTTCTGTAAAAGAGCAATTTCAGGTTTGGTGAGTTTTGGCAGAAGAAGGGTTATATGATGAAGTAATCGTTCAATGTTACTGCTGTTTTGATGATCGCAACTTCAAGCTTCTTACAATCGATAACAACTATTATCGATTGTAAGAAACTTCACTAGGTTAATAGTATCATAAATTAAAGATTAATCAAACTTATAAAATTTATTAGTAGAATAAAAATTAGGGTTCCTCGGACAAGGAATCCAAACAGTTCTTTCACATACAATTGAAGATCTGAGGTACTGTTCACAATATGTTCTATGGGTTGTAGTGAACAAAACAGGTTTTTCTGTTTTGTTTTTTTAATAAAAATTTCAATTTTTTAAACTCGTACATGCGTTTAAACTGCGTTTTTTCACAATTTGAAGCAGGGAACTTGACTAAGAATTGCCAAAGGCGTTCCCGAAAATTTCTCGTCAGCCTTCAAGTCATTTTTGATGGAATTACTGACACATTTCGGGAAGGCACTGTTGGCGGCTTTTTGTGAATTCGGTGTTATCATCCCGCAAAAGTAATATAGAAAACGGAAATGAGTTTTCTGTAAAACAGCAATTTCAGGTTTGGTGAGTTTTTCCAGAAGAAGGATGATACGATGAAGCCATCGTTCAATGCTACAGCTATTTTCAAGATAGCAGTTGTTATCGATTGTGAGAAACTTCATGTTTCCAGAGGATGTGTGGTTTCACAGGTCACTCATCTCGACGTTTGTTTGGATTTTTTTTTTTAGGGAAATGTTTCCTTACAGACTGATCTCTTTGAGGGATGACTTGGGATGGCGGGCACAGATTAACTCCATGAAATTTTTTTCTTAGAGGATATCTCAAGATCAAGTTGTTTAAAAACCGATGAAGAAGAGGATCAGACAACCATTCCATAAAAAATGACAAGAAGGGTGATGGAAAATTTCCGGGAACGTCAATAACGGCCGACTTTTGGAAGATGTAAGTTTAAAACCCACTGAAATAAAACTTTTTTAAATGCACTTTTTGAAAATGAAACTAGTTTTTTTTCTAGAGACATTGGTTTGCTTTTTACAACCCTTCTAAACGTGTCAGTTTTTTCTGTCCCATCCAGTATATTCTCGACTTATTGTACAGTATTTTCTTCTCTTTTTAGCCAACGTATTCTTCATTTTATAGGCAAATTCGGTACATCAGATAAATGCGTGGGGTAGGAAGTTAATCTGTCTTGCCTGCTTTTCCACTTTGCTATAGAGGTAGCTCTAATGGATTCGAGAATACAGAGAGGAGCCATTATTTTCAGATGGCAGTTCTACCGAAGGCAATTTGAAAAAACTGGAGAGCCCGACTTCATATATTATTATTGAATAAGTACCATATACCCAGTGACGTTCTTGAGATCGGATTCTATGGATTAGGAGAGGTGGCTGAGTTTATCTTTCTCGGATGCCTTGTTATACTAGATAATAATGTGAAACAATAAGTCAAAAATAGAATTATGGTAGCTAATCACGCAAACTTCGGCCTCGCTCCGTCTTATAGAAGCAGAGTCCTGTCTTGGAAAACTATTATATACTTAAAAAAATACCTTAATAGCACCTTCCCATTTTTTTAATATTAGAATCCTAGACGACTTAGACCAAAACGATGGGTCTCCGAAAGCACGACTTTTTACAGGAAAGTTAAATAAGGTTCTTGGTTGTAGAAACCTACAGGTGTAAAATAATCGTATTTCCACTGCACCTTTGAAGATAGGATAGCTTAGAGAGGCTTGATTTGTCCCTAGAGATGATGTCTAAACTATTAAACATACACATTAAAGGCTAGATGACACACTTACAAGTTAAAAATTAACACTTACAAGTTAAAATTACACTTAAAATCATTGGGTCGAGCTGGTAATCACAGTGATAGATTTCTCTAAATGTGATAATAAAAATAAATTTTAATTATTACTTTCACTTACCTAGATATGAAATATACAGTTAGAGGAAGTATTGCGATCGTGAAAAATTTCATATCCGAGTTTTCAACGGAAATACACGTTTTAAGAGGATGTGAGCCCAAATAACCAAGTCTCGCAAAATGGTGTGTGTGTGTGTGTGAGAGAGAGAGAGAGAGAGAGAGAGAGAGAGAGAGAGAGAGAGAGAGAGAGAGAGAGAGAGAGAGAGAGAGAGAGAGAGAGAGAGAGAGAGTGAGAGAGAGAGAGTGAGAGAGAGAAAGTGAGAGCGAGAGAGTGAGTGTGGTAAATCTAGCTCAAAAGCAAAAAGTATGAAACTGAAATTACGTATTCAAGTTAGGTATATGCTACTTAAATAAAGCGTTACTTCCTTGCTTTATGTCATTGATATTAAACATTTTTACAATGTTCTCTAAAAATGTTCTAAAGAATTTGATAGAACTCGTCATATCCATGAACAATTAAATGGTCTTTAATATCAGTTACGTCTTATCCTCATTGGAATAGTCTGGCAGGGCATAAACGCCGAATTTTCAAAATGGCATCCTCTAAAGTAACTCAATTAATTTTGTTTATTTGAAATAATTAACCGCCTCTCATGATTAGTAGTAATACAAAATGAATAAATACAAACTATGAAAGAATTTGATAACTAACTAAAGGAGAACTATTTTTCCAGTTTAAAAACAAATTTCTAAAGGCTAAAGATTTAGAAAAATTAATAGCTAACATATAAAGTAGTAGAAGGTAACGGTGTGATATTATAACAGTTCCTACCAAGAACAGACTATAGCTGAAATATATATCATATTAATTAGTAACCAAGCATTTTGGCGCCATCTTCAGAGCGTCCGACTGCCTTCAGGTTCTACTTATTTTATGAGAAAAAGAATTTCTTTTTATATTTTAATTATACAATATTATCTAATCATTTAGTAATATAAATATATATATATATATATATATATATATATATATATATATATATATATATATATATATATAATTATAAGAAGTTATATAATTATAACAATAATGTGAGAGATATTGCAATAAAAAATAAGGTAATACTAGTTTAGTTTGTGCAGACAAAAATCGCATGTATCAAGCTCTAGTAATTGATCCATCGGAAAAAAGTTTAAGAATACCAATTTATATACGTATATAAATTGAAACATGAACTATAAATATTTAACTTATTGGAGGTTATGCCGTCTATACACTGCAATCTCTCATCCTCTAGAGATGGACATTATTAAACACGCAGTATTTAACACTCTCGGTGGAGAAGGGCCTAAGATGAGGCCCGTCGGTTTTTCCTAAGGGACGGATGGTCAGGAGGTGAAGCCCACGCTCCTTGATCTCCCATTTAGAGCCAGTTGCATCAACATAGTTTTGACTAGGTTATCTGAAATCTAAGATGAAACCGATTATCACCCGTTGGATCAACAAAGTTTTCCTTCTTTACTTGTTAGTTGAAGAGTGATCTAAGAGCTGTTGTCGTTAGTTGAGAATGTAACTAGGCCTGTTTTGTACTTCAACTTATGCTGAACAACTATTTTTTGTAACTTTTTTTTATTAAATGTATACTTCCTGAAAAAGATATCCCATTTGGCAGCAGATTTTTTCATGAAATGCTGAGAATTTCACAGGTTTGACACTCCGTAGGGCCATTATTGTTAGTTTTAGCTTAAAATGTAACTGGACCTTTTTTGTAGCCGATTTAAAGCTGAAACTAACATTTATTTCTGGATTATCATATTGGTATCCTACGAAAAAAAAAAAAAGACCGCGAAAAGCAGATTTTTCTTGAAATACCGAAAATTTCGCAAGTTTGACGCTCCGTTGAACCGTTGCCGTTAGTTTTATCTTAAAATTTTGTAGGTGATTTTAAGCTGAGCAACTTTTGTTGATAAAATGCATATTTCTAGAATAAAGAACACCCACTTACTTACAGCAGGTTTTTTCTTGAAATACCGAAAATTTCACAGGTTTGATGCTCCGTATGTCCGTTATCGTTAGTTTTAGCTAAAAATGTAAGTAATTCTTTTTTGTAAGTAATTTTAATGGAAACGACATTTGCAACTTTTTTTCGATAAAATGCATAATACCTGAATAAGAAATAGAAACATAAAAAAATGCTTTTTTTAGTTTATTTTGGCTTAAACCATAATAAAATTACCGATTTTGATTTCCGACTTATGACATTCGTAATACACGCAAAAAAAAAAAAACACGAAAAAATGACACTAATGCGGACTTAACCAGAAAAGTGAGCCAATTGTACCCAGTAGCTGATAGACTGATTCTGTTTCATCCCACCGTCCCTGGTGGAGATTGTTTTTCTATTCCAGATAGTGACAAATGGCTTCAGTAGACTACCAGCTTTCAAGCAGTGTACCTCGTTCTTAAATCGACTGTGTTATTTTTTAATTTCATCTTGAATATTCGAAAAATATGCGCCCGGACACGGGGTACTTTCACAAAATCGTGTTCACACCATACCAGTTGATTCCGTATCCGAAGAATTTCCATGAATGCAAAATCAGCGGTATAAAAACCGTATGAATATACGGGATATAAACATACAATATACAAAGAAAAGTTATTTGACATGAATATGACTACCAAATCCTAGGATCAATCATATCATTTGCTGCAATAGTGTCATTTTCCAAAAATCTATGTTTTAGACCTATTAGCAAACATTCTATGCATGTAAGAAATATTGAAAGCAAAAAAAAATTATGACTAATCTCAGAAGTGCCAATTTTGAGAAATGACTTGCAGATATTAGAGGTGCACCAAAAAAAAAAAAAAAAAGATCGAGTATACCATTAACTAATCATTTGTACTATTTTGGGTTTATTAATCTAGCTGTTTTTTATATACAAGGACTAGTTAGCATACGTATAAAATATATCAGTAAATCAATAGACAAAAACAATGAAAAGATACATGCGTATCCTCTATATTAATGCGGATTGACGATTGAAGCGGTGTTTAAAGGAAGCTAGAGGAAATAAAGGAGTTCCAAAATTATGGAGCACGAGAAGTAAACGATTTTTCAAAAGAAATAGTGCTATGAGAGAAGATATAAAAGTCAATTGGTCCAGATCTCGTATTCGAGAAGTGATTGGAAAAACGCAAGGTAATAATATCAGGAATAAGGGAAGATTCTTTGGTTTTTAAGGATTGAAATAGAAATCAATAAGGAAGTATCAGGATAAAACCTTCCTAACCACCCAAGATGTGTGAGCGTCGGGGGACCCCTTAGATTAATATGATGAAACAATTCATTGATCGCTTTGGTATTATATAAAACAAGCATGCGTAGTCAAAGCGGATGGAAGATAAGGAAGGATGCTAAGAGCTACCGTGTATTTTGAGGCATGCAATCACGTGATCGAAGGAGCTGCTAGAAGATTAAGATTTTCTGTTGGTTATGGAAATATGGTTATTCTAAGACAGAGTGATTGCAGGTAATTTGAAGATTTTTTACATAACTGCAGAAGTTAATAGGGAGCTTATTGAGTTAAATTAATAGATGATAAGGTAGGGTTTTGAGGCGATGAGGATTTAAATATTTTTTTCTATCCAGACAGTAGTACCCGTATCAAGGGATATTGAAATAGTATCGATATTTATTTAAAAAATATATCGATATATTTTCCGATATTTTTACTCTCAATATATCGTAACATCGATATTAAAATTTCATTATAAAATATAAAATAAAATAATCTACAAGGACGGTGGGTTCGACAAACAAAGAACCATAAAAACTTGTAGTGAAGTGTGTTGTGTTACTATCTACAAAGCTGTGTTCTAGGAATGGGATGTCGAAGAAAAATATTGATATCGGTTAACCATATCTATATCTCCATAATACCGGCATAAAAATATCGTTAATATATTTATATAGAAAAAAAAGTCTAAACAAATTTGAGGAAGATTAGGAGATTACCTATTTCTTGATATTTATATCTTGTTGGAAATGAACTTAATAAAAACAATATCTTAAATATATCGGGACAGAAGTATCGATATTTAAAAATATCGTTAATTCTTTTATCAAATTAAAAAAAATAAAATCTAAACGAATCGGAAGGAGATTAACAGATAACCTGCTTCTTATTATTTAACATACCTTAATGATATCTATAGTGAAATATTGATATTATAAAAAAAAATATCTTAATTTTATCGGCAAAGATATATCGATGTTATAAAAACAATTTCTTAATTATATCGGCACAGAAATACCGATATGTGTGTGCCCTTTTAAATGATCCTTTGAAAGATAGAAAATATCGAGACTCGACATATAGAAACATCGATATTTTTCGATGCATCGAACTACTATCTCGATATATTAAAAATACACACACATATATACATAGTATATGTATATCGATATTCACATCCCACCCGTACCACTGATGGTACGTAAGATCGTTCAACAAGGAAAAACTATTTTTTTTATCAATTATCATTGAATGTATTAATTATAAGATATGATGATAATATATGATCTATTAATTATAAGACCATTATTTTCTTAAGCTAATTTACTGTAATACATATTAATTTGTTTGCTAACTAAACTTATGTATAGCTTTTTTTTTTGTTTTTAAGATCAGGTAGTGGTACATCTGAAAAGTGGATGTGGTACGCAGTAACATTAAATCGGGGAACAACTGCACCAGTTAATACCATTCATGTCGTTCAAGAGCTTAAGGGATGTTTCGAGAATGTTAGAAGGATGAAAAGATATGTAAATTTCTAGATGTTATACATATAAATGACATTGAAAGTAATCGATAACTTTATGTATCAAAGTTATTAATGTAAATAGGAAATAGAGTTGGTGTGAGGAAAGATCCCTGAGGAAAATTGGAGAGGCTAGTGTGAAAATTGGAGAGGAGGAGGCTAATTGGTAAAAATAACTATTTGGGGGCGGAGCGACTAGAAGGGTCCTTGAAACCAGCTTAAAGCACTATTCGATAAGGAAAGGAAATATGGAGTTTGGCTAAAATTAATCCTGTTATTTTAACGATCTTTCTTACTAGTGACGCGTTTGAGGTAAAAGCGTTGGGAACCCAATATACATCTTCTGAAGGGCTTGTTTTGGTGGTCCTCGGGCTCTGTGTAATAATTGTGCCTATATATGTTAATGGGTTTTTAACTTGATTCATTTACTTATGAATGAATGGATAAATTAAATGATATAATCTCTTTAGCAATAGTGTTTACCAAATATCATTATCGAACGAATAAATCGTATTATAAATACTAAATCGCATCAAAATAAATATAATATTACATTTTTGTTTTATTTTCATTAGTCTATATTATTCTGAAAAGGGCATAATAATCTTCATTAGAGCATTAACATTTAACAACAAATATTTCAAACATTACATTCTAATGCAAAGATACGAAGTTAATAGATTTTACCCGCTTTTGTACAACCACTTTGCAGCAGGTCCAACACCCATCTCAAGTTCATTAACACTTTAATACTACACTCCAAACTTCTGAATCCTACCTCTATACCTACCCAAATCGATCTTGTTTTACCTCAATGTTATCCGGTTTCCACGTCGTTCCTATATATTCATAGGATTTTTGTTTGTCAGTTTTAAAAAATCAAAGTACGAATTCGTAATATATATATATATATATATATATATATATATATATATATATATATATATATATATATATATATATCTAAAAATACCCTAAAGCACATTATAGTGTAGAATGTTCTCTAGATGAGTGTTAAGTCTATGTTCTCTAGATGACATGGCTATTTTATTGTGTCTAAAGTTTTGTTTTCACCAAAAAAACCTCTCCCCCAAATGCTTGCGATAAAGGGTTTGACTATATTGTCTTAACCAATCAAACATTTACAAACAACAGCAGCTTTGCAAGCATTTGATATCGACTCGATTAGAAAATAGTTGTAAATGAAACCGGTAATCGCTAGTGCCAAATTAGTTCTTATGGCCGCTTTAATTGAAAAGCAAAGTATTAATAGAATAGAGAAAAAATGTAGTGTTTGGGTATTCAATTTAAAAAAAAAAAAAATCTTTTAATTAGATAAAATTGTTTTATTTTTTATTTATTTAATATTTAAAAAAAATATAATTAAAGATTTTATAGTAAACGTTTGATCGAATAATTATAAATTAAACACATCAGGATAAAAGAGGACTGTTTTCATTAAACGCGCGGCAAAATACGAATTGCCTTTGATATGCCGATACTACTCGGAAGAAAGATATTTGCAAACGGTTTCAAATGCCTCACGTTTCCACCAGCCAAGTATACACGTTTGCACGCTTGGTGGAAACTCATCTTAACAAAATATACTATGTTGGCTGGTGATATAATACGAATACTGACAAGGAATGCAAATATTGGTTGCTAGAATGTGATCTAATACAATCCGGTGTATCGTCACGGTAATGCACTTTAGTATTTTCGTAAAATTTTGTAAAACTTGTAAAGATCTCATTACACCTTGGTATGGGATTATTTGGAGGGTGGCTATATTGGAGTTCATCCATGTAGTAAATCCCATCATATGGTGAAAGTATGGATGACCTAGGAAGAGCAGCCATACATTAGTGGATCGAAGACTGGAAGGGGGAGGGGGTAACAATCGATATGGAGGAGCGGTGGTAGGAGTAGGTCATCTGACGTCAGTAGGCACCCCGTCAATACCCGCACCTAGTCGCTGCCCGCCTAGCTCCGTTGATCAGATGTCTCACATTCCATAGAGCTGCTACACGTCTGGCGTGGCAGACACGTGGCCGCAGATACCAATACCCCATTTCTCCCCGCTGATTTTTTTCAGTAGGATTCTCGCAGAACCGAAACATAATACGCCAAATGATGATGCTGCAAATAAACAAAATCTAAACCCTTTTTCAAGAAATAATAATTTTTGTTTACAATGGTGGTTAGCGCGAAAAATAACCTGAGCAAGGAAATACCTTTATATTCATGCAACATACCCTTCATAGAATAATTAAGAGCATCTAATTTCAGTCTGAAAACTGAAATGAAAGATTTCTTTCTATGACACCACAAGCTATGGGTCGATTTATCTAACGTCGGATCAGGATAGAATCTACGGAAATTAAATTACAATCACATATTCTTTGTATTTGTACAGGATTATTTTTTGGTAATAGAAAATTGGTTATGAAAAGCAAAATCATTGGTTACATTGTCACATTATAAATATTGTTTAATTTCCTTATTTAAAAAACCCAATTTCGAAAATCTGCGTTGTAAATTTATTCCAAATCCAAAACCTTTACATGCTTCGTTACTTGGAACTGAAAATTCCAAATTTTCACGACCACGGGGCTCCTGGCTTCGACAATCGCTGCATCCAGTCGTCTCCTCCGCTTTGAGAACAAAATGATCGACGGACTAATGACTCTTTACGAAATCCAACCATGCACTTGTTTTTTTATTCCTTGTTCTCCTATGTTACAACCGATTTTCAGAACTATAACCAGTTCGAGGAGATGATATCGGATAACTATCGGTTCTCCTTCTAGAATATCGTTCAAACCGGACATAGTCACACTTGACCATAGCTGTATATCATCATCTACCCTTCCTCCTATGACTCCAACAGAAGTGACGAGGATGTCAATTTCTGCGGGATGGACATCGGCAATGCTTGAACTGCGCATTGAACGCCTCCCCGTCAGAAGTGAGCTATTAATCAACCTCAGGAACCCTGCTTGTGTCCCGAGGAACTCGTAGGCAGCCGAATCCTAGCGCAGTATAAAAAAACGCTTGTGTCGGACCAGGAGTAGCCAAACTTCAAAGCGGCATTCACCTAGATGTCGACCATTATCAAGATGGCACAATACCATAGACGAGTTCTCGAAGAGCACTCGTAAGGAACAAAGTACTGCGCACTTTTTACTTCTTCTTTGGCTCGATAAATCCAGTTAAGTCGTCATTTAAGATTATCTATACATTAATTAGCATTGTCGAGTCGGAAGCAATGCCGGTTCGAATTCGGTTTGGGAGGATTGAAATTTATTTGAGGCGGGCACACAGGATTAATCTCGACCTCACTCTGGCTAGAATAGGTTGGTAACCTTTTTTGTTTTGAGTCTGTGACACAGGATTTCGTATTTAAATGCACTCCAGTAGTCCAACTGCTAGTGCATCTCTGTTTATGAAAATTTTTTGGGAACGCTAAAAAATGAGAAGTATTTCATAAACTCCACACTTACCTAGTGAAGAACGGGGACTTAACTAGTGTCAAAGCATTGATCTGTTGAATATTCGTAATTTTTAGTGAAATATCGGAAACTATTTCAGAACCACGTTCTAAATTTTCATGTAAATGTTTCAAACCACAAACATGACCATCATTCTTCAATCCGATTATGAAAAGAGCACTGCTTTTCAAAGCAATCAGACTTTCCCAATTCATTTTATAGTCTAGTATTCCATGATATTTACATTTCAGAATCACAGTAAATTTACTGTATCGTGACTTTATGAAACTTCATTGAAACTTGTTCAAATCTCTTATTGCATACGTAAACAAGTCATCTGCATATAGATTGACAGAGATGTTTTCCAAGACACTAACTAGGTCCTTAGTCATAATGATGAATATTGTGTATTATCGTAGAGATATTCCCTCCGAACATTGTTCATTAACAGCTAGAACTTCTGAACGAGAAAGCACTTTATGAAACTTCATTGAAACTTGTTCAAATCTCTTATTGCATACATATACAGGTCATCTGCATATAGATTGACAGAAATGTTTTCCAAGACACTAACTAGGTCGTTAGTCATAATGATGAATATTGTGTATTATCCTAGAGATATTCCCTCCGAACATTGTTCTTTAACAGCTAGACCGGGAGTTGATGTTTCCACTTGGTAGAGTGAACATCGTGCGTGGACTGTGATCCTGCTGCGCATTACCTGCTCTTCTTATCAGGTAGTACCAAGCTGTTTTATACTTTTTTTCTTCATTTATTTTTTATTCAGAGATTTTAATTTGATTTATTTTGTTTTATTATTTCGTCCTTTGACTGTTGCTTTAAATGGCGACGGCTTTAGAGCCGAAACCTCCTGACATACAGGAAACTTTTTTTAAAACAAAAGAAAAATGGTCAAATAAGTACTTATTAATGAGCTTAGGAGAAAATTTCTCAAATAAAACGTTTAAAGACTTCAGCCCTTTTAGTATTTGCCGATTCATCAAAAGTTGTTGTCCTCAAATTAACATAAAATTTTTAAAAACTAGATCAATTTTACTTACTGTGAACAATGAAAAAGATTTCGTGAATTTAGGTAACATAAAATCATTTAAAGACAATCCAGTAATTTTTGAATTACATAAATCCCTTAATTTTTCACGTGGCCTATGTCCCTGAACTACTAAATTGTTCTGAGGAGGAAATAGTTTCCGAACTCGAGCAGCATGGCGTGGTAAATGCAAAAAGAATTTATAAAAAAATTAACAACGAAAAAAGAGTTACTCCGTTATTGATATTAACCTTTGAAAAAAGTGAACTCCCAGATTAGTATTATTAGATTTTATGTCAATAAGAATCCGACCGTACGAACCAAGACCTCTTCTTTGTTTTAATTGTTATAGATACAGACACACAAAGAAAAATTGTAATATTGTTAACTGTGGAAAGTTCGGAGAAAACTCACACAATTCGGATAACTGTCAAAATCCCCCAAAGTGTATAAATTGCTTAGGAGAACATCCAGCATTTTATACTAAATGTCCGGTGTATGAAAGAGAGAAAAAAATTGAAAAGCTCAGATCTCAGGACAAAATTTCTTATCGGCAAGCGGTATTCGTTATTAGAAGACACGACCCGACTAGTAACGAGCGTTTGCCGACCGTTGCCGAAGTTGTGAGAGCTCAACCCACCGCTCCCCCCACTACTCAACTTCATTCTTCTGTCACCGAGGCACTATTAGAATAGATTTCTAAACTAACAGCTTCTGTAGAAGTACTATCTAAAAAAGTAACGGTATTGGAAACGAATTTAATTAAAAGTAACTCAGATGCTAATTTAATAAGCTCTGAAAAATTAGTTGTTAATTTGCCAAAAAAGAGTCTATATGGAAATAAATCAATCTGTAGTGCTAAGGAACAAATGGAGACAGACGAAAACATTATTAAACAAAGCACTGTATCAAAAACCTCTAAGTCGGATATAAATTTAAAAAGAAACAGGCCAACGTTAACTAATTCCTCTCTTAGTGATCAAAGTAGTACATCCTCAAAAAACAAACCGTATCAAAACAAAAAACTAAAATGGGCAAGAAGTATTCTTAACCGTTAACATCAAAGCCAACGACTCTAATTATTACAGCTGTACACTTTTAATAAAAAAAAAAAAAATTAATTTTAAAACTTTTCTATGCTATTAAACCTTCTAGATCTTTTCATCGTTACTTTATTGGTAATGTTATTAATTGCAATATTGATTATTTTCAGCATATTAACTATCTTAAGAATTTTCCATTTCTTTACTATAAGTCTTATATATTTCTGTTTTCACTTGATATTTCGTTTTGTAATACTTTCCTGTTTGCAATATAGGCAGAATCCTTATTACAACTATGATACATGTTTATTAATAAAAATCTATCATTTAGTTTTCAGGCTCTTAAGTCTGTTTATTATTAATTATCTCTTCTCTACACCTTTTATTTACATGTTTTCATGCATAATTTGTCATTTAATTTCCTTTTTAAGTAAGACACTCTATGAATCGTGTGCTTATCTGCTATCAGCGTCATTATTACTCAAACAGTTTAATAATAATTTTCTTTGTCTCCTTATTTAGGGCGTTCGGCTTAGTTAAAACTTTTATCGCAAATGAATATTTTGCAATGGAATTTAAACGGTCTTAATGATAGAAGGAATGATTTGCTTCACACCATTCTACAGGACAAGATACAAACAGTTAATAATCTTTTAGAATTCATCAGACACAATGAACTACACCATAAAATCTAATTCTTAACTACCACCGACTTACGTTGTACTGATTTCATCACCCTTTCAAGTATTAATGTGAGGCAATAATGACCCTAGTGGTTGATGCCTTGTAAAAAAAAAAATAACAGTAAATATACCTTACATAAAAATGCCTTCTGAACGAGAAAATGCCTTATGGAACGATATAGTTTACTTCCAGAGCCTCATTCTTAGCAGTCTGATCAAGGGTACATACTTTACTGCACGCCTTGTAAAATTTAAAGAAATTTCTGAGACAATCACGTGTTTCACAGAAGTCCAATAGTTCTAAAAACCTGTTTTCTGCTGAGAAAAGAGAGCTCTCTGTTTCCGATGATTTTTAATCTAATCAGGTCCAACTTTTTACACTCAACATTCTAGTGGACTCGAGCGTCGCAACAATCGAAATCCCGAAATCAGAATATCCTGTTAACGAACAACGATGACGGTGGGGATAGGGAAGAGGAACTAATACAAAAACCAGTTAGCCATAGGTATGCCGCTGTTGCCTTCGGAATTCTGAACAATTATTAATTGACCAACTGTCTTTCAGAAGAATTATTCCAAAAGATTCATGAACTGGAACACATTTTCCACCAAATGCTAGAGAAAAAAAGTTCTGTCTAAGATTACTTGATTGTTAAAATAAATGAATTCATACGTAGATAGTTATGTATGTATTTGAAATGTTGAATATAATAAATTGAGCTGTTGACAAGTAGCTGTGAAAATTTTAGGTACTACATTCATTTTTAAATTACGTAATACACGTGTATTTACTATCCCATTATAGGTGGGAAGGAGGGAGGAGGGACTACTTGGTTTTAAGAACACTCGGATATTAGAAAAAAATTCTCTCGGTCCCCTCACATTTTTTACAATCGAGTAATACTGTAATTATCAAAACGTTTTTCTTTTCTGGCTGATAGGAAAACTTTGTGCATAAAGTATTATTTATTTCATTCAATAATTTATGCTGACAAATAATCAGTGAGGGAGTTTTTATTTTATTTTCTATGTTGCTTAAATATTTAAATATAATACTTTTATTAAGAAAGGAAATTACTGTTGTTTTCGTTACGCAGCATTGAAATTGCATGTGAAACTTTGAACATGTAAATATTGAAGAACTACGTAGCCTGATCCAGAAAGAGTCAGCGTTTTATTGTGTACCACACCAGTCTTCAGCTCTCCAGCAGAATTTGGGGCCACTAAACATCTCTTGCCTACTTATGACGACAAGATCTTCTCATTGCTTGATTGTACCTCCTACCTAACATCACTGTTCGAGGTCTTGATAAATATTTTCCTGCTCATGTCGTGATAAAAAGCAGCCAGATATTTAGGGGCAGCCAGACTTTGGTAGCTTACAGCGGGCGGAAAATCGCCACACGTGAGCATGTAATAATTTCCTTCATATTGTTTCATAAATTACATAATTTGCATATTTTATTATATTATTAAAGGATATATATATATATATTAAAGGATTAGTCAGGAACTACAGATAGCCCCACTGAAAGAGCTCCTAGAAACTCGTCAGCTAAAGTGGTTCGGCCATGTTATCAGGATGGACGACCACAGAGATCCTCTAAAGACCATGGAATATGTCCCAGATGGCAGAAGACCTAGGGGTCGCCCTAGGATGTCCTATCTCGACTACATTGAACGACTCTGTAGGGCAAGGGGGAAGGAACCTAGCCAAAAATAGGGAAGAATGGAATTCCTGGCTGAATGCTCCTATACGCTGAAAGGCACGAAAGAGGGAAGCTAAAGAAGAAGCAGAAGAAGTTATTTAACACTGGATAAATTGATAAGTTGGATCTAAATTCAAAAGCCTCAAGATCACCCCCTATCAAAACAACGATGATGAGATAGTCTCGGATTAACTTCCTTAAAAGACACAAATATTCAGTGGTGAACGCAGGTGTGCGGATCAGGGAGATAAATCCCCTCTCCCCGAAATGTACGAAAAAAATATAATTTTCAAACCCACCATAGAAAATTTATATTTGGAGTAATTATTTTGATAACTTTAGCAATAGTTTTTTATCCAAATTTCATGTTTATTCTTGAAAAATTCGCCAACTTTGGCGTTTATAGACATTTATGTGACTATTTGCCTTCTTCATATTAAATCCCCGCCCCGAAAAAAAATTTTGCATAAGCCCCTGCACACATTATATCATTTAGCTATATAATGTAATTATTTATAAATTATTTATTAAATTATATAATATATAATATAAAAGGCGGCGCCCCGGTAGAACAATTACACAACTGCAAAGAAATAAGGAGACACCATTAAGTAGTCAACGTTTCACCAATTCAGGCATTATCAGGACTTACACCAAAAAATCATATCTATGAAGATCAAATACAGCGCATCTCACATCAGCCGTCCAGAAAGACGCATCAACCAGAGACAGCACATCACTCCAAGAAATCCAATCACATACTTTTGGTTTATGTCCTGATGATGCCTGAATTGGCAAAACGTTGATTGGTTAGTTATTTACCGGTATTTTAAAGACTTGAGGCTTTGAGTTTTGGAATCTTCCAATTGTTTTCTAGCAATTAATTTATGTCTCTTTTTGAGTTTTTGCTCTTTTATATTATTATAAAAAACATTATTCCAAATATGGGAATATAAGTATGAACCCAAAAATTAATAGACTATGTACTTATTTGATTCTCTAATGAGATGAGAGGAATGAGAAAAGACAATGAGTGAACACTAATTATCCCACAAGTTTGCCAGGTAAATATGAACTATATGTATACTATCTGACCCGGTAATGCTTCGCTATGGCTGGATTTAATTGTAAATATAGATTAAATGAACACAATTGAAAGTTTGATAAAAATTATTGTATGTGTAAATGTAGTATTAAAAAATCAAATTAATTCAAGTTCGAAATAAAATTAATTCACCCGTCCAAAAGATAATCGTGACAAAGACAGACCAATGGCTTTGGTTTGTTTTTTTACTCAGAGGGGCTTTGCAAAGCGAAAAACTGTTGAAAACTGCACACAGAAAATTTGACCCGATATCAATATGTTCCTTACCATAGTAGTGCACTTATGTTCTGCAGTTCCTCCGACCATCAGCGGGAGGAAAATAAGAGCATTACTGCAATGTTCAATGCGGTGTATCTTTACTAATAATGGTCCGATTTCAATGATTATATTTATTTATTTTGTTTTTTTGTTTTCAATTATCTTAAGGAATTCAATTATCTTTCAAATGAGCCATTATATTTCGTATAATCAGCGAAAAATGTATACTTTTCGATTTATGTTCAAATGAAATATAGAAATGGTTTTTCGGCTTTTTAGCAGCCGCAATATCGATATTGATAAATTTTATCATAGCAAAACCATATAGGAACCATGAAGACGATATAGTTAAAATTTGGTAAAGATTG
The DNA here is from genome assembly GCA_948150685.1 of Rhaphigaster nebulosa. Lineage (NCBI taxonomy): Eukaryota > Metazoa > Arthropoda > Insecta > Hemiptera > Pentatomidae > Rhaphigaster > Rhaphigaster nebulosa. The sequence continues at coordinate 133,471,541 of OX411307.1, forward strand.
GTTCAGTAGTTTTCGCGGTTAGATCTTACAAACGAAAAATGGGCTGTCCTATTACATAATAGTACAATTTTATCTATATCTACGTATAAATATAATGTATAGGTACATACGTGGAAATTAAAAGTGTGGAAAATGCAAAGAAAAAAATTAAATAATTTTAACATGAATATTTCACACATCTTACCGCATATCATTATATCGCGAAGTAAACTGAATCGAACAGTCCTGCATTGGAAGATGTATTAATAAAAATCAAACATACAAGAGACGTTATAGTTTTAATTTAATACTACTTGAATACATAAGAGTCAAATAACATTAAACTTAAATTAATCATTCAAAACAGTGCATTAAACAATAAATATCATTAAAAGAAAATGAGCTATAATAATTAAAGTCATTATAAAATTATAATTCATAAATATAAGTTTATATATATATGTATATATATATATATATATATATATATATATATATATATATATATATATATATATATAAATTATGAGTGTAAATAAGCCTAAGACTATAATTAATAGTGATAGTTTAGTAGGATTAAGCTTTTGTTATTCTTAGTTGATAAGCAGATACCTTCCCTATATATACCAATGTAATACGAATAAAGAGTTAGTTGTTCTCTTGATGCGTGAGTGTTACTATGTCCCTCAAAACCTCTTTTTTTTAATAATCGTTTTCAGTCCGATTATAACTTTTTTTTATATATATAACATCTTCATAGGGCATTCATTATCTTAAAGGCTCTTCAACATATACGCAAACATTCACACCGGAAATTATAATTTTGGTAGAGTTGAGAATTTATCGTCAAACTAAAATTTCTTCAAGTGCTACTTTAGTTCATTAACAAACCCCTCTAACTCCACTTATCGAAGAGTTGATCGTTAATTAACCATTAATTACTAATAATCAGTAATTTATCATACCAAATCGGATTATTAGCACCAGTTGCTGATACTAAATAACATATCGTTCACTTGTAAGAAGAATGTCAGTTGTTTTTCCCTTTTTTTGCTTGGAAAGCATCCATTGAAGTTTATTTCTTAGAGAAAAAATATCAGATATTTAGTTTCAATATTTCAATAAAAAAAAATTTTTAGTTTAAGCTAACTTTATTGCAAGTTTATTAGTCAAAACATCTTGGTAAAGATAATAAAAAACAATTTTTATGTTTGTAATAATATTATTCTTATGTTAGACTGGTGACCAAAACGTTCCTATCAATTTCGCTTCTCGATGAATAGGTAATTGTAAATATCATTATTTATGTTGAAAATATTATTTTGTACTTCAAAATATTCTGAAAATGAGTTGATTTTTATTTTTAAGTCAATTTACTTTTTTCAAAAAATTGACATTATTATAAATAAACTCTGAAGGAGTTTGCATTGTTTTTTTTTTTAATAAAAAACTGCCACTATTTGATTCATGGTTCATAATAAAGAATGGATAATAAGATAATGGTCAAAAAATGAAGATTAACTGTTTTGAAAACTAAAAAGGTATAGAAGTAACATTGACTAAGAAAATGACCGACTTGATTTTTCATCAGTGAATTGAGAGACAGCGATAAACCTGTCTCATATCACCGACTTTTAGTATGATATTTAGTGGAGGGGATGCACGGCTAAGGTTGCGTTCCCTTAGCCCAGTCGAATAATCTATATTTGTCAAGAAATATATTCATTTCTTGAAATATTTTTTCAATGGACTTTCTCAATGTGATAATTAGGAGATAAATAGTAGAAACAAATGGTATATATTTTAGATAAAATCGGTATGTAGCAACATGGTGAGAAAAAAAAATCATAAACTTGCAGAAAAGTGTTTTTTCCGCGTTTAAGATGTGAAAAACATATTTTTATTAAAAATAAAAAATATTAAGTAATAGCGTTTAAAAAGAAAGAAAAAATAAGTTTTAAACAATTGAACTAGGTCAACGGTTTTTGCAAAAAAAAATAATTAAAAACTGCGAAAAATGTCAATTTTTCTACAGAGTTTGTAATTGTCTCAGGAACTTGTTTTGGGGCTTAAATTGTGGCTATTCTTAGGGCCGATCCACAATAAAAATAATAACTTTTCACGGGAATTGAAAAAATGCAAAAACAGATGTTTTCGAAAGACAAGAGCCAAAATATTCCTAGAGCGATTTTTCAAAGCACTATATATTCCCGAGGAGTTGCTCTATAACCCTGTTTTCTTAAAATAAGTGTGAGGTTCGATTTAATACCTAAAAAACCTAATACCTAAAGTGGGGAGGTAGCATAGGGGAAGTGGCGAAGGATGGGGGAAGGATCTCATATACAATAGCAAACATTGAATACGTGGTGCGGGTCCAGGGAGATCGGTCTGAGAGATTTATCCCAGATAATGGTGTTAGACAAGGAGATTCCATCGCCTGTCTCCTTTTCAACATGGTCTGAAAAAGTCTCTCAGGTAGGCAAAGATCCAGACTAGTGGCACAATATTCAACCGCACCGTACAAATCCTGGGCTACGCATATGACCTTGACATTGCAGGAAGATCAAAAGTTGCAATATAAGAAGCATTCCTTGCCCTCGAGGATGCTGCTAAGAAGCTGGGGCTGGCTGACAACTCCTCAAAAACTAAATACATGGTGGCTGGTCAAACAAGAGGTCACCATGAAATAACGGTCCAGTTCGGGCCATACTCTTTTGAACGAGTCGACGAATTTGTGTACTAGGGATCACAAGTAAATACGAACAATGATGTTTCGTCTGAGATAAGGAGAAGAATAACATCAGCCAACAGATGCTATTTTGGACTGCGTCGTCATTTAAGAAATGGCTTAATTTCCAGAGCCACTAAAACAAGGCTGTACAAGACGCTGATTAGGCCAGTGTTGATATAGGGATCTGAGAACTGGGCTTTTTCAACGGCTTTATCAAAGGCGGATGAATGGGACGTTTTTTTTTTTTGAAAGAAAAATATTACGGTGTATCCATTGCCCTATACGAAATCGTGCAACATGGAGAAGGAGAACAAATGCAGAAGTGTATTCTCTGTTAAGTGAGCCTGATGTTGCAAAAATGATTAAGCTCAGCAGGCTTCGTCGGGCGGGCCAAATCTATCTATTATGTTTGCTTGCTTTTCTTTCGAATAAAAACTGCACAAATTGTCAATCTTTTTTTGACAAAATAATTATTATTAACTGTTTAAAAATAAACAAATTTGCCAAATTTAGTCACAACTCATTTATGGAGTAGTTATTTTTCAATAACATAGCAAAATTTCGCTTTTGGATCATCTTTGAACGCCCTGATTCGAACTCCGGATCTTTATCGTCATCCATGCTGTCAGATACGTTTGACTCCAAAGCCTCAAGGATCTCAAGAACAAATTCACTTTCTTTGGTTCCGGTGAAGCGTTGAGGCAAGCTTGTCCGCTACGCTGACCACAGACTGTGGTGTATTGCAGCCCTACTTTTATGCAGCCTTTCTTCCAATTGCAGAAGATTGTGCCCAACAGTTCTTCTGATTCTGGTGGTAACAGTGTCCTCGGCTCCAGTAACTATATATAAGTATATATATATATATATATATATATATATATATATATATATATATATATATATATATATATATATAAAAGTTGTCGAGCTGCAGCGCATGTAGGTGGAAGAGATGATAATTGCACCAGTCTGTTGAGTCTTGTTGATTTGGTGAATGTGTTGTACATATATTTGAAATTGTCAATACTTTGTTTGGATTTTGGAGCATTATGCTTTGCTAGGTGAATATGAATTCCGTTTTCATATAATAATTTGTTTTAGCTATTATCTTTCATTCCGACGTTTGCCCTTTGTTTCACCTTATTTGGCTGGGCTACTTGGTTCCCTCTCAAATCTTCAGCCCCATTTGAACACCCATATAAAAATTGTCGTTTTGGGAACCACTTTTGTGTTGCAACGCGGCAAAATTTTCTGTTGCAACATTTTTTTCCCAAATTGGCATACATTTTTTTTTCTTCTAAGTAGAGCCCACGTGTAAAATAAAAACTATTGGGGAGTAGAGGGATTTTTTGCCTCCCAGGGCAGACAGTTTTTGATGTAGTATAAAAAAATTGAGTACAATTCTTTTTTACCCAAACATTTAGGCCCGTCCGAATGAACTTCACCCTTAGTGCAAAGAGAAAGAGAAAGCAAAAAAAAAATTACTATGAACACACATGGGGTGTAATTGTGAAAAATGCGGTAATTTCAAAGCAAACTTGATGAAACAGAAAAAGTTCAGGGAGGAAAAGTTTATGGAGGGAAGGCGATTCAACTATTAGTAATTGTATACTAATTACATCAATATAAATACGATATTTTCTAATTAAATGTCTATTCAATTTAATAAGCTAATGAGGAAATACAATACACTTTTCTCTAAACTTTCTACTTATATTCTAGAATAAGTATGCCTTCCTGCATTTTTAAAAATGAAAAACTATAGATTTTTTTTTCAGGTAAGATTTTCACCTTTTCGCTATATAGGTATTTTGTACTTCTTTAATTTGTTATAAAAGAAATTTTTTAATTTATTTGAACAATTCATGGTTTTCAAGCCAAAGGCAAAATTAACAAAAATATTTTTATATATATATATATATATATATATATATATATATATATATATATATATATATATATATATATATATATATATATACACTTTCTGGAAAAATTTGAGGTAAATTCCTGGAAAAAAGTTGAAATTCCTTATCAGCTCTCCCAAATACATAAATGAGCAAGTTTTCAGAACCTCTCCAAAACTCCCATAAGTTTATATAACGTGAAAATTTTATTTTACTAATTAGACGGCTTTAGCTATGTTTTTTCTTAATTTTTTTACAAAAATAAATTACACATCTAAATTTTATATTCCTAAGCTGTATAACTGTTGTTTTGTTTTTTAATTCAAAATCTTATGCCCATTTTTTCTATTTAAATATTTTTACTATCCTTAATTTACATACCACAACTTTCAAACATAGTTATCGGCAATTCTATGTTTAAAAAAAGTAAGTTGCAATTTACAGAACGAAAATCGGGCATTCCGTTTCAAAAAAAATTTGAAAGTACATTTTCCTGATTTTGAAACGCGACGTGATGGCCATAAAATGAACTAAAACGATGAGGTTTAGCCCTAAATTATTCTTAATTAAGCTGTAATTCTTAAAACAAAATAAGAAATAAGAAAAAATAACTGTTGTATAAAATGGGCGATAGCTACAAATATCGGAGAAGATGCTAGAAGTTTACAACTCCTGATAATTAATTATAATGGGTTAATTATTCAGTTCTTTATTCCTAATTATGCTCATTAGTGAATGGCCATACCTAGATACGTAACTAAAATCTGGTGCGGTGCGCGCATCAAATAACTTTTACTTACCATCCTACTTTAAATCAATTTTAAAAATATCTATTCAGTTTCAATGGAAATTCCATTTAGTTTTCATTAAATAATGTAAAAGTAGAAATTATTAACTACAACAATCACTTAAATTTATGCGTTTTTCGTCACACTGCATTATCTTCTACAATTTTATACGTTATACGGTAATTTTTCTAAAATTTTTAGCTATTTATATTTATATTTATATTATATAAATATAATATATATATATATTTATATAATATAAAATATTATACATTTATATTACCACTCTTATTTTCAAAAAAAAAATTTCACTCAGAAAATATTTCCCACACATTTTTTTTATTGTTGTAAAAATTACTCATAATTCACCTATTAATTTTAAACAATTTTATTTATTATTAAGTATCAAATTAAGAAAAAATAATAATTAAAAAAGAAAATGAGAATGTTACCAGTAATTCTTTATTTGATTTCATGCGAAATTATTTTTATGATTTTATTATTGCACTCTTCATATATGAACTGATTTTTTTCACACGAATAAATGAATGAAATGTTTCAATTACACTCTCAAGCTTACTATCTTCCTCAAATGGCGAGTCATCATCATTCTTAAATTATTTCAGTGATGGTAAAAAATAAAGTTAGTGATACTATGTGAATAAAAAAAATTTCAATTGTTTGTATTATAAATAACATGGCTGAAACGCTAACGAAAGTGACAGACAGAAGTGGAATAATGAATGACTATCCCCAGGTCATGCGATGTAAATAATACATTACACGCGTCACTCCATCCATTACTAGCTTCTCAGCCAGTGATTTTTTAATTTCAAAAAGCCATCTATACTAAATTTCCAGGTTATACTAATTTTCTCTTAACTCATATAGCGTATGCATATAATTTATATGTTTATCTATTACATGTATTGTATTTTAATAGAATAAAAATAATGTCTCCTAAGAATAAAACCTATACGACTGTAGCCTATGAAGGGTCATGGGTTCAGCACTTGGTAAGGGAGTACTGTTTCTTGAACATCGGTTATATAAGGAGGTGATGAGGTCAGCATCCACACTCAACCGCCAGATTTATCCCTCAAGCCCAAGAAAGGGCCACCTACTTTATAGAGACTAAATGTACCGTAGGAAGGCCTACCGATCTAACGATGGGAGACACAGTCAATGGGCCACCGATTTCAACCAAATTTTTTTGGTGATTCCACATCCAAAAATATTGGACTTGTGTTCAACCCGTTTCAATGGGCTCTATATACCGAGAAAAAAATAAATAATGCCCGCTGAAACCATTTTATTATATAACTCGAATTCGGAAAATTATATCACGGTGATTTCTCCACCAAATCATTTTTTTTTTTTTTTCCAGATTATATTAAAGGAAAAATATAAACATTAAAAAATAATTGCTTTTTGGTCAAATAAATTGAATAAAATTTTCAGATTACAGGGTAAACTAGCATTACAGATTTTTCCACTCCAAACATTATGGTAGGTTTTGATTTTTGACACACCAAAAAACCTTAATGTTGAAAACGTCATCGAAAATTTTTCAATGATAATGTTGGTTCAATTTTTTCTGATAACGTTGGTTCTATAACACATAGGAGCACACTAATAGTTTAAGAACCATTACCGACCCTCCAAAATTAGTTTGAATCTGTCAAAGAGATCCTGAATTATAAGAGGTTTTTTGAATCTTTAAAAAAAAAAAAAAATTGAAGGGTAGACCCTGGGTAAAATTTGTAGTAAAAAAAAAATTAATTCTATATTCGCCCGAAAATCTGAATATAGGAGTTTCTATTAAAAAAAACAAAAAAAAAAACGCCCTTAATTCATGAACCCTTTTACGGATTCAATCCAAATTTTTAGGGTCGGTAATGGTTCTTAAACTACGCTATTTGTTTTGACTTGGGTATTCCTATGTTATTTAGAATCAACGTTATTCGCCAAAAATCTCAATTTTGTTTGTTTTTAGACCTTCTGGATAATGCATTGGCTGTTTATATACATGAAAAAATGAAACTTCCCTCTTTCCAAAGAGTCCGAAAACATCTAAATCGGATAAGCATAAGAGGAGATACAGAGCTTCAAATAGAAACGTAATTTCGTCTTCATTATCATCATCATAATCTATCCTCGTCTACCGCCTAAGTAGTGTGAAGAGGCCCTTTGTAGAGCTTGATCCAGTTGTTCCTGTCCTGCACCAACTCATTTCTTCCACTCCAATTCATTCTTCTTTTCGCGAATGCTTCCTTCATCCCGTCCTACCACTTCAGTCTTGATCTTCCTCCCCCTCTCTTGCCCTCCACTCTACCATTGCAGGAACAGCTTGCGGTGCGGCTTGGTTCCATACGTAACAGATGCGCAAACCATCAGATCTTGTTCTGTGCTATTACTTCATTGCCTGGCATTATGTCGTGGTTAGACCTTATTGTGGTGTTGATATTATTATTTCGTCATTAATTGTAATCACTCTCATGGCTCTGCTTGGCTTCTTTCCAATCCTCATTGCCTTTGTATTTGCCGGGTTGATACTCATGTTAATACACTTCAGCTCTTCCAGGAGTACCCTAATACTGTGCTGAAGATCCTTATCATGGTCTGCTAACACAACCAGACCATTGGCGAACGCCAGCAATTTAGATTTAGTTGCCTCAAATTTAAATGTCCTAGGTGGAACTTTTTGAACTCCTCTATACAATTTCTGATCGCTCAATCTTGGATCAAAATAAAGAGTAGTGGGCTAAGATTGCATCCTTACCAGATCCCTGCCGATGTCTCAAATTCGTTTGTGTTATTGGCGAATCTTACTACACTTCCATTTTTCTTATATAGGCTTTCCTCCTCTAATATGTGTCATGTGTCGACATCCTTTTCTCTTTGGGTCTTAGAGATATCTCCTTTCTGGATCTTGTCGAATGCTTTGATTAGATCTGCGAAGCAAACAGGAAGTTCTTTGGCTTTCTCTACGACTTTTTCTTGAATTTTTCTCATTGTAAAAATGAGATCCTGAGTGCTTCGATTAGCACGGAATCCGTTCGTCCTCCAGCTTAGTTTTGACCATCCTTCTGATTCTCTTGTCGAGAATCTTGGATTAAATTTTTATTGGAACACTTAAAAGGGAAATACCTCGGTGGTTACTGCAATTTCCGTTGTCACTTTTTTTAAAACTTAGGACTATGCCTGCTGTTTCCCATTTTTGGGGTATTCTTCTATCTCCACGCCGAGTTAAGTAAGTGTCGCATAACCTCTTGTCCTTTATGACCCATGTGCCTTATCATCTCGGGAGATATTTTATCTATTCCGGCTGATTCCTCCAGTTTCATATCTGATAGGGTCTCTTCCAATTCCTCCTCGTCTATATTGCCGTCCTCTTCCCAAATCTCTTCTACTCTTCCTGAGCTTCATCTCCAAGATAGCTACTTTCTTCTTCTAGTAATTCCCTAAAATATTCTCGCCATCTTTCCATAATTTCATTACTTTTTCACAGAATATTTTCTTCTTTGTCTTTTATGTGCTTTAGCACTGGAGCTTTTTCTTTCCTTAGTCCTTTCAAGACCTTATAGAACAATTTCTGGTTTCCCTTATAATCAGTCTCCATCTTGTTGCCAAAATCTTCTCAAACTTTCTTTTTAGCATTCATTACCATTTGTTTCACTTCAACTCTCTTCCTCTAGTATTGTTCATAGTTTTCTTGGTATCTGTTTCCAAGATATTTTCTCCTCAGTAGTTTCTTATCTTGAATAACTCTTTTGATTTCTTCGGCCCACCCGGCGGTTCTATTGTTTCTAGCTCCCATTTTACTCTTTCCACACACCAAGGCAGCAGCTTCTAACAACATTTTCTTAAAATATTTCCAGCTGGTTTCTACGTCCTCAGTTTCCCATAGATATTCTGGGTCTCTTTCTCTTCTTTCTATCTCTTGCTAGAATTAAGATGCCATTTCTGTCTCTTTTAACCTGTAGGATTTTATGGATTCCTTCTTAGCTGCGGTATTTTTCTTTGTACCAATTGATTCTTCACCTTTCCATATTTTGTCCATTTTCAGTTAATAGTGTTCACTCCCTATTTCGAAGCCTCTTTTCACTCTTACGTCTATGACATCTTTCAGGCTTTCTTTCTTGGTCAGGATATAATCGATAATGGATTTTTCGTAATTTCGTGGCTGAAAAAATTCTGAACCCCTCGGAACTGAAAAAACAAATTAATTCTTTGTTTTAGATGATATTTTCAACACAAAGAGTTTTTGGTACGCTGAAGCAAAATCTATCATTTGACGAATTTTGTGTCTCAGTCTAGGAATCGATTTCACAGCTCAAAAACAACAAAGCATGTCCTGTGGTACAAGTTTTCCAAAAGACGTTCTTTTGGTAAACTTGTACCATCGTGATGCATTTTGCTTTTTTTAAAAATACTGAGGCTACAACACATCTACTATATACACTACTATTCGAAAGACAGTTGGAATTGAATTTGTTTTAGGAAGGGAAAGTAACTCATAATTTTAAAAAAACACGGACTTCTTTTACTTCGTAACTTAAAAGTTTTCACAAATTTGCTAACTCTGAAGATTGAAAACATGATTGTCGTTTTTCAGCATTCGGATAAATATCAATCGCCAAATTTCACTTCATCATAAGGATCAAATGTACTTCACAGTGATACATATCTTCAGACTTCAGAAAAACGTCGTAATCGGGTTAGGAAATGATGATTGAATATTAGAAAACCTAATTCCAACGAAAATTTATTTTTATTCAACTCGTAACTAAATAACATAAGGACCAAAACAAAAAAATAAGGATTGGTTTAACATCAGAATAATTGTTTCCTTTCTTTCGAGTTGTAGGCTTTACAAAAAATTAGGCTTAACTAACATTTATATTGAATATTGATACAAATCGGTTTAGTTTTATCTTAGTGAGTACTTTAGTGACCATGTTTGTCAGCGTTTATTATTTTATTTGAAAATGGAGACAATAAAATAATGATTTTGTGATTGTTTTTGTAGTTGTAATTATTAACAGCGCCAAAGTTTATGAAATATATATAAATATATATATATATATATATATATATATATATATATATATATATATATATATATATATATATATATATATATATATATATATATATAAATGAAGCCATATGTAAATAATAGGTCACCATATTGTAAACTAGAATAATGATTCTTGTGTTCCAATCTGGATGAAGATGGATTTGCACCGGAGATAACTTTGCTAATAACAAGAGTTATAAACGTTTTCCAAAGGTTTTTTCTGAAAAATTTCAATTACTTTTGCTAATATCATTTACAAAATTTTGTTATTGACCGGTGTGAAAAGTAGGCATCAAAATGTTAATGCTATTAAATTACTAAAGATAATGCTATAGGTATTAATGAAACCCACCTTTAGGTTTAGTAAGAGATTTCAATTATGTTTAATCAGTTAACATAAAACAGTCATACACACATACACCAAGATTTTATCTGTGATAGTCTATCGTAAACAGTTATATCCATCCTTCATCTCACTATCTTTATTCTGTTTCTAGGTTGAATTATGTGAGAGGCGAGAAAAGGGGCATCGATTAGGAACAACACTACCGCCTCGAAGGTCTCCACTTCGAGAATTATTGCTGCCTGTTAGAAAAACATGCCAGATTACAATGTAGGATAATAATGACGAGCTTATCGGAAATCAAAAGCAGTAAAATATGGAAATAGTTTCATTATCTACATGCAATGATAGGAAGGTTACGGGTATAGCTTACGGAAAAATAATTGGAAGGTATATATAATGCCATCCATTCTTAAATTAGGAAATTAATTTGACAACATTAAAGTATATATGTATATGTATATATATATATATATATATATATATATATATATATATATATATATATATATATATATATATATATGTGTATATATATATATATTCTCTCTCTCTCTCTCTCTCTTTCTATATATATATATATAGAGAGAGAGAGAGAGAGAGAGGGAGGCTTATCAGATTACACTGGTCTACAAAAAAATAACTATATTTCTTTCACAAAAATAAAAATAACAGAGTCTAGAAGTATTTTTTTTTGTTTATTTCAAATATCATTTCAGTTTTCCCCATCGGGCAGGAGTTTTGTGTGATATTCATTTGATTTTTTTTTTTTAAACTAATCATTCTGACTTAGAAAGTTGTAGATAGTGATTTTTGGAATATTTTGCATCTGGAACATCTCTCTTCTAGGTCCAACAGTAGTCAACCAGCATATTAGAACTCCTATTGCCTTGGTACCTCTTTCTCATTGTAGAAATTTACTGATGAAAACGCTCACAGTGCTCATCGCTGACAGACCCATGATTTTCTGGGAAGAAGTCTAAGCCAGAGTGCTAGAAGTGAATTTTTAAGGACATGTTGCATCCCATAGCTATATAAGAACGAAGAAGATCAGCCACTATGTCAAGGTAGTTTTCTGCTTTATGGTTTCCAAGAAAATTGCTGCATAAATTTTTGAAAGACTGTCAGGCTTTTTCCAGTGAATTTAACAGTCCTTCAAAATGTTCATCATCATAATGATCGTATTTGTGGTCCTATAAAAATTCCTTCTTTCAGCTTAGCATCACTGACTGACGATTTTCCATTTGAAGTACAAAAATCCATCAAAAATTTTATCCGTAGCTTTTCTAGAAATTTTTCGCAACGATTTTCTAACATGGTGAGACTTCCTATTTCTGCTGTCCCGTCCGCACAAAAACAGCAAAATTTGGTGAACCCAAGTTGCAAACTAAGAAATAAAGCAATGATCTTTAAATCACCACACATATACCATTTAAATTTTTCATATTCGATTTTCTGTAAAACTATTTTCATATGTCTCTTTCATATCAGCGGCCTGCGCTGCAGGTATTGATGGAAGTTGATTGCCAATATGTAGCAGTCCAGCCTTCAAACTAACTTTAGAGGAGTATATGAACAATCGCCACTCATCAGGCCGCTATTGATGCCCAAGAGGTTCCATAACAGAACAAATTACAAAACAAAGTACCATTTTTTTCAGAGAAGCAGTCTTTTAAATCACTATGGCACCTAAGATAACTACATATTATTACATCTTTCTGGAGTAGATTCCCGCCTTTGAGCCTGAAAGTCAAAACTTTAGCTTGCTGTTAGACAGGTTTAATTCCCGAATTAGGTCATTGAGGTCTGGTTGATAGGAAAAGTATGGTTCTGATAAACAGCTACTGGCTTCATATGTAGCTGTATATTCGTATGTATTTGTATTTTCGTCAGAAGCATTTTAAGTTTGAAGTAGGCCAAAATCAGTCATCACTTAAGGTCATACCTGCTTATACTGGTACAGAGAACTCTTCATGGTGTAAGACAGGTCACATTGCAGATGGCAAGTTCGGATACTTAACTGCATATTTTATTTTAGATGTGATTCCTTTAATAATTGTTAAAGAAAAATAACAATCAGTTAAATCATCCCTCGAAATCATGGGAGTTACAAATGTCATATGATGCGTAACATTTTTCACCTAGTCAACACACGAAACAAAGTATATAGTATATTCGACATGACAAATGGGGAAGGGAACGTAAGGCATACGATGTCGAATAATTATTTTTAATTGATTACTGGTTGAAAAATTATGAATAATAGAATATCGAATAAACGGGTTTTTAATTATTTATTACTTTTTCATGAATAAAATTTGACCAACACTGGTCAGGGCCTACGGGCCTATTCAAAATCGAACAATGTGGAAATAGCTTTAGTGTGACCCATTTTAAAAAACTTAAATAATTGAATTTTATGTTGATATGAAGGACCCATTGAACTAAATGTAATGAAAACAGTGTACTTCTACAGAGTGAAGTATATTAACAGGATTTTTTTAGATTAAAACTAGTGTCAGATTTGGTTTTAGCATTCTGAAAAATCCCAATATAGAAATCAATTTTTTTTTACTAAAAATTTTATCCAGGGTCTGGGTATAATAATATTAATAATATGTAATAATAATAATATGCAAGGACAGGAGTAAGAATTTCTAAGTTGCGGGTACTGTATACCCTGCACCGTGTCCAAAACGTGCAGCTTATTGTTTTTTTGACCTGTTTCTTGAAAATGGAGGGCATAAATAAACACAGCTAAATAAATAATAAATTAATTAAGGCTAAGCAGATAAATATTATGTTTTTATTTTTTCCCACTCGCAATTGAATAATTTATTATCTTTAATAAAACCGATTGAATGTTTCAATCCATATTAAATATATTGGTCGATCATGGTGGAATGAACATCAGCTCTGAATTAATTCTATACTAGGCTTTGCTTGATTAACCAAAAAAAAATGTATAAACAAAAATCTCAATTTCTAAAAAATTAGATTTAGAATTGACATCATTTTACATAGTTATAGAATTTTATTGCATGGCCAACAAACATTTAAAAAAAAAAGTATTAAATTTAACTGTCATTCAATATTTTCTTATAGCACAGCACCATAAATATGGATACTACATTTTCGTATAACAGCTTCAAAAATACGTAAATATTTACCCGTATATGTGTATAGTGCAGATGTCTTTACTGTAAATGCATTTATTTTGAATGTTTGTTCATATACTATTTCAATTTATTTTACATTAATATTTTGGAAAAGTAAATGACAATGTGTCCGTCGCCGATTTTGATAAAAATTTTTTGGGGATTCTACCTACAAAAATATTCGACTCATTTCGACCAAGATAAAGGTTTTTGAATCAAAGCCTGCCATCATTTTTGGTTTGAAAAAATCTATAAGGCTAGTTAATTTACTAAATAATTTAATAATTTTTTTTAGATTTTTTTTACTAAAAACCAATTCTATTTCAGCGTTTTATTTTTCCTTCAATATACTCTGAAAAAAAAAAAAAATCATGTCGATATCATTTTTCAAACTCGAGATATAAAATAAAGTAGTTTCAGTGTGTTTTATTTTTTTTCTTAGGTCCTAGGACCCATTGGACGAAACGGTTGGATATGTGTCCACTTTTTTCAATGGAGAACCACCCAAAAAAGTTTGATAAAAATCAGCTACTTTTTTCATGAAGTTGGAAAATGGCAGTAATTATTATTTCCAAGCTGTAATATAAATATTTTCTGCACTAATTGAAAACAGTTTATTTAATTTAACAATACGTTTGAAAGTCACAATATTAATCTAAAAAAGCGGTGCTACGGAGGAATATTTTTAAAAAATCCGAAAACTTTTTTAAAATGCTGAACTAGAAAAACAAACAGTCATGCACTAAAAAATAAAAGCTTTCTAGTCATAATATGGCTAAAGATAAAGTATAAGTGAATATTACTGAGCCGGTGACAGAAAATACAGCATAGAAGAAAGCAGTAATGTAAAATATGCTTAATAATCTATAAAAATATCCTTTATAATATCCACGGAAATAAATTCCTGGAAGACATATCATTATACAATCGCCAGTTTTAAATATTAAATATCTTTAAAAGATGTAATTAGTCACTAATAGTTCGATGAGTACTGAAGAAGATTACGTATTAAAGCGGTCGACCATTCTATTCTATTGGTTTCGGTAATAACGTATACTGTAACCTTCGTTATCAGTTTTGTGTTTATTAATGTAATTTGTGTATTAATAAGTTCTGTGTTTTATGATAATTTTCTCCTGTTTTATTTTTTTTTATTTTTTTACGAAAAATGATAAAAATTTGGAAATAACTTTTTATAGAAAAAAATACAGTAAAGTATTTTCGAAGTTTTGGAATTATTCCATCGAAGAAATTCTGTGAGAATGGGCATGATATTTCCATTACATAAATAACTAAATTTAAATTACGTTAATGTGCCGACCTCAACTAAAAAAGATACATTGGGGGTTTGTATAACTCTTGAGCTAGCGGAGGTTGACAGCTGTGATATCATTATAGCAATGATAATTTTAATGATTCCAATGAATATGAATTTTTAACTCCGTCACATAAATTCAAAGTTTTGGGACTATTCTATTATTTTTATTTTTTTAATTAAAGGAAATTTAGTAATGAAATGTAATTTAAATTTAATTTTTTAAGCCGCCACATTAATTTCCATAAATAAAAAGGTGTCTGTTTTGTATTATTTTCTGTCATATACAAAAATAATAGAAGATAAGTTCGACCAATTAACACGTATTTACCAAAAAGATAAACCTATATATATATTAAATATTGAAATATTTAATCGTTAATGGTGTTGGAGAATTGGACCTAGCTTACATATCAAAACAAAATTTCTGCTCAAATTAGTGATAAATCGTCATTATGTTACCCGTGTTTTATAGATGTCAACCCCAAAACTAACATTTTATATGCGACAACTGGATACAATAAAATTGGATTTAAAAACTAGTATCATGAACTAAATAAGTATCTACACAAATATTCTTTGAATACCATCAGCAGTAAACACCTATTTGCATTTAATAAATTTCATTATATATAATATAATAATTAATTGTATCTGATGAGAAGAGGAGGCAGTTGCATTCAACATCATCGAGCTCAGTTCCTTTCGTCAATGATCCATCGACAGTTGAGGAACAATTTCCAGTTACCAATATGGGAATCAAATACACCTACTGTTTGGTTTCATAACGTAATTTAAGTTTAACGTCATTTTTTTTTTTGTTTAATCTCTTATCTAATGATAAAATAATACATGTGCAATGTTCTAAGTCTGTCAAATTCTTTTGTCTTACCATCAGGAGAAAATGGCTGAGCTGATTTAGATGACATTTTAGTCGTTAAATATAGGTAGTTGCAACTTTCTTTAGCCTACCGGCATCGAATGAACATCGTCAGGGAGACTAGCTAGATTTAATTTGTTCTTTAAGACTTTGTAGTCATAGATTTGTGAAATTCTACTTTATCTGTACGTTTCTTGCACAACCTAGCGGGTCAGGATGCTCCTGTGTTACGTGACCTGCGGCAACGGACACCGAACATTATTTATCAAGAGGCACTTCCAATAAAACCACACTTAACACCATGTTGCCTATGGCTTTTTATTATATATGTATATAATATAATCAATGCATCATTTATTATTATTTACGAAAAAGAAAATCGTTAAATAAAAAAATACCAAAAAACGAAAAGCTGTCATATCAATGATTGATAAATCCTGGTGTCTCTCGAGTAAGACATATATAGTCTTGCTGAGTGTTATCATCCCTGTTGGAAGAACGGGTAACCGTTTCTTTAACTCTAAGTAAAAAAAAACAAAAAAGTGAGAGGGATATTATGAGAAGTTGACATCATGTAAGGGAAAAATTAAATCAAATCTTCCCCAAAATCACGCTGTGACACATCGTTACTACCAAATAATCATATGCATGTACAAACTAACGAACTATTCTTTAAAAATTGTGGAATAAAAAACAACATTTCAATAAAAGTGAAGAAATAAGGGTTCGGGAGAGGAGGGGGGGGGTGAGAGATGTAAGTGCTCTATTAGTTTATTTATTGAAGTTACCTTCCACACTATGTTCTTTTAGGAAGTTTGCTACATATGAGGACAGCGCCATGGCCTTGCAATAAACTAGATCTCATTGCACAATCGCTAACAAATTTAATATATATATATATATGACATTGTTTGTCAAATCTTAAAGCGCGCTTCCCTCCTTCCAAAATTTGGACCAATCTAGTTAATTTCAATTTAAAGCATTTGGTCAATGGTTTACAAAACTCAAGCTTCCATTTGAGGCAATCTTCCATTGTAAGATTAAAGCAATGGCCCATATTTATATAAATAAAAGCATGGTCTAATTCCAAATAATCAATTTGAAGGGAAACCATACATTAACTAATTATTGTTGTAGTTATTTGGTTTTAGGGGAGAAATGGTGCAGAAGATTATTATTGCCCTTATGAATAGACAAATCAGTAAAACTAAATAGAATTAACAAAAATGAAATAGAAGTACTTGAATGTTTTTAATTAATTCAGTAATGTTTATTGTCGCTTAAGGCCTTAAAAAGCTGACGAGCCATATCTCTTTTCTGAACCGAGGAAACTTAAGATGAGAACCAGTGCAAAGAATAGAAACTTAAGAGGAAAAATACTTGCCATCACGGATCAGAAAACCATTGTTCGAATGGTAAAGTCCAGTTCTGAACTATACGGTAACCTCCTCCTCTCTTCTACACTGCCTTGAGTATAAAGTAAGTAGCCTACTTACGGTTTGTTTGATGATCTTGAGTTTTTTATGGTCTAATCTAGACTAAGTTCTTCGCCAGTTGCTTGCAATCTTCACATTAGTAGCAAGTAACAAGCACGGATAAGTAGGATTTATTTTTTCTAGTACATGGTCTTCTGCTCCCCATTTGTATGTTTTGTAGTTTACAGGAATGTTATCATTACCGGGGATCCAGAAAATTAATGCTTTGGAACAATTGTTAATCTGTTTTATGGTATAGTGAATTTCCTTAACTAGGTAGTTTTCTGAATATAATAAAATTAACTAATTAATTATCAGGTTAGTTAAAACTAAAGAAAACTAATTCGCAGGAACAGCTCAGTGTGTTTCTAAGCTTTGCTCTCTGTAATACTTATTGCAAGCTATGGTCTACTTGTTTATGTATAAATGGCTAACACCACGTTTAGGTAAACAACTGCACGGACCGCCCATTAAACTATTTTTTGTTTCCTGTTTTTTTTTTCATAGTGATGCTCTAGAATTACTATTCATTAATTTTTTGGTACGTTCCATGCTACGGTATACTACGTACAACCATAATATACATGAAGACAACATGTCTTATATAATAATGTCATGTTGGCAAATGTAACCTCAGTCTAACCAGTCATGTCCTGTGATTAAAGTTGTTTGTGTCTTCAAACCGTAACAATATTCGTAATTATAATATTGTGTCAGGTATCAGGAATCTATTCAGCGCATTACTTTGTTATTAATTACGGGTGGAAAAACAAACCAAAACCCTGTTGTTGTATCAGTTGAGTGTGAACGTAATGTGGCTTCCTTTTGGCATGCAAACAGAAATTTTGAATTATGCGTGAAAAAAAAATGTTTAATTCGAATCAAAATTCTTTTCAGGACTTACAATTAAAAAAAAAAAATAGTTCGAAATTAGCTTCAAACTTTGCAACCATACACCTATGGAATTATTTTAATCTGGGCATAAATACAGTGAAATATATTGATTTAATTCAAAAATTCACTGATCACTTCATTCTCAAAGTTAATGCAACTTAGGAAAAACTTATATTTGTATTCTAGATCAAAACCAAATGAATCCATTGAATTGTCATAGACTTAAGTGTGTCAAGTAAATTTGATAATATAAGGTACATCTTGGTTTAGGATATATTTACTTGTCGATAAAATAAGGTTAGTTTATTTATTAAAGAAATATTTTCTTCTTTTTTTCAAATCCTTCTGCTCTGTTATCGTCTGATGCAGCCCAGACATAATCATCAGACATCATCGCGTAGGAAGGAATGAGAAATTAAAACAAGTGGTATTTAAGGATTCTCATAGTTTCGTTGCTAAGAGAGTTATTGCAAACAGACAGTGAGTAGAGGTATAACTTGAAGGATTTTTATATAAAGATTGCCAACGTTCTGGAACGACGTTTGATTTGGATGAGGTCAGCGAGATCTCGTAGTAATGAATTTTTATTATGATATTTCGGAGTAGGAAGAGATTAGGATACAGCCCAAACTGCCGGCTGGATCGAGTTGAAGAAGGATTGGACAGGCCTTAATGAGTTTTCAGGGATATTATGAGTTCGATGGTAAAAGTAAACAATTAGTGAATGAGGTTTCAGTCAAATGATCCTCTTATAACTAATGGTGGAGGGAGTTTGGTTATCGGAGCTAAGGAAGAGTGAATGGATTGCAGCCAGAAGAAACGTCATTCAAACGCATTATGAAGTGGTTTAGGGGGCCTAAGTCGAAGTAGATGAAGCAATCAAGGAATTCGGTGCATAGGTTCAGATCAGTTGGATACACAGGAAAAATTAACGTAAGTGTAGGCTACGAGTAAAAGTGTTGGTCATTAACAATGGCACGTGGAAGGAACTGAAAGCCTAAGGAATTGAATATATTATGGTTGTGGCTTATAAGCAACCATTCACAAATAAAGGGGATAGGTGAAGAGAGGTGGAACTAGATAAGTTTGGAACTGTTATATCGTCGTTCCCATGCCAAACTAACGGCTATAAAATTCACTACTTTTTAGGAGAGCAAAAAAACCGTTGCATCCTTCGGTGTATGGCTCACCTTCGAAAAATTAATTATTTTTATCTGTTGGTAAATACAAAACCAACAGAAACAATTAAAACCATCAAAGGTGCCCCCTTATACACAAAATAACACAACGGTTTTCTTGGTCTCCAAAAAGTAGTGTTTTTCATATTCGTTAATTTACCATGAGGACGACGTGTTGAGATGTTGCTTACAGAGCCCTATTTCATAATAAAGTACAAGTATTACTGATAAAAAATACTAGTGGAAAGATTTGTTTTTAGAGGTTACAGGTTATTTATCATCTTTAGATAATAATAATTTTATTCATTTTTTTTTTTAAATTTAATATTTTTAATATAACTATTTTAAATGTTATCGTATTTTAACACTTTACAGCGTTCGACATAGGGGTAGTAAGTCATAGGCTAACTTGTACTTGTAACTTTTATATTTGATTATGAAACAGAGGGTGTCAATAAAGTAAAGTACAAGATGTTATTTTGTTTTATATATTGTTAAAACATTGTTATAATGTTGAAACACGGTAACATTTAAAATAGTTATATTAAAAAACAGTAAATTATAAAAACAATGGATAAAATTATAATTACACGAACCTTTCCACTTGTACTTTTCTCGCTTTTATTTGTACTTTTGTGCTTTATTATGAAATAGGGCCCTGGTCAGTCGAGTTCTTTATTATTATTAAATGGACATGAGGAGAACGAGGGGATCGAACCGACAATAAAAATGTCATCTTCAAAGGATAAATATTAAGGCAATCACATGATTCTCAAACTGTATAATGGTAATATTTTTTAAAATAATGGTAAGACTGAATAAAAAGACTAATAAAAAATAATAATAAAAAAAATGTGGTCAGTCGAGTTTCAATAATCAGTGTCAGCTAAATTTATTTGTTGTAGAAAGAATTATAATTCCTCCGTTTGATGTCGAATAATATACGCATACCAGAGGAGAATTCTTAAGGATTAAATGAAGGACATTCGACATTCAGGAGTTTCTCTACGGAGTGTTGAAATGAAGGATTAAATTTGCAAAGAGTAGGATTGTTTCATTGCCAATATTACGGATCACTTAATATGAAGGATTAAATTTGCAAGGAGTAGGATTGTTTCATTGACAACATTACGGATCACTTAATATGAAAGATTAAATTTGCAAAGAGTAGGATTGTTTCATTGAAAACATTACGGATCACTTCACAACATTTTGTGAAAAATTTCAAACGTTTAGAAATATATTTTTTTTTTTTTTCAAGCAGGAAAAAAATAATAAACACTGTCGCGTGAAAGACTCAATCTGTTGTAATTGAGTGTATATATTCCTTTTGATCAATATTTGGCTTTCTTATGCCTATAGAAATGAGAAATTCAACAATTCTTTTTAATCAGTTGATTTAGATGAAAGTCAATAGTTCCACTTGATGTAATAATTTATGCACAAAGAAGATACCATAGCTAAATTGGATCGTCCTACAGGACATCATTTCTTAATACGAGGTAGGAAGGTGTGATGTGATAGGTTCGCATCTGAACTTTTCTTTTGCAACATTGGAAAATAATCCAACACATGGGGGCTAAGGCAACATTTCATTTCGGGCTGGTTCAACCCCGCCGATCATTTTCGTTTAGAGGCAATTGATTTAGAAACTAGACGTGTGTGAACGAAACAATTTAGTAAAGTAGTTTATTAAAGTCATTGGATTTTCGGCGGTTTGGGAGCTCTTTCGACTACGCCTCTTCCTAGTTAAAAGTTAAGGAAAAGGCTCAGTCCCTTTTTCAATCAGCCTTCGGTTCCTTAGGTCGACCATGATTGGCAATTAGTGTGCCGTAAAATTATAACTACCTCTAACTCTTATTTCTCATTTTATCAATTTCCTATCAATTATGGCTAGGCTTTATTTTTTAACTTCATTTTATTTTATAATTTTTTATGTTAAATTAGTTATCATAATATTATAATGTTAATTAGTTATAATAGAAACTTATGAGTCTAAGTTAAAGTTAATCACTTCACCAAACCTGGATGCTTAGCAAGTTCCTAAAAACGTAATTATGCGTAGTAACGAGGATCAGTAGCGAATTTACCGACAGGCAGGCTAGGCACTTGCCTGGAGCGGAAATTTTTGGGGAACGGCAAAATTTGGGTGAAATTAGATTTTTAGATTCAAACTAATTTGTAAGTAAAAAAACATCTTAATTAAGCACACATAAATACAAAATTTATCTTCACTTATAAGTTTTTAACTATATACCAATAATTATTTTTGGGGATAGGAGTTGTTGGAGGGGGCAGTAGAACAAATCCTCCACTGGCTAGGATCAAAATGTCGAATAACTGTTTCTTTAGGCTCAGAAAGCGTAAAAGAAGTCGATATACTTCCGCATAAAATTGATTCATGAACATTTACAAACCTAACGACTAGACTCTCCTTGTTCAAAAAAGGAAAGTAGTTTTGAAAAAACAAAACTGAATATAATGTACGGGCAGGAACGGTGACAGAGGACGACACTGCCACGGCAATGATGGGCTTGACAACTAATGTGGGTGGGTGATAATAATGCCCCAAAGAACATCTCACTTGAGTAAGTTTATTAAAAAATATAAATTGGAAGACCTAAGCTGCTATAGAAACATATAGCAAAGGATACCAAAAACCTGCTATGTGTGAGAAACTAGAGATGATTGCAGAAGGCGTTGCAGAGAGATAACTGGCGAAAGAAAATAAAGACCTTATTCGATGATGAGTTGTCAAGGCAACGAAGAAGTAGTTATGGGTCAGGCTGATATCGTGGGGTGAGATAACTAGATATTTGAACTATCTTAGTTAGAGAATGAAATTTTTTCCTGAGGATCAACTTATCTATTTTGATACATCTGTGGATTGTCTTTAACAGTTACCTAGTTTCAATACGTTCGTGGTTCTAACCTTTCTGTGCAATTACCCATGTTTTTCAAAATTGTAGTAACCTAGTTGTAATACTCACCCCATGATATGATGAGAAAGGTACTTCTTTTTCTTTGGTAGATAATATTTGTTTAAAGAGTTGTTGATTGTGAGTATTAGCATTATTCTTTTGCGTTCCAACAATTGTTGGCTCCTGGCATTCTCAATGAGCTTATATACCTTTAATTTCTGTTATTGGCAGGCGCTTTCCAATTTTCGATCCACAAAAGGCTTCTTGCATCTGCTAAACCATTCGTTTAACACAGGTTTGGGCTACCAACCCTCGTGTTTAAATTTTCGTTTTTGTCCATTTAGTCATTGGAGCCTCCACAAAGCCCATCTCCAAGTGATAACAAAACTTTGATAAATTTGTAAAGCAAATCATGTTATGTCTATTGCGTTATCGTCAAAATAATGTATATACAAAGAACTAGAAGTATCATTAACAAAAACGGCAAGTAGTAAAACCATAACCATCGCATATACAAAGGCACAAAATGTAAATTTTTATAACAATTTTAGTAGGTAGCATATCAACTAATAATAAAATAATAAGCAATACATTAAGCGAGTTTATTCATAAATATTTTAGAGAAAAAAAATCAACAAAAAAACAAAACAGCTAAAGTGTAAAGAAGACAGAATTGGGTCAATCCATATCAAATCATCCAGGTCATGAAACCCATCAGGTCTCAGATTTTCATTAGTTTTTTTTTTTTTTATATCTGTTCCATTTCCCATCATCTTTATCTGTTCCTTTCCCATGTAAAATTTTATTTTGATATCTTGAATACTTTTTGAGAGATTAATTTTCCAAAATGTATGGGAAAAGACGTTTTTGCATTACCGAAAACTGAAGGTAGAAACATAGTTTAAGGGGAAAATTCATAACTTTGCCAATTTTCATCATATTAATGATTTTTTCACTAAAATGTTCAGGACAGCTTAAAAAATAAGTTAAAAATGCATACAGTAACACATCTATTAAATGGTGCACACATTATCAGCTCAAACTTCGACTTCATGAATATTTTAGTGAAAAAATCATTGTGATATGATGAAAATTGGTAAAGTTTTGATTTTGTTTTCCTTAAACTATGAACCGCTACTATTCTCGCTAAATCTTAACTAAACACACTGGCAGTCAAAAATATACCAATTTTACTCTTTTAGATAAGAATTCTTCCGAGGTGCTGTCTCGAATTTTCACGACACCAACCACCTCCTCCATGGCTAACCTTATCAGTCTAATAAGCTTGATGGGGATGTTAAAATGAATCAATGGTTCATAGAGCTTTCCGTGATCAATTGATCAATTGCATAGGCTGATTTAAAGTCGACAAAGAGGTGGTGTGTTTTAATCTGGTCCTCACGCCCCCTTTCCAGAATAGTCCTTAGGCAGAAAATGTAATTGTTGATCTTTCGCGTCGAAATCCAAACCCAGTTCTCTCTCTGCAAACAGTAAAAGCCTATGGAACAAAATATATTGGATATTTAATAAAATATTGGATAGGATTTTGTATGCACAAGGGAGTAGAGCAATATCATGATAGTTAGAGCACTTCAGTAGATCGCCTTTTTTATGTATTGGGCAGATAACGGTCTTCTTCCAGTTAGTTGGCAAGATCTCCTCATTCCAGATGCTTATTAGAAAATTAGACCGCAGATAGCCACTGGTCCTCCAGGTTGGGGAAACAATACCCTGACACCCACACATATATACTAATCAGCACACTACACTCACCCCCACACTACAGACCATGGTCATTAACAGTACTCACCATGGGATCACCTTCCCTAGGAGCCGTCCCAGATAGAGGAGCAAGTCTGACTCGGGGGCCGTGGGCTGATAACCCGCTCCTCTTAAAGCAATAATTATTACAAACAATAGAATGAATAGAGCTGAACTGATTTTAAGGAATTCGACACGGTGTGGAAGAAGGTTTATACGATTTGCTACCTGGAATGTACGTGGCCTGAATGGAAAGGAGAGTGAACTCATGGAAAAAATTAAGAAAGCGGAGGTGGGCATTCTTGCGATTACGAAGCAAAGAAGAAAGGCAAGAGTGAAATAAAATACAGGACTATACTCTTAAGTACTCGGGTGTTAAGCAAAATGAGAGGGCGGCAAGTGGAGTGGGATTCTTATACCATAACGATCTATCCTCTTCAATCAGAATTTTAAAATATGTGAATGATTGAAAAATGGCTCTAGATATCGAAGAAGGTGAGAAAATTCATTCATATAGTGGCATATGGCCCCAACGATAATACTAGACTAGATGAAAAAGATGATTTCTTCAACAACCTGCAAAGAGAGGTTGACGACTATGAAGGCATCCCAATGATTTTGGGATACCTCTGCCGTTGAGGTATCCCAAAATCATTGGGATACTTCAACGTAGGTTGTGAGAAGGAGAGATGGTATGGAGTCGTTGGAAGGTTCTGCGAAAGCAACCTCAACAATAATGGAGAAAGAATCCTCAGCTTTTGTGTCACTAATGAATTAAGAATAGCTAACACTCTTTTTCCGCATAGAGAAAACCATAAATTTACCAGAGAGGAGTCAGGAAGAAATGAGAAATCTATAATAGATTATTTTATAGTAAAATAAGAAGAGGTTTGTGAAGTACACAATACAAGAGTCAAAAGGGGCTATGAGATTGGAAGTTATGACTATATCCTAATGCTGGACAAACTCTGGAACGCAAAAACCTCCTCGGAAAAGACACAAAAAAGGCGTAAAGAAGATAATTAAATCCTACAGGCTAAGAGAATAAGAAATAGCCCCGTACTTCCAAGTAGAGATAAATAGGATGGCATGAGATCCCGATAGTCAATAGGATGGTGATGATATAGAGCAGAGCTGGTCATCATTCAAGAAGATCATCCTTGATACCTCAAGGCTGCTATATGGAGAGAAAAGTGTTGGTTCTGGCTTTAAAAGAAGTCCTTGGTCAACAGATGATGTCAATAAGAAAATTCAAGAAAAAAAGAAAGCGCGGAAAGACTTTGTTAGCCAGAGAACACCTATAGCATATCAGAGGTACAAGGAGAAAAGGAAAGAGGTCAAGCTAAACGAAATTCGAAGATTTTGGTGACAAAACGAAAAAAACGCAAAAGAGAACCAAAAGATCTTCTACAAAATGATTAAGGAAATGAGAAAAGAAAGCCACAAGCCCTGAAAGGAATCAAGAATAAAGATGGGTAAATTATCGGGCAAGATGAAGATATAATGGAAAGATGGAGAGAGTATTTCAAGGAGCTGCTAGAAGGTAGAGGACTTTTTCTCAGTTCGGATGGGGTCCAGAGGACAGTGGAGGATTATCCAGGTGAAGACGATTTTGTCAGCGAGGAAGAATTACAGGAAGCAATCTCCAAGATGAAGATCGGCAAGTCTGCATGTCTGGATGGAATAATTCCCGAATGATGCGTTACATGGGCAGCAAAGGTGAAAAAATCTCTTGAACCTGATATGGCATAACAAAAGGATACCAAAGGACTGGGATATCGCTGTGGTTGTGCCTATTTAGAAGAAAGGAGACAATAGAGATTGCGATAATCACCGAGGCTTATCTCTGCTCAGTGTACTAAGTAAGCTCTACTCAAAAATTCTAGATTGTACCGATACAAAGATGTCCGTCTACAGATCAATGTTCCTGACCATTCTTTCCTATTCCTCAGAGTAATGGACCCTCACCTCAAAACACAGGAGCCAGATCCAGACGATGGAGATGCGGTGCCTGAGAAAAGTCGAAGGGAAGACCAGGAGAGACAGGTTCCGCAACACCACTATTAGGTCAAACCTCGAGCCGGTGGAAACTACCCTAGAGGAGAATAAATTACGATGGTTTGGACACCTCAGGATGGATCCAAGAAGGATCGCGAGGATGACCTATGAGACACGAGTAGAAGGAAGAAGACCAAGAGGAAGACCCCCGATCACCTGGGAAGAAGGTGTGCGGGAGGCATCCTGGAAACGAGAGCTGAACTTTAACAGGAGAGGGGCGCTTGGTCCAAGCTCTACAGAGGGCATCCTCACACTGCCCAGCGGTAAAAGAGGATCGGAGTATGTTGGCGATGAAGGAGCTTGGTAAGTTCATTTCCACCGTGCTTGAATAGTTCGGAAGGAAGACCATCAATCCCTGGGGCCTTGTTGTTTTTTAGTCTATTGAAGGCACCTATGGTCTCGTCTTCATCTGGCATCTCCATGTCATCTCCTTCAGCCACAGGAGTTGTGGGTCCATGTGTCTTTCTACGTTTTGAACATTCAGCAGCTCCTGGAAAAATCTTCTCTATTCTGCAGGCTTGTTCATCAGATAGGAGAGCCCTCTGTTCACCGATACATATCGAAGGAATTTGTTTGAATAGTTTTCTGCTTCTATTAACACTTCGGTAGAACTTCCTGGTGTCCCCAATGGTCTTAAATTCTTCAAACCCCTTCAACTCTCTACTTTTTAAAGCTTTTCCTCCTACATTCACCTACATTTCCACGTGTAGGCCTGTTAATCATCAATTTATAAGAGCATTTTTGACATCTGTGCCAGTCAAACAATCTTCATCAAACCAAGAATTTATGGCCTCCATTTCAGTTGGTTCCAGAACGACTTCGGCAGTTTGTTCAATAGTCTTCCTGCAGCTGCTCCAGATATCCCCTATTCTACATTCTGTGGTCTGCATGGATCTTAACAGTGAATCCAAAGTTATTGCATCATGCATCATGTCTCCTTGATCTGGTGATCTAAATTTTTTAATATTCACGAAGTCCAAATTTTAAGCTGATAATGAGTGCACCATTTAATAGAGGTGTTGCTAAATGGACTTTTTACTTATTTTTTTAGGCTTTCCTGAACATTTTAGAGAAAAAAGTCATTAATATGATGAAATTTCTCAATGTTATGAATTGTTTTCCTTAAACTGTGTCTCTACCGCTACAGTTCACGGTAATGCAAAAACGTCATTTCTCATACATTTTGGTAAATACTTGAAAAGTATTCAAGATATCAAAATAAAAATTTTCAAGGTTAATGAGTATGGGAAATGAAACAAAAAAAATATAATTAGAGATTGATAAATTATTTGCCACTAGTTTCAAATGTTATTATTAATTAAATTAGATTAATATAAATCAGTATTAATCTAATTTAATATGTATAATAATACCAAACTATATTTTGAATTGCTTATTTTTGAATTTTTTTTGTGTTTTTAGAACTGAGGATGAATGTATAACATTCGAAACTAGTTTTCAATAAAACAAATTTATAGAAGTGGCAAATAATTTATCAATCCCTAATTAGATTGATCCTTCTATACCATCATGCGGATGTCAACTGAAAAAAAATATATAAAAATTTGAGAACATGGGTTTCGTATTAATTTTTTTCTGGATAATTTGAAATGGAATGGCTCAATTAAATGTGTAAAAGAGATGAAAAACATTCATACGAGGGGTACATGCACTTGTACATATCATTCTCAAGCAGTTAAATGTGTTTACTTCTATAAAATAAGTTTATTTACTTTCTAATAGTTGAAATGGTTCATCTGAGAGTAAAGTTGCGAAAATTAGAGTCTGTTAAGTGAAGCAAGAGAATGGGAAGATGTAATTAGGAGCAACTTTGGAGCTAATCAAGACTTAGAGGTCATTATCGATTTGCCGAATTTATAGCTTAAACAGTTTGTCCGACAATAAAAATGCCACAAGCGATAATCATACGATAATCAAAGAGACGAAACAGCTTATTTTTTATTTATTCATTATTTAATATTTTAGACGGCCATAATTTGGCATTAATATTACGTTTGAACCGATTAATAACTTCCTTCTACACTATTACTGTCCTAAAATAATTTAATTGATAATTGTAAAAGTATATTTACAAAGAGAAACGATATAGTAAAAATAGAAAACAAATTAAATCTATGATAATTTTTATCTTAACTTCTTTCAACATTTCAAGTAATTAATAATAAATAGTATTTCAGCCATGTTAAACCACAAGATATTTATGTTCTTAGTAAATAAATGTTAATTTATAGTACACTTAATAATTATAGTAAGAATAGAACGGGATACATTACAGTGACAGATTCTACTCAACTTTTTTCTGCAAGCTCTACCTGGTCTGATCCACAACAAGTTTCACACAAATATCTGTTTTTAAAACCACCCCGTCTCACGATTATAGCGGTTTGGCGGTTTGACGTCATCCTTTGACGCCACGAAAAAGAAGTTTTGAAGTCACATCGTTGTAAAATCAGCACCTTTTAGGAGGATGAGGTATACAGCGTGTCCCAGTTAACCTATCCCCTTCCCCCCTTTAAATTCTGGATTGTTTATAATATCAGAATGAATTTTGGAGGATCCCAAATGGGTAATCTGAAGACAGTTTGAGGCGTATTGTTGACTTTATAGCCTGCCGGAATATTCCACCAGTAGCTCAAACTCTAGAATTTCCAATGGGATGGGGTATTTTTTTTTACGGATTCTGAAGGAAATAAACTTTTAAGACGAATTCATATCGGACACTTTTTTTATCCGATGGGAGCTAATCGCAAAAATACAATTTTTATGCCAACTTCCAAATTTCGCTAAAGGAAACATTTATTAAAGAAAACCATTCAAGTAAACATTTTAGAGAATTAAAATAATTTTGAAATGAGTATGAGCAATAATAAATAAGAGAACAGCTAAAAAAAAGTATTTTTTGAAAAATATTTATTGGATGATTATTATTATTTATACTTGTTATAATTATTAGATAATAAAAATGTAAATAACTGGAACCTTGCCCAAAACACTTTTTTGACTGTTGACCTTTTTTGCTTTAGTTCTCTTATTATTGTCACTCTAATACCGAGCGTTCAGGAATAAAAATAGACTCATTTCAAAGCGATTTTAATTCTCTGCAATGTTTATTTGAAGTTTTATAAAATAAAAATAAAATCTTTCATTCAGAGAAATTTGTAATTTTGGATGAAAATCTTTTTTTTTTTTTCGATTAGTGCCATCTTAAAATTGCATTTCTTATCAGAATTCCTAAAAATATTCAATTGGAAATTCCAGAGTCGTTGGAAGAACAAACCGGAGGGCTAAAAAGTCGGCATTACGCCTCAAACTAACGTCCGGTTACCCAATTGGTATACACCAAATTTCATTACCTTCTGAAATTCTAAACATTCTAGAATTTAAAGGGGGAGGGGCAGGTTATCTGAGACACCCTGTATATTTGAATGGTCTGATTTCCTCTCGACACTCAGATGCATATTATTAAGAATCGTAATATGGTTATTCCGGTTGACGAACCGCCGCAAAGTGGCTCAAACAGCGTCTATACCATGAACAAAGTCAAATTTTGAATATTTAATATTGAAATGGAAATTGTTTGTATCCAAAATAGACTAATTAGTGATATTGGACCCGAGAGATTAGTCTCAATTGTTAGCACTCATGATTCAATAAGACAAGTCAAAATAAAAACGATAAATCCTTGAATGATCTCTCATTATGTGTTTATTCATCAGTGAGTACAGATTTTTAATAAAGTATAGAAATTTTTATACGCAATTGGATGTCTTGTGGCTGTTATATTTATATTCTAAATATATTTTCTAATTTTTTATTAAAAAAACATCTGCGAAAAGTTTTTTTGTTTTTTTTTGTTCTGCGAAAAAGCGGAAACAAACAAGCTACTTTGTACAGTGTTATTTTGTACAGGGAGTTCAGATCAACTGAAATACTTTGGCCCGTTTGTGAAATGATTTGACTTAAAAAGCAATTAAATACCAGAAAATATTGTTGAATAAATGAAAACTGCGTTATGTGTGCTAACTTCGTCTCGGGATGATTAACGAAAAATTTGTAGAGTGATGGGATAATTACAGTAAAAAGGCAACGTTTCCTTAATTTTTTCGTTTATCAACCCGTGAAAAAGTTAGCATAGATAACGCAGTTTGCATTTATTCAACAATATCCTGTTATTCAATTGATTTTTAAGTCAAATCATTTCACAAGCAGGCCAAAGTATTTCAGTTGACCGGAACTCCCTGTACAAAGCAACACTGTTTGTTTTCGCAGATGATTTTTTTAATTGAAAATTAGGTAATATATTTAGAATATAAATATAACAGCTACAAGGCATCCAAAAATGTTTGTACCTTATTAAAAATAGATTTTGCCCTATAATTGTCTTTAATATTTAATCAATCAAAATTTGTTTTTTCATAGTTACATAACTTCAGTAGCTTCCATTTTAGCAGACAATTTGTACTCACTGATGAACAAACACATAATGAGAGAAAATACAAGGATTTATTGTTTTTGTTTTGATCTGTCTCATTGAATTGTCAGTATAAAGAATCGAGGCTAATCTCTAGGATCCAATGTCACTAAATAGTCTAGTTTGGATACGAACAATTTCCATTTCAATATGAAGTATTCAAAATATGAATTTTTTCGTGTTAAAGTCGCCTTTTGACGCACTGTGCGCTGTATGATTTTCGCCATGGAAATGCTAAGCGTAAACCATATTGATGTCGCATTATATTAGCGTCATATTGGAGGAGGTATATCGTTTCAAAAAAATCGTAAAATCATACCTTATAATGTTTCTGGTATGAGGGAGGTGACCCTGAACGAAGTGCAACAATTCCATTTACATCCATCGTTTTCTTATGGTATTCAATGCGGCAGATATTGAAATTCTAATGTATTCACTGATTAAAGCGGCCGAAATGTGAAACATTTATTTATTAATATATTGAACGACAACATTGTGTTTTAAATAATTCTATGCATTTATTTTGAATAATCATATTTTTTTTTTTTTTAATACAATTAAAATCTCATTCAATACATGAAACTTTGCAGTTAAGCTGATACAATTAATTTATATGTTATTTAAAATCATCAATGTTTATTTTTGGACACAACAAATTCATTTATGTACAATTATTATTTTATTCGACTAAGTACTAATGTTTTGATACAGAAATATAATCTTTGATGGGCAAATTAAACTTTTCCCCTGACAAAGTATGTATTTTTCCTGGCAGATATAAAACTTTCTCAATAAATTGAAATAAAACTTTCTCAATAGATTGAACATTTGAAGAAAGGATTGCCAGACAAATTATAAATTTTCTCAGACAAATCAAACTTTTTTCCGGACAATTTAATTTAACCATTCTGATTAGCCTTTTCATTCTACACATTCAGCATTTTCTACAATTCTTTCAACACATACTAAAAAAGGAAGCTAAAAATTAGTCTGTAATGTAAGTAATGAAGTAATATTTTAGTTTATAATTATCGTTTTAACAAAATAAATATATATTGCGTACAAAATCTTTCACAAATTGATTTCTCTTTTTTCATAGAACTTTTAAAATTTTGGGTAAATAAGGTAAATATTTAAAAAAAAAAAATCTTTTTTATAATACTGTTTAGAATATATTATAAAATAAAACTATATATTGTATATAATTAAAATTAATAGGCTGTACTTTACTTCACCACTTTATTTTTATTATTATGCTACGTTTCGGCTGAATGTTTTCTATTATATGGATTTATTAATAGAACACATTTAGCTCCACTATATAAAGTACCTGAAGATGGCATGTTCAGCCGAAACGTAGCATAATAATGGAAATAAAGTGATGAAGTAAAGTACAGCCCATTACTTTTAATTGAATTAATCATTTCTTCACATAAATCATAAAAAAATGAACTTTATATATAAATATGGCAGTACAGCCGTTTTCACTGTTTATTACTGTACAAAAAAAACTAGCTACTGTATTTTTAATTTAAAAATAAAAATGGTTAAATTTGAAAAATAAAACAAAAGAGTTAAATTTTTATTTTTACTCATAAACGATTACGAGCATATTTCCTGGTGAAAAGTTTAATTTGTCACACAATCGGTAATCAAACCTAAAATTATTTTTAGATAAAAATTAATATACACATAAAGCATAAAATTCTTTATTAATTTTTAAATCAGAAATTTTATTTTTTCTTAATTGATCAAGTTTTTAATCTATAAACAACTTGGATAAACTTCGAAGCCAGGAGATTAAAATTTAATTACCTTTTAAATAAAAATCGTTATTGGCCTGCTTATGATTTGATAATTCAAAATTATTTAAAATTTAATTCAGTAAACGAAACGAATTATGAAACTGAAAAGCTTACCAGAAGATTTAATTGAAAGAAAATTAAGAATAAAGTTGCAGACGTCAATACATACATTATTAATGCAATCCAAACCTATAAAATATATTAAGTACGACAAGCATTCATACAAAATTCTATACCATTCATCTATAAGCAGCAATAATTTATATTATTATTTAATGTAATTTTATTTCTGTAAGCCTTTTGATTATCATGTAAATAGAGAATACATATATATATATATATATATATATATATTAGATAGCACCTTTTTTCCAAAGATCACGGTAGTCAACAAGCTTACCTGGGCGTGGTTATTAATTTGATGGATGACAGTTCCGTAGCTCCAATTTGCAGCTGGCAATTAGAAAATGATCGCCTCAGATGAGCTCTCCTTTCTTGTCCTAGTTGGAGTACATAAGGATGTTAAACTCAAAATAATGAACATTTTTTTAATATAACTACAATTATTTGGAACATATACATATGATACATATACATATCCAGTACTGGTATTGGATCCCAAAGGATGAATTATTATTGTATTATATCGCAATAAAAATTCCAAACAAGAGGAAAATTTTAATTGAAATGAAAAATAAGAAAATAGAGAACTGACCAAAAAATGGAATTCCACATCTCATGTTTCATAGCTGCAGCATCTTGGAATATAACGATATTAACTACTAAGTACTTAATAGATGATTATCCAAGCTATCGGATAGTGCGAACTCTAAATTCTCATATTATGAATCATATATATGAAGATGCTTAAAATGGAATCCAGAAAATATTTTTTTTAGTGGAAAGATATTTTACTTCAAAAAATGAGACAAAGTTCTAGCATATTGAATGAAACATTTAATAATCACTCCAATATGAAGGGATACGCATAACAAAAGAAAAAAAAAATAATGGAATGTATGGTAGTTCCAAGTCAGTTAACGATTGGAAAACAGAAATAATCAAAACAAATATTTTATCGGAATGCATATATGAATAGCACAGCGGAACAAGGATGTCCCATTATAAGAAAATCAAAAATTCAACTTATCAGAAGCGAACGTGAGCTGATACTGACTTAATACCTCTGGAGAACAAGCTAGCATTATCTCAACAGTCTATTTCTAGCTGAAAATGTCCTCTGAATATCCCCTTCTTTCTTTATGCTGCTGCGTCAGGATGAATCTCTTGTCGGAAATTTCGGAGGCTTTGAATATATAGGAAGAAGATGTAGGATGCGCATGACCCTTATGAGGCAGGCGCGGAAACATGATAACCGTCTAATGATACGTGCTTGCTGATACTTGCTCCATCAACCAAACAGAGACATATACTTTCACAAAATAACTTCTTGATCTTCTAATTGCGGTGAATCACGGCGCTCATTCACGTGGACAGTAGGCTACTATTTATTTCTATATTCGGCTCAAACGTTTACGACCAGCTGACAGAAAATTAGACAAAAATTAGTGCAACTGACCTTAAAGAACGCCAAGATAAGAATAGAGGGCCAAAGGTCACGCAGGTATTGAGGAGAATGAGTGGTTGACACGCTAGCTAAAGTGGCTTTACCACGACATGTTCCATAACCCCACTTACCTACAAAAAGCAGCACAGACAAGAAAACCAGAATGGAACTATTTCTTGTCAACTTTCGAATTTAGCTAAATCCATTCTACACATGACACCACACGATTGGAATCAATTTAAGGCGACAGATTACAAACTGCCCTGTATAGTAAAAGAACACGCAATAAGAGAAACTTATCTGGCAGTGAAGATTCATGAAGTCAGCACCGGATTTTCGGTTTTTAATCATTCATTTGTATTTTTTCTAAATTATTGTTTTTGTTATTAGTTTTGTATCATTCTTTATTAGACTCATTAATAATCAGCAACTCAGAAAATATGATTAATGACTCCTATTTAAATACATTTATATAATTCTTAATAAAGATTTCCTACAATCTGAAAACAATCATCCATCTTCAGGAGATTGTACTATCTGTGACTGAATCATACAACTGTTGATTGTCTATCCGCCATTTGGGAGCAATCAAACGAAAGATTCAATCGTAAGAAACCAATAAGAATGCCGAAGATATTATTTTGCCACACGAGTTTAAATGTTGCTGCAATACTGCAAAAAACATGTTAAAAAATTAATTCGGCTTATGGAAAAGTATTGAGAACGATGATATCGAACTTCACAACCACGTGATAGAGACGCCCGCTATTAAACTATAAATGAAAAACTGAATGAAGCAATTACTTATTTATTCTTCTTTAAAAAAAAAAAAAATAAAAAGTAATAAACCAATGGTTCCAAGGCAAATTTGGCTATGGTTCGTATATAATAAAAATCGGTAGGTCAAAAAAACTAAAATTCATGAACATCACTCAGACAACACATTCCACACAGTCTCTTGCATCCTTATCCATTAATCCTTAATTAATTCTCTCATTCCTTCATCAGCAACTGATACCACTTAATTAGCCTCTGTAATCCACTCGTCCTTCTCACCGAACTAACATCTCCCGTGGCAGAATTCTACTCCATGTCTCAACCATCATTAATAATTCCATCCTGTCACCCAAGAACCCTACTTATTGGCCTACATCCCTTTAAAACCGTCCTGTCGATATATTCATATCCTCCTTACAAGCTACAATCAAATCCCTTGATGACCTTTCATAAGATCAGTTATTTCATTTGTTACAGGATGAGCTAACTATTCTCCGCCGTCCAAATCTTATTTAAATAACAAATTAAATTTAATAACAAATTAAAATTAGAAAATTCAAAATTTCCATAAAATTAATGAAAACCTTACTCCTACCAATAAAACATTATGGATGATCACTAAAAATTTGCCAAACTTCAAAAAACTTTAATCATCTGCTTCCCACTTAAGCTCAAACCCAATCAGGAGAATAAAAATCCTAGATGTCCGGTGAACTGCTCTTCAAAAGGTATTCTCTTGCTACCCCACACCGCTGGACAGTCTCTGGAGGTTCATCTATAAACCGTTACATGTCTGAGTCCGTCGTATATTTGTAATTACGCGGCGAGACTAGTCCTAGAACGACCAGATTATAAACTACGGAAATAAGAATCATTCGAGTTGATCTCTTTATGCATGGTGAACAAATTTTTTTAGATTATAGCAATACTGTTTTGGTACCTACAAATTATTTAAATGGAAATAATTTTCCGTAGTCCTTAGTTCTCAAATGCAACCGACCAATTGTAGTTTTTTTTATCATGGAGCCTGAAGGGATTTTGGTAGTTTAAAGGTGCCGCATAGGCTCACTAAGTCAATTAAGGTCAACCTACTGATTTTTTAAGGATTTTTTTGGTATTTCCATTCTCAGATCCTGAATAGATGCAGCTAGATTCGATAATAGTATTTTCATTTCATTCGACGAATTCATAATAGCTGAAATAATTAGCAATAATTTACTATGATGTTATCCTCAGACCGCTTAACTTGTCGGACAATAGGTTTACCTTAAAATAGCTTTAATTTTCTTTGCTAACATCAAATATTAGTCTTTTATTAATTGTGCGGTCATTATATTATAAAATTCAAAAATTTTACTAGTCGGACTCGCTCCCGGGCGAAAGATTTTTGCCGAAAATCGCACATTATCATTTTTAATAGATTTATAAAAGAATAAAACAGTTGACATTAGTCATATTACCTATATTTTTTTTAATTTCCAGTTTTAAGCGTTTCATGTTCCCTCCCCGGTTCGTCATGTTGAATCGAAAGTCGAACATTGTGCTCACAGCTTAAGAATTATTTACTTTTTGATATTTAATTTACAATCATAGGTAAACGATGTAAGTCACGTCAATGAAGTAAATATTATGATACATATCATGGTTTACCAGTTACCTGGTTTCTACGTTCAAGTTTCTGTTTCAAACAGCTACTTAATAATATTTCTTAGAATCCGTTGATTTTCGGGGTTTGCTTACTAAGAACAGAGGCGCCCCGAATAAATATTAGTGGTTTGTTTATTTGTGTTTAAAGGCGTAAAAGCCTTTGGTCATCAACGCTTGTGATTTGTCACTAGAATTTAGAATTATTAATGTTTCGAAAGGCGCCAGTTAGTTGGAAAAAAATAAAAGAAACGAAATTAATAAAATCAATAAAATTCTGGATGAGGTGCTGCAGTAATTTTTACAAGAGAACATGTGTTTTTAAAAAATTAAGTACTTATATAAAGTTATTAAATGTTCATTTTTAATAAGAACTTTGAATGGAACTCGTTTATAAAGATATATTATTTATTACCTGATTATATTATCTTTCATAAATAATTTATATCAGGGATTCTTCATGGTATCATGAATATATGTCATGGTGGGATTATTCCTCATTTTCTTATAAACTATAAATAGGGGGGGTCTGATTTCGAATACGCCTTGTGCTTATGAAGACAAACATATTAAAAAAAAAAAGAAAAAAAAATGAAAATGGTAGGATGTGATGGAAGTGTATAAAAGGATGTTAGGTGTATTTAAATATTAAATTAAAATATTTCAACCTAACATCACAAGTTTTTGAAGATGAATCTAACGGAAAACTGTACTTTTCCTATTTCCTAAACTGTATTTGTGGCAACACTATTCTTCTACCTACATATTTCTAGATAAGATTTGTATACTATCTTTTTTTATTATAAATTTATTTATTTTTTTGTCTGTTTTCATCATGAGAACGAATCAATTTTTGCGGTCTTTCGATTTTTTTTATTTTCTATAGTGAATTGCAGGCAAAAAAAAGTGGCACAGTCGACAAGCTCTTCAAGCTTCATTCGTCGATGGTAAAAGCAATATTGATTTCTCTGAAAGTAAAAAAAAAAAAAAAAAAAAAAAAAAAAAAAAAAAAAAAAATGACACATTGAAACAGTCTAACCAAACTATTCTTTAAAAGGACAGCTCGTTTTTCCTGTGAAAGCGCTAACCACGAAAACTACAGAGCCAGCCTTTACCAAATTATCATTATTGAAAGAATCATCTTCATAGTTCCTAGATGGTTTTTCAATAATAAAATCTACCGTTATCGATACAGCGGCTACGCAAAAGCCCAAAAACTACTTCTTTCCTAGAGTGAAACGCCAAAACGCCTCAGAAGTTGTAATGAAACTTGCCTAAAGTCTTTAAAGGAAATTTGCGATGTGCAGTTTTCAACGATTCTACGCGTTGAAGAGCCTCTCCGAGTAAAAAACAAAAACATATTTTGGCCATTGGTCTGTCTGTGTCGGGATTATCTTTTGAACGGGAGAACTAATTCTATTTTAAACTTCGATTTCTTAATACTACATTTATACATACAATCATATTTATCAAAATTTTAGTTTAGTTCATTTAATCTATATATGTAATCAAATCAAGCAATTGCGAAGCATTGGTGGGTCTGCTAGTGAAATATAATGGTCCGGGAGCTGAGGACAAAAAACGTGTCTGATTTTAAGAAAATTTTAGATCGTCTAGGCCAAAAGTACTCTCATAATAGACTGGAAATACAAACGTCTGCCATCCTAGATCGGTTGCAATCAAATTTTATAGGTCATCGAATTCATCATTTTCGTAACTTTTTTCAGATTTTCCTCAGTAACTCGCTCCCAGTACATTTAAGGTAAATCTTTGAAATAACAAAATTTAAAAAACGTTAAATTTCCTGCAAGTTTCATAGGGAATACTTTTAAAATTTCGCAACAGCTGCTGAGATGCGGGACCGTAAACATCTGCAAAATGTCAAGAAAAGCAAAACGATGGATATTCAGAGGTTTCGCCTTAATTACAATTATTTAGTGCAAAATGCATAATAGCCATTCTTATAGAGGATTAAATTTCCTACAATATCCAAACAAAATATTTCTAAATACTCTCAACAGATTCCAAGAAATGTTGAAACAACAATTTCCCTTTCCCTAAAATTGCTATTTCAATATTACTTGGTGTCCATTGAGAGTAGTTACAAATATTTTTTATGGATATTATAGGAAATTTTATCCTCTACAAAATTGGCTATTGTGCGTTTTGCACTAAAATGTACTAAAAAAATAGTTATTAAGGCGAAACTTCTGAATATCCAAATTTTTGCGTTTTCTTGGCATTTTGCAGATTTGTAAGACCCCGTCTCTCAGCAGCTGTTCCGAATTTTAACAATATTAAATATGGTACCTACACTAAATGTAACGTTCTTTAAAATTGGTTATATTAAAGTATTACCTAAAATGCACTGGAAGCGGGTTACTGAGAAAAAGTTACGAAAATTATGAATTCGTTGACATAAAATTCGATAGCAACCGTTCTAGGGTGGCAGACGTTCATATTTGCAGTCTATTAAGAGAGTAATTTCATCCAAGACGGTCAAAAATTGTCTTTAAATCAGACACATTTTTTGGCCTCAGCTCCCGGACTATAATGGAATATGGAAAAAACATTTAAACAATGCAAACTAATAAGCATTAAATAATATAGCGGACTTCATCCCTAAAAATTCAAGATCAGTATAAAATAAAGCAAACTTTTAGAATATGTGGATAGTCAATATTAACAAATCATTAATTAATATACCATCAATTCAATATGCTTTTAACAATAAACATGATCGTATTGGTTAATAGAGCGAAAAATCGAATCAACCATGATCCTGTATCACATATATTTTTAAATTATATCATAAACTTTTTTTCTTTTTTTTTCTCAAATGGTTATATGGATTTTATAAGATATTTTGAGCAAACTTCGTATGGAATACTGATACTGCTATACCGATAGAAATAATTATAATTATAATTTTTAATGAGCTACGATATTAAAACTACTTTCGATATTGTCTAAGTTGATTCATACTAATTAATCATATGGTAGTGATAAATCACCGTTCATAGTAAATTCAATTTTTTTCTTAAAAACTTTACCTGACAAATAGTACATGCAGGTCAATTAAAAATATTTATCATATTTATAAAATTTAATATTAAAATATTTCATTCATCAATTATATTTATATCGATTGTTCTATATTTATTATTGAGGCCACTAGGTAGATTTATCTCGTCCGCATGTACCATATTGTTCTAAAGAACAGAAGTTTTTTTATCCTCCATAGAAGTATTTTCTAAAAATGTTAGTAGCTAATATTTTTAGAAAATATTTAGCAAAATAAAAAATAAGAATCATTTTTTCCTATCACATAATTTTGTTCCATGAGACCTGTCGAGGACACAAAAATAACCGTTGTGTCGGAACGAAGACGTTCAAAACTGCCCGTGTATTCAAGAATCGTCTTCACACGTCGGGTTTTTATCTGCTTTTCAAACATAATTGATTCAATTTTCATAAATTTTTATCAAAATGGAACCAATAATGTTTTCTCACCAAACCAAATCCAAAAAGTATGAATTAATATATTTTAGATATAAGATTATAATAAATATTTTTTTTTTATAGATCCTCTCCTCAAAGATGAACTATCAACTTTGCCAGTTGCCTATGAGTAATAATTAGATTTTTAATTGCTTTTCAATTTCTTTAATTCTACATAAATTAAAAAGAAATCAATTAAAAAGAGGATCAATCAATTAAATGTAGAAATAAAAAAAAAATATGGGTGGACGGTTCGGAAAGATGAAAAACCGATGGTATTGGGGAGGATCGGTTATCGTGCTAAACCGATGGTCTTTCCCCCACCATTTTTCGTCATTAAAACCGACGGTTAGGATGGACAAGAAAACCGATTGTGTAAGGGCACCTTTAGGATTAGTATTAGATACGGAAATGGAATTATCGGCCGAGTCCTTAATCAGAGAAGGTAAAATAAGGCGTGCGCAGTCTACAAACTTTTTAGTCGTCGAAGCTCTCCACCTTATAGCATTATAATTATTATTTCACATTATTTATTTATAATTATGCATTATTTGTTTAATTATATATGTATATATATAAATAGATATATATATATATATTTTTTTTTTTTTTTTCTGTTAGCACCATAGACCATGCAGATCTTTGACCGCGCCATGTGGTCTTCTTAGAGATATTTTATCGTTTGCGGGATCACAAATAGCCTGGAGGGGGTCACTCAGCGTCACGTAGCTCCATAGCCAGTCTTTTTGGGGCCAATTGGACAGTGTCCTTCTCACCGACTTTCTCGTGTTCAAGGACAGTGACATATCGGTCTAGATCCACTGATGGCTGTCCGGGGCCAGCAGGCGCACGAGGACCTATATTTCCTTCCCCGAAGCAGACCGTCCATGGACCAAACCTACCGACGGCTATTTGACATCCAAGAAAGCCACAACGTGATTCACAATTTAGGTAAACGGGGTAAGATCATCACTACTACATCCTGTCTATGTGAGTTGTCTCCAGTAGGCTGACGGGCCTCACATGCCCGGTGGGAGGAGGGGGGGGGGGAGGTTGTAGATGTGAATAAAGAGAAGTTACACAATAGAATACTTGCTGAGTGTATGAAGTCAATGCTGTGTCTACGAACGAGTATATCGGCATTTTACTGGGTACCTACTCACATAGTGGTGCACGTTCAGTTTTATTCACTTAGAAAGGTGAGCAGGTACTCCGAATCAATAAACAAGCCATATTTGGAGTACGTACTCCATACGCTTTGCTAGTATTCCATTGTGTGACGTATTCACATCTAACCGGGGCATCTGCTCAGGTTTTTGAAGAATGAGCACGTGCTCAGTTTTATTCACTTCACCTCTAGTGTGCGCGGTACCACTCATATCAGGCTAAACAATCGGCCGACCAAAAGTTCTGTAGCCTGCGCTAGTTTCTCTTGTTTTCAAACTTTTAAACTTTCCTTCTTTGATTTTGGAGATTTCTCTTTCAAATACCAGTTCCATGTCTGTCACGAAATTCTTGCTCAGTCTTAACTTGGTATTAAGGGATGAAAGATCTTTTTGTCAACAAACTCAAGTACCACGACTAACAAAGACTATTTTTATCACCTATATTTTCAAAGCATATTATATTTAAATGATTTTTGCTCTTAATTTTCGTTATCATTTAGAAATTATCTTTAAACTATCTATTATCGAATTAAAAATAAAAATAGTAATGTATGCAGCTAGTTAACCTAAGAGCTAAGCGTTCACCTCAAGATCTCAGCATATATCAAATTATGTTTAAAAATAAATCTTGCATAGAATCATCTTCATTCATATTAGCAGCATGGTCAAGCAGAAATAATGGAAATGTTTTCATTGTTAACGAATAAGCGTTTAAGCTATATTTTTATGAATTAATAAACAAACGTCATTTTTTGATATAATTAAATAATTATAAATGCTCCAAGTCATACTTGTAACAAAAAAAAAAATTAACATAAAAATTCATAGAAACATTCTTATATCTATAAAACTATACTTGGCAGCAAAATTTCGATTGCAAAGCAGGATCGCTCATATGAAAATGCTAGAAAACCATGCAAAATTATGTCCGAGACTGTTTAATTTTAATGAATTCGTAGGCCAGATAAATTAGTCAGCCTTTCGCAAGAAATTTTTTTAGAAAATTAGAAAACAGGACAAATCTAGATATTTATTTTCACACAAACAGTTAAATGAACGAAAACATTTATTTTATTAATTATAATGAACAATTGGTTAATATTTTTTCGTTCCGTTTAAGACGGATTAGAAGAATAAAATAAAATAATTGATACCATTCCTGTGTTAAAATATTTAAAAAGTGTAAGTTTCACAACGAGGGATGTGCATTCAAGGGAAATGTTCTGGCTGACAGTTTAAGTGTGGATAAAAATTCAATGTCAGATTTATTCAAAATTTATAGGATGACTTGGAGAAGTAATGCAAATAATGATCCTATAAATATCAAAGTTTGAAACAATTTCAAAAATTGAAATAAATATTCTATAATTTACAACTCCAGTTTTACGTACAACATGGTTAGGATGCTTTTATGGATAGGATTGTTACAAAATTTCTCATGTTTTGTCTATTAATCTTAACAGATTATCTGTTGTATTAATCTTCAAACTTTTTCTTTGCCATTTTATACATTATAATAAATTGAATACATCATTAAATTCTTGATTTTAGTCCGTAATTATTTTTTTATTATTTTCATTTAATAACGTTATGCTCAACATGGAATGCTAAAATGCAGTATATGAAAATTAACATCTTATTTTTAATTCGTATGGAGAATTGACTAATTGTTTTTTTGTTTTTTTATTGATGAAGATAAGATGTCCTTTCCTGATTTTTATTAACTGTTTATATTTAGTTTTGCAACATTATCTGATTGACCTATAAATTGTTATGCAAAGCATTGTCATTTACGAAATCTCATTTATTATAGATGAATTGTATAAAAATAGGGGAGGGGGAGGGTCGGGGTTGAAATTATCGGTAAAATTATATAGTAAAGATATTAATCCATAACTGCTTGGGATAAAAGGTATTAAGTAACCAATTAAGAGTGATGAATTCAACAATTTAAAAATTACCAAATATGTACAGCCCGAATTAAAGTTAAAAATATGTGCATTAGTCTACCATTGGTTTCATCCAATTTATATTATATCTTAGGCCCTCGTGAATAAATTTAATTATAAATTAATACAAAGGATAATGAACTCCTAACACAAGATCGTTAAGAACCGCAAAAATAAACTATCTATTTACAGTGATAATTGATTAGCACTGTAAAATTATTTTTGAAACAGCTGTATAGCTTCCTATAAGTCTAAGCTCTCAAAAACTGACGCCCTATTATTCTCATAATCAAAAAGG
Source organism: Rhaphigaster nebulosa (assembly GCA_948150685.1). Lineage (NCBI taxonomy): Eukaryota > Metazoa > Arthropoda > Insecta > Hemiptera > Pentatomidae > Rhaphigaster > Rhaphigaster nebulosa. The sequence goes on from OX411307.1 coordinate 133,515,211, forward strand.
AAATCATGCAAAAATACATACAAACATGATTAAACAACAACCTACAAATATGGACTACATCACATGCACAAACAATCCTCATCAAAATTGAAAAAAATAAACACTCAGCAAAACAACATGAAACACAAAAACACGTAATGAAACAAACAAGACATTACATAACACTTAGCGAAAAATATAACATAGCTGGCTGGAATCCTTCACGTTGTTCGAGATGTAATAGGATATGATCCATACAGCAGCGGGTCTATGCTCGTGAGCCTTTTCCTGAAAGAATACCTCACAATTGTATTATTTAAAAATTTCAGAAAAATAATCTATTATACTGATACATTTATATATTATGATTAATATTTTATGGAGGATTAGCACACGATTTGGACGTTTGCTAATAGATTAGGATCCCTATTTTTGAATGAAACTAACTATTAAAGTCCTTTTTGTGTATTGCTAAATAATTTCATAAAGAAAAAACAAATTAATAGATTAAGTTCCTATGTCTAGATTTTAAATTTTTTAACGTATAAGAGTGACTTATTTGAAAGATAATGGATTAAGAGAATCTTAGTACGAGCAGCTTGCTTTGCCCACCACTTGTCTTTAGGACAAGTCGAGTTCGTGAAGCGACCATGGGAAATTTTTTCCTAAAAATGTTCAAGCATAGCTCCGTCATAGATGACGATCCATATATAAGTCTGATAAAGAACTGGTAGAGAGTTCGATATTTGATAATGTTCCTAAATCATTAATTGTCGGTTGTGCTGGCATGAATTCTATTCCTTCTGTAGCTACAGAGAACGAATGAATCTGATTTTTCTCTGTATCCTTTTCACTACAGTATAAACTTATTGCTGTTAATGATGAGGCACCAGAGGGATATGCGAAATCTGTAGAGCGTGGACATTTCAGATAATAAGTTTTGGGATAAGTACTGAGCATTTGAGGGGGAGATATTCTCGAGCCATCAATATTAAAATATTTGAAAAATACCTCTCTTTCTCCTGCAGCATAATCTATTGAGAAACAGGCACTGTATGTAAGTAAATATGCTCTCGAACCCCGGCCAAATAAAGATGTCCACGCTCTACAGATTTCGCATATCCCTCTGGACCCTCATCATTAACAGCAATAAGTTTATACTGTAGTGAAAAGGATATAGAGAAAAATCAGATTCATTCGTTCTTTGTAGCTACGGTCGGAATAGAATTCATGCCAGCACAACCGACAATTAATGATTTAGGAACATTACCAATGAGATAGCACCCTCTACCAGTTCTTCATCAGACTTAGATATTGATCGTCATCTATGACGAAGCTATGCTTGAACATTTTTAGGAAAAAATTTCCCTTGGTCGCTTCACGGACCTTGACTTGCCCTAAAGACAATGCCTTGACGTGGCGAGCTAGCTTGCTCGTACTAAGATTCTCTTAATCCATTATCTTTTAAATAAGTCACTCTTATAAGTAAAAAAAATTTAAAATCGAGACGTAGAAACTTTATTATTATTTTATTTTTTTATTACCTATTATATTACTCATCTTTAAAAAGTAAAAGTTTAAGAATACTTCTTTTATTTCATACACATAAAGATAATCAATAAATTATAGAAAAAAAATACCTAGTGCAAAACATTTTCAAACACCAAGAACCCCCTATTACCTTCATTTCTGGCATTCTTCGGTAATTCTTTAAAACAATTTCGTAATACCTAATTCTAAGGTTTTGTGTAGTAATTAAGGATAACTTTAGATTGTTCATAGATTTTTGTATTAACGGTTAGATAATCAAAATAAAAAATATTAGATTTTTCTTAAATAAAATGAACTTTCGCTGGCCTGCCGATGTTGGAAATATGGATTTTTGATATCAATATAAACCCGAATAACTTATTTAAAAAAACAGAACTACCCAACCTTTTGCGTTCTGAAAGTGCTTCGTTTCCTGGACTATAAAAAAGTGATCAATCGAAAAGTAAGTTTAGATTAAGGTCTGTGCACTAACCATCAACTAAACAGTTTGGTTGACCTAGTGTGCGCAGTAAAGATTTTTTTCTGTTGTTTGTATTAGAATTTCGGAAATTCCTTCTTTGATATTGGGAGTATCTGCTTCAAATGCCAGTTCCATGTCTGCCACGAGATTCTCGACCAATCTTAACTTTGTATTAAGAAATGAAAGATCTTTTATCAATCAACTCAGGGACCGTAACTAACAAATACTATTTGCATTGCCTATATTTTAAAGCCTATTATATATAATCTATAAAAATAAATAAAATAGAAAATCAAAAAAATATAAATAAAAAATCTAGAATTAGGTATTAGTTATATATAACTAATACCTAATTCTAGATTTTTTTATAGTAAGTATGCATAACTTAGGATTTTTACAGGCTTTTCTATTAACCAAAAGAAAATCAAAAGAAAAACTACCGCTACATTAAATTTCAAACAGCAAAAAAAAATACTACTATATAAATTAGGACCTTATTAAATTAAAATTACTTAAACCACATGATTAATCTGCGTAAAATTTGTATAAGCTCCATTTTCCTCACCTCCCACCCAATTACGTTTCGTTGTTTCGCTAAAGACTTGGACGTTCTCATTAATCGAACCACTTTTAAGATCCCTATCGTCCCGATTCTAACATTTACCTCAGAGTTGTGACAGCAATGAAGTATAATGCAGGAGTATGTGTTCACTTCTGTCGATAAAACTTTAAGTTTATTATGATATAATTGATGGGACAACAAAGGGAGATTTATTAAACTGTGTAAACCGGTGCCTGGGGCTGTGCACTAACCTACAATTTTCCTTATTCTTCGTATTCTTCGGTATCTTATCAGGTAACTCCGACGTTATATGCCTTCTCTAGTAGGCGACCTCTTGGGAACAGCTCCTTCTCTTCGCCACCAAGTAGAAATGGGTTGGGCTTATGATTCTCTTTCACCCGTCCTTAAAGACCTAGCAGTATGGGTTGTTCTCCCTGATCAGTCGCTGAGGGAACTCGCTATTCGTCAAGACGTAGATCCCTATTTCCCTCAGCAATTTATTCCACGGTACCTAATAGGTCTTAGCTTCGTTCATCCTCAGCTTGTTCTTTCACCCCATATTCCTACCAGGTTGGCTCACCGGTCGGCTTCTCCTTTCACTCAAGCTCTCCTGATCAAGACCACATTGGCCAGATCGTCCTTGTAGGATGCGATGTGTGACCGCTCCTCTTTGCGTCTCAGTGATTCGTAAATTACCAGTTTTCACCCAACAGAGCCACGGATAACTCCTTACAGTGTCTTCTACCTCTTAGAAGCTACATCATATCTTCAATGTCCGATCGTGGAGGCGGCTTCTCACTAGGCCGCACAAGTTGGTGGATATTTTGTTTTTCGTATGCTCGGCATAACCGGTTTTCTCGGTATGATATAAGATAAGCAAACTCTCACATATTTAAGTCAAATCAGAAGCTCTTCCCCTCCGTCCAAAGACAATACCTTCTTACCGTCAACGAGCATTACCCTCTCTACCTATATTTAGAACCTCCTATAGTGCTAATCCTCTGTCTTCGTCCAGATCCTGTCTTATATATGTAAACATTTCTTGTAATATTTTACAACGATGTATTTTTTTCATCTAGAAACCTAATTATGAAAAAGCTTGAAACTGATTTTGCATTTAAATTTATTAACTTTTTTTTTTATATTATAAACATTTATTTACTTTCCCAAACAGAAAAATACAGTGGATTTAAAATAATTCGAATAAAATATTCACTTGATTTAAAAATGTTTAGACGATTGTTTATATTACCATTTCACCGTCAGATTGCATCTTCAAAAGATGTCGACACCGCTATATTTACATGGTTAAAATTTTAACTGATTCCTACATTTATTTATTGACGTTAAGGTGATAATCAAGGCCAGCTGACTCTGAAAAGTCACAATTCATGAATCCATCACTTTCCTAGACGCCGAGTGTTTTAATGTATTGTACGATGACAGCCTACCGCCAACGTTTTCCTTTTTTTAAAGTAAAATCTGATAAATGCTTCAAAAATTATCAAATTCTTTCATGTCTTGGTCAAAATTTTGAATGAGTTAATCGCACATCATATCAATTACTAATATATTAGTTTCTGAAAAAAATTAATCTAATTAGATCAATCTATCTAAATAGGTTGAGCCAAGAGTAGTAATGCATTAAACTAATCGCAAACATTTTAATATTGAATTAAAGTATCTTCATCATGTGCCATTTTAACATCAGTCTAAAAGAAAAACATAGTTTGCCGTTATGTCTAAATTAGACTATCATGATTATGTTAAGGTTTCTCTATAGTGAATCAAAGAAATCAGCAAAAGTCTTTTTTTTTTTTTTGTTCTTTATATTTTTATTGAGAAATAATACAAGCTGCCATACTCAAGGGTAATAGGTATTAGGGCTGTAAGAAACCATTCATACCATATATACAAAGTGAAGAGGAAATATACAAAGTGACTTTGTAGGCTTGAGGATGCCATTTCAGGATCTGAATGGGATGATAAGATAGCGGTATCGTCAGCAAATGTGGTTAGGAAGGTATCGGGGTGTGTAGGGATGTCTGCTGTAAAATATAGAAAATATAGAGAACAGGACCCAGAACGCTGCCTTGCGGAACTCCAGCCTCTACGGGGTAGCAGTTCGAGTAATCCGTGCCACAGCGAACTCGGAAGGAACGGTTAGGTATAAGGATTGGGGTAAATGGGTTTTGAGCTTGAAAAGAAAGCCGTCGAGTTCGAAAGCTTGCAATATTGCTTGCTTTCAAGAGCAAAGAAAATATGATCAACAACGCGAAGACTTTGTTGAATGTCCTAAGCGGAATCCAAACTGGTATGGAGGGATTTTTCGAAATTCGAGAATGATAGAATAGGATGCGTTTGAGAAGAATTTTTTCAAAAATTTTCGAAAGGATCGGCAAAAGACTTATTGATCTATAGGATGAGGTAGTATTGGGAGATTTGTCTGGTTTAAGGAATAATTTTGGAGTGCTTCCACTGCAGAGGAAAGTGGGTTGTGCGTAGGATGCTATTATATAGGTAGCTAAGGAATTTAATCGGTTTTTTTTAAGTTGTCGAAGGATCTGGGAAGTGAGGAGATCATATCTCGGGGATTTGCGGTATTTTAACTTATTTATAAGAAATTTGACTTCCGAGAGATTGACAGCTTTCGGAGGCATGGAGAGAGGAATCGGTGAAGAATCGGTTAGCTCAAATAACTTCATCGATAGCGCCGATGCATGACCAGGAATGAATCTTTCGAGCACATGGGCGGGACAGGTACAATAAACAAAGAACAAAAAAAGTCAAATTCTTAGACAGGCCGATAAAAGCGTTAAAAAAATATAGGTCAGAAGGACCAGGAGAAAAAATATATATCTAAAATATCAGACCATCTAAAAAAAAATATTCATAATATCTGGAAAGAATACGTCCATTTGACTAAAACTGGCAACAACTAGTGAACTATCAGTTCAATATTTCAATTAAATTCGTATATACGAAAAACATATTCTAACTTCCTTAAATATTTTATTTTATTACAGTTTAAAAGAAATCCATGATGGAAAATGTTTTTGTTATACGCAACATATATCTGAATTTTTTACGATTAGGAAAGAAAGAGAAAGCGAACAGTATCTTATTTTAAATTGTTATAATTATATAGGTTAATGATATAAAGACTCAATTTCTCTAAATGTTATGACATTTCTAATTTAATGAATAGTTAGCTTCTCATCTAGATGAGTTTTATAAAATAATAATTCTTTTTAGTTTACATAATCGCTTAATTTTTTATTGTGGAATCGCCAGTACATGCTCAATTGGTTTCACTAAGTGGCACGGTAGGAGCTCATTTTTTTAATGAGATATATTTTCAAGCATCTCATGACCAATAGAGGCAAATCAATTCATAGTTTTGAATTTGTAAATTGAAATCAATCGTGCAAATACTCCAATATATCCATTACATTTTCTTCTCCAGGTATGCATACCGTACGTAAAAATGTCTCTTATCAGTGAATGATGATTATATGCATGAGAATATCTCATTACAAACAACAGCCCATTAAGATTATTCTCAGAAGTGGATAATCAAGATAAATGCCAACTTTGCATGTCTAAACATTTACTCCACACTGTTTTCTATTCAATGTACCAGTAGTCGATATATAACATATTCGTTACCTATATGGAATCCTTTTACAGACTGAGCTGACACATAAACTGTTCGCCTATTCCAACTATGCTAAACAAAAACATGATTCATAAGGCTGTTTAGCGGTATTCGGACTTACGGTATTGAACTACAGGATCCAAACGTACCATTGAATTTCATTTGATTGAATTGAGACGATTGTGTTTTATTATTTTTTTTTTTTTTTTACTTTAAAGCATTCTCTAGTCAATTACTTATCTTTCTGACTCTTAAGTTCGTATGGCTAGGATGATGAACATCTCTCCTTTCCTCATATATAATGCAACGCCGACATACTAAAGTCGTATTTTAAACTTTATTATGTACTAATCCATTAAGTATTTCATAGTTTTCAAACACAAACACTTTCTAGTTGCTCAACTCAAAATATTATGCTTTGAGTATTTTACTTATAATAGAGTATTTGATTCGTGCATGTTATAATTAGATTTAAGAGTACATTTAGCCATAATTAGGTAATTAAACGTATTTGAAAGGATCAGTTAGCTCAATACAAACTAATAACCATCAGATGTAAGTTTACCAATTCACGTCATGAACGTTTATTAGTATTCCATCGAAATCTGGGTTGATTATATGGATACCCTCATTATGAATTTGAGCAGCCACTACTAACCCTCCTCAAAGGTACCATGGCTACTACCAAACCCTCCATTTGCAATATCTGTCCTCAAAAATGGAACTACGCCAGTTCAAATTTTGCATTAAATATCATATTCATGAAACTGTATAACCGATCATTGCCAAATTCAACAATTAAATATAAATATTATTAACAATGGTCATGTACAATCAATTAATTCACATTAGAAGCTGTAAATATACATCCAATAAATTAGTGGGATTCGGTTACTTCTTTGCCACGTTTTATTTTCCTTATGGGCTTATATTGTCAGTGTGATATTGATAAAGAAAAGTATAAACGATTCTTAGAACTAATGCTAGGTAAAGCATGCCTTTGAAGTTAGAAATGGATTGAGACAATGAGATGTTATACCGCGTATGCTGTTCGACCTAGCATTTCATATGATTTTTTAAATAACGGAATGTGTAATAAAAAGTGAAAGAATGAAAAGTAGGGGTGCATGGCGGAACGGAACGAAAGATTCATGAATTTAAAGTAAAAAAAAGAGGTCTTTGAGAAAGACGTTGAGACTGTTGTAATAAATAACATATATAATGAGATATACCAGCTTGATTATATTACAACACACTAACTGAAACCTTAAAAAAATCTTCAGAAACCTGAAGCCATGAGTGTATGATAAATGCAATGGTAAAGCATGTTATTGATACTACTGGTCTCTTACACGAACTCGATAACGAACGCCAGAAAGAGATTTGACAGAAATATTTTCCACAAGATAATCGCAATGATCAAGGATCAGAGCTTCAGACAGATTAGAGGACAGGATTGGGGCCGAAAGAGAAATGTATTACTTATAGAGACTTGTCAGTGAATCGTGAAGTTAAGATTTATCAAGAAACTTGGAAAAAGTACCCATTAATTGTGATTATATCCAGTGCCGGATTAACAATATAGACAATGTAAGCAACTGCCTGTGGACCCCGCGCCTCGTAGGAGCCCCTTAAACATAAGAAAAATATCTTGAAATACTTAGTTTTAATTTGCTTTTGGAAGATATCAGATTTTTTTGGAAGCGGCAGACAATTTCACAAACTAAGCTTTACGTAAGTACATACTATAAGTACATACTTATTTCCTCTCTAAAATAAAATTCTCAATTTCACTGTTTAAATAGATATCTGTTCTGACGGTACTTTCCTCAGTATTACTCAGCAATGATTGAAACAATTTGTTTCAATATAATTTCAGAACGCATTCAAAATTAATTTCACGCACTTTCATTACTTCTGTTGGTAGCGCTGATTACTTTATGTTAGTTTCTCATTAAAAATAATGCTGAGAGATTCCCCGCCTCGCTCGGTCCGTTAATTCTCATAGATAATATACCGTGGTTATTCAAGCTAAAGTCCAAAATTTTCGCATCATTTCAAAGCAGAAGTTTAAATAAGTCCAAAATTGTAAAAAATTCGCATTTCACATTCACAGTTCATTTCTTCACTCAGCAAACCATATATTTTCACCTGGCAGTCATCATTAAATCATTCAATACCTTATTTGGCTATAATTTGATGGATAAATTCATTCAGTACCTGAATATTATTTTTCCACCTGGCAGAACTAACTAGACTTGGTGGCATTTGCTCTAACGCTCACGACACTTTTTTATTACTCTTTTAATCATTTATTTTTAATTTTGTTCAGTCATTGCGACCGACAATTGTGTGAAGTTTATCGAAATTTTGTATTCGAAGATACAAATTTATGAAAAAGTGCGACACTTTTATAGATTGCTTTTGCAGAAGATTGCTTTAAGAAAATCGGCAAACTATGTGTCTAGTAAAGACATTCAGATAAATGTAGAGCAGTGAAGAGATATCAATAATTACAGGGAAGTGGATGTTTTGAAAACGCGATTTAATATTTGGATAAGTTAAGTTATCATAATTATTTTTTTGAAAACCACGTAGGATCTGGAGGTTTGATATAGGGGGTTGATGATGTGAGTGGGACGGGATCATTTCGAAGGCATGAGATAGACTATGAGGGTGTTAAGAGGAGTGGGAAATTAGGGATTGGGAATGTTTTTTAGTGATGGAACTTAATAGCTGTCTTGTTTCAGTCTAGTTACTTAGTTGTTCTTAGTCTATAGTCTTATGAGGTTTGATGGCCACCTCTGTGCCCATCCTGTTGAGGTCAGGGTAGTGGCGTTTATTTCATTTGTGCACAGAAGCATTTATTTTCACTGTATCAATAAACTTGTTAAAAAGAAATAAATTACTTTTTATTCCCCCAAAAAAATTGACGCTGTATAAAATCAGCATTCTAGTTTGGAAACTGCCTGTTTTACACTGACTTAAATGGAGTAGTAAAATCACAAATCTGAAGGCGCCTCTATTTGTGAAGGCTATTTTACGTTGTTTTTCGTCTTTTATTACTATGAAGATTATTTGTGTGAGCACACGTTTCCCCCCACTATCCAGCAACCACCATGAGGCCAGAGTCGTGAACAGAGGGAGGGTTCGTCGTGATAAAGTCTGTCACTGTCGGTAGAGTTAAGTTAATCGAGAAATAAATCATTGCCATAACATTACTTTATTTTCTTTATTTACGAGTATTGTATTATATTAAAATCATTATCATTACCAATGAGTGGTTAGCAATTCATAAATTATATGCATTATTAACGATATATTAATGTTTGGTGTTGGTATGAAATTTAATTTAATATTACCTACCTTACCTACCTACTACATTTGATTTATGATTATAAAACCGGAATTGAAGTGAATAGGGTCAGTGAGATGGAATCTCTCATATATTAGATATTAACTCTGTGCTTTTCTTAATTGTGCCTTTATTGTTTATAAAATAAAATAAATTGAATTTAAACAGGGATAGGGGCCCCAAGCCATTGCCTAGGGGCCTCTACATGGCTTAATCCGGCCCTGATTAAATCCTCGTTATACATTTCTACGATTTCTAATCGTCTCCGTTAGAAATAGATTTCATAAATATCGGTTCAGATCAGAAATCCAAAAGCATGTGAAACTTCAATTAATCTTCGAGATATTTAAGAATTCTCAATGTATGATCTAGAAGAAACTGGAAAATTTTGTTTTCATACAAACAAGGATCGATTAGACCCTCAGAATAGAAGAAATTCGACCTAGTTGGAACGTCAAAGTTTGATAAGATCGATATCTGTCCAATTCATTGTCAATCCTAATACAGAGGCATCTAATTTACTACCACTCACTACGAACAACTTCTGAATTAATAATACATATCTAAAAATACATTTCATGATGTAGTGTTCAAAGGGTCACTGGATTACTCTCATACACTCTATCCAACACTATGTAAGGGCCAGTCCTTTTCAGATCTGACCCCCCCCCCCTGCACGAAATTACGGCTCTAATATTCCTTAGTACATGTGTCAAAAGACAGAAAAACTGTTAAGGAAAGACAGATAGTTAGTATACGGACCGGGATTTTTTTTTCTTTTTCATAGCAACCCTAAAAAAGATTCGAGTATATTTAACATCCCCTTACCATCCAAATAAGCATATTATAATAATATAAACAATATAATGTAAGATTTTTGTTTTCGAATAGTCCTTAGCAATTATTTATTTTCTTTGTGATTCGACTAATTCTGATCAATGTAACATCTGTGAATTACTTAAATTAAATTGTAATACACAAAGTTAATAATAGGTAAAACACTAGCGAATTAAAGGAAACAGAATAGGACAACGACAGCTTAAACATAAAGAAATAATTTTAAAAAAATATAATAAGAAAAACAGAACAAATAAAATTACAGTAATAATTTAAAATTAAAACATAGAAAGAGGGAATGAAGAGAAATAACAAAATATAGAAAGAACAACAGTAATACTTATTTAAAGCTTGAACATTTTTTACGAATAATTAAATTTGTCAAGCCTAACTAAAATGTTTGGAGGTAAGTTTCTTGAATTACATTATTTAATTGCTCCCTGTAATTTTCAATCTTATTTTAAGGTAAAGGTCATTATTCTGTATTCCTTTCGTAAGAATCGTCCTCACCAATCGGTAAATTAAAAATAATTTCCAGTCATATAGAACATGTGTAAATGTTTTGACAAGATTTAGAAGTCTAGTTCATAAAATATATAATTTATATTATTTTCATGATAAAATATTCATCATGAACATCAATTAGAATCTGCATCACGGAATACACGCTCTACAAGGGCAGGTGAAATCGCTATTCCAATTTTAACATAATGAAAAACGGATTCATGTTCAATGTGACCTAAATCTATAAGCACAAATTCATTGATTATCGTGCAATAGCTTGTGTAATATTTTATGACGTCAATATTCTTTTTATATATTGATAATTATTTGATTTTATCTAATAAATATTTTTTATTTTATTTAATCTAGTAAGATCATTATCTTATTTTATACATCATACGTTTTTTTATTTGTAAGTATTGAAATTTATAACTGTATTAAAAATACAATTAGAATATGGGTCATTCACGCAGAAGTGGATACTTTTGTGTCCCATGATATTTATTCAATTTGGAATATCTAAGGACTCTGAGGCATAAATTTTATAAAAGCAGGCCTCATGTAAAAACTAGTCCACATTTTAAATTATAAATACATGTACCAAAACGTACCCCCGAAGTGATCCAGATTCATTCCCCTGTGATGTCCCAAGCTCGGTTCACCATATAGGTTCTGAGCCTGTCTACTTTATCATTTTTTTTTTTTTAATTGTGTTTTGAATGACTCACAGTTTTAGAAAAATCGTCAAATTCTAGGCAAAAAAAAGGATGCTAGAACATAAGAACTAGTTTCGAAACTGCCCCATAGGTTATAGTCCATTCCCCTGGGTAGTATCAAATCTAGATTACCTCTGATCTTCTTCTTTTCCGGTCAGTTAGCCTTGATCCCTTCCCTATCATCCACACCTGTTGAATCACTCTCAGTATAAAACCTAATCTCCCAGAAGAAGATGGTTCCTAAAAGTGTTATGATTATGCTTAATGGTGTTCATTCCCCTGTCCCCTACAATTTTTACGGATGTCTTTTCTTAACTTATTTTTTCAATAATGAATGCTTGCATGGTACTGTTAAAGTTTGCTAATTAGCAAACCCCTACAATTTTTTTTTTAACAGTATTTGAAAAAAGCTTTAATGTTCATTCCCTGTGTTGATGAAAATTTTAGTTTCGGAATTTAGCTTACGATGAAGCATTGATTTATTTTGATTTTGGTGAAAATTGTACGATAAAATATGGCACTGAAAAACCAGCATTTCATTATGGTGGTAGACGGCAACAATAAACTCTTCATACAGCTGTAGTGAATTACCGGAAAAACGAATATGCAACCCTAAATCAACAGAGCCTCTGTACTTTATCAGAACATCTTGATCAAGGATCTGCTGCTGTTTAGACTCATTTGATACCTTTATTCGTCAACAGAAAAACATATACCCTGGATACTCCAATTTTTGGTCAGGTGTATTTCAAGTCTGGAATGTATTGGTGCTCTCCGAGTAACATTGCTTGCTTTAGAAAATTGAAGGAATAGGAAGGAATTTTTGTAAGAATATTTTTTTTTTTTAAATATCCCGTTTAAAAGTCCCCGCTTCTGTGAAAATGTGTGATTGCTGAATTATAAAACATGATAATAGTTTGTGAAGAAACTACTCATAGCACACTCATACCAGTAGCACTTCAATGACTATTATAAATAAGGAGATATGGTGGCCATTTTCTTTTCAGACGTATAATTATGAGGGTTATGTGAATAGATTGGGTTACGAACTAGCGGGTTTGTGTAGGCCTTAGTTTAAATTAAAGGAGGTAAATCTATTTCGGGCCAAATCTTCAATTTATGGAATATTGGGATCTTTATGGATAATTTTATTTGTGACATAATAAGGAGCATTAAGGACTCTTCGAACGATTTTGGATTGTAAGGATACGAGAGGAATTTCCAGGTTTTTTTTTTTTTTTTCGTGGAGCCCCAAAGCTCAATTCCGTATGTCCGAATCGGCCTGATAATGGTAATGTATATGAGCTTTTTGTAGTAATTTGGAAGTTTGGAGCGTTTGTCAAGTAAATGTTAGATTAATCAGAAACTACAAGCAGTTTCCTGTCGTTTTAGTCTTACTTGAGGATTCCATGTAATACACTTGGCAAGATAGAGTCCTAGGATGTCGTGGGTTTACGACGGAGAGTAAAAGTGATTTGAAGAGATTTATTTTAATGTGTGACTGCAGCGTTTGGGATGCAGCAGTTCGATCATTATTCACAAATGTAATGGCGAATGTAGTGAGGACAGTTGGCATGTCAGCTGTACAACCTTGACGGATACCGAATCATTCTTTTACTTTACGCATAAAAAATTAAACCTTTCAGAATATAATGCAATGTCAGGAAAAATTAAAACTTTAATAATTATACATAAAAAATAAAATATATCAAATTTTAATCAATCCAATATATATATATATATATATATATATATATATATATATATATATATATATATATATATTTTAAATTAGAGAACAAACAAAGTAGGATTTTTATATTGATAAAATAAATTTTAAGACTAGACTACAAAGACAGTAAAGGACTGCGGGACTTTCACAAAATTGGAATAAAACTTGAATAAGCAGGTAAATAATATTAAAGTTAATAAATATTTTAATATAGAAGAGCAAAAACTCACAAAGAGACATAAAATAATTATTAAGATATAAATGAAAAGTTCTACAAACGAAGCCTAGAGTCTCAAAAATAACGGAAAGCAACTAGCCTGTCGATATTTCGCCAATTCAGGCATCATCAGGACAGAAGGAGGGAGAAAAATAACAAATATATAAAGACGAAATGCAGCATATCTCACATCCACAGTACAAAAACACACAAACCAGAGACACCACTCCACCCCAAGACACACACTCACAGTGTCTTCTTTTTTTTTTTCTTTTTCCTCTCCCCCTGTCCTGATGATACCTTAAATTCCGTTTTCCGTTATTTTTGATACTCTAGGCTTACTAAAAGAAAATGAGGACAGTGAAGTAAAGAACTACAGATAACGTTCCCACCAACCAAATATTAAATGGTACTGAATTTGAACTCCAATGGGTTCTGAGCCACTGTTCGAGCTTTAAATTTTGAATCTCCCCAAAGAATTAATAAAGGGATATTGACTGAGCACTTAGCGTATGAATATTCTTAAATGGTCGAAGGGAAGAGGTGGGGAGGAAGAAGGACGTATTCCTCCTAAACTCCCTCGAGGACAAGCGATTGCCTGTTTCCGAGTCGCAACGGGCCAAAATTAACTGCAGAAGCACTTACATCGGATCGGAATTGCAGGTTCCCCAGACTGCCCCCTTTGTAACTATCAAGAAATGATTCGAGAACACCTCGACGCATGTCCATCACTTGAGAACATGATGTCACATTTTAAAGATGAGGACAGTATCTACGCTAAAAAGCTAAATTATATTGGACTGCAAGAGAGTGAATAGTAATAGTACAACAAGCCAAAGTAATCCTGGCTTTAGGAAAAAAATACTGAACGAAAATAAGCTTTTAAATGTTAACTATTTATTTTAATTGTGTCAATTTCATCCTTGCCCAACTGTCGCTATTCATAGTAAAAAATAGATAAGCTCTGAGTATCGAAATTATACTATATTATTGTGAAAATCAGAATTTCTTGTGATATATTCTCCCTTGTATGAAATAATCCCGTTGATAAATAAATACCTCCATTTATTGAAAACTTTTGTAGCTAATAGAGTGACTGAAAAGATAGACGATTATTGTACCGATAATAACATAATAAGAAACTGATGGTGGTATAATTCCGCATTTCTAAGGAGTACCCTTTTACGAAATTAATAGATGGACAACGTTTGATCCTCTCCCTCCCTTTATTCATTGATAAATTGTCATCTCGGTCACGTTTAGGCTATAAATACGCTATCTCAATCCATAGCTCCGTTGACCCCTGTTAGGGATTTGAATGGGCTTTTATGACATGCCAAATATTTACTCATGTTAGAAAGTGTATAATATCGTACATTAAAAATCGCAGACAAATTGAGCATTCCTGATATTTTTTTTTTTCTATTATCTCACTTAGTGTCAAAAAATGGATATCCTCGTCAACTGATATAAAAGAGTAATGGCTAATTACGTTGTGCAACTGCTTTCGATCTAATTCTGAAAAGAGCTTATTTGCCCATCTTCACTACAGTCACTCCAATCATGCTCACGGACGACTCATATTTGATCTAGTAATTGATTAAGTAATTGTTTATTTTCATTTGCTTATTGATCGGAGCTACTACAATAATATTGACCAATTTATTGAGACGACCAAGCATATTCTATCTACTGCCTTATCCAGTCCCTTACTTCAGCATTTGAGATTCTCCTCAACGTCATCCAACTACGGTCCGTTCGCCATGAGAATGCGTCAGAGTAGTGGGGTATGACACAAATAAACAAGATCAAACGCACACAAATTCTAGATGAGAATGACTAAATGGCAAGTTAATTTAATATAAATTAATGTAAGTTACTTTAAGTTAAATGGCAATGGGGCCAACTTTGATAGCAGGAGACGTTTCAGTAACAATATCTTAGCGAATGAACTATAGTTTGACGTTATATCAATCTCCTTACCAATAGTTCTATCGCAGTTTTCTGAGGAAACTCTGCATGCATCATTTTTCAATTGGCTAGGCACCCAATGTTTGATACCAAATTGTAATCATTTGTTGGCATGGTCTACAATTATTATTTTATTGCTCATGATACATAGATTGCTTATGGTATTAAGAAATTAATTGAGTAATGTTTAAAAATGAAATCATGTTGAAAAATCAGTAAGCAATCACAAATGTTCCTTGATTGATATACAGGAATTCCATTATGTGTGAATCGAATATTGGTACAAATGCCGATAATACATTTTTATGAGATTAAAAATAATCGAAAATTACTTTCAGGAAAACGGTATTATAATTATGAAATATTCTCAATGCAGCTGGTCAAAATATAAACTGAATAGAGCCCAAAATACTGCCTCCGGCAGGCAGGCCAATCATTTTGCAAAGACGATTGACTACCATCGATCTGCAGGGGTCAATATTAACTATCCCTAATAACCTTACCTGTGACCTCGCAGCTACTAGATTCTTCATTACTAATGAGAATGGTGGATCAAACCGATAATATCAATCCTCAGTAGGGAAGGTGTGCATTATTTTTTTAAAGCTGGCTAACAAACAAAGAAAATCATTCAGATTATGGATTGCTCTACAACATACTGATTGCGGGAAATAAAGCATTTAAAATAAAAATTACAGAGCGATAGGTGCATTTAAGTAAGGCCTAAGAACAAGATCTACAATGTCTGTCTCCACTACGCAAGTGCGGGTCCTTAGGATCTGGACAACGTAAAAAGTGACAAAGTGAGAAGTTAGCAGTCGAGCTCGCCCAACATGATAAGGCTAGGCAACAAGGGGCAAATAGAAAAAATATGTCACATAAATATGGATTTTGCCATAGTTATTCATTGGAGAGTCATGTATAACATACTAAAATTCCCCGCGGGCGGGCGGGGGGTTGGGGTGCAATTTGAAGGTCCCTTTTTTTGGGAGATTTTCACTTATATCTCGGAAACTAGGCTTCTTAGCGATTAGACTACTCTATATAAAATTACAGCTGACACATGTGCAATAAGATTGTTTTTATACATTGCTTCGCTATCTTGTATAGTTTCCGAATTATCCGCGCTCGAGATTCACCAAAAAACATTTCCTCAGGTTTTTTTTCTTTTTTGACTAACTCTTCCGCCCTTCGTCCAACGAAAACGTCAAGGGGAAAAAAGTTGTAGAACATTAAATTTCCTTTAAGAATATAAAGTAGTTTACAGTTTTATCTTTAACCGTTCAAAAGTTAGTGGAATTTTAACTTTGTATTAATTCCGAAATTTTACAACCTCTACCTTCCAAACTACTGAAAAAAATTATTGGAATCTTTCTTATGGGAAATTTTATGTACTTTAATTTTATATATAGTATATAAAGTACCTTCTACAAAAGTTAAAACCTGTTTGACACGAAACGCAAAAAAAAAGAGAAAAGGGAGAATGATGTGAACGCCACAATGTCTGGAATACAACTGACTTTATTTACTTTTCTACAGCCTTATATAGGATTTGCTATATTTATTTATATATTTTTCCCCATAATCCTAAACTCTCCACTTAACTCCCCCGCGCCAGTTCACGAAGTGAACTCTGAGAAAAAATATATAAATGAACATCAGCACAAAATAAAATATACAGAAACCAAAAGATATATACAAATAACTACATAATGCTTAACCAGTACCATACTACTACAAAAGAAAAACAAACTGTTAAAACAACCCACAAAACAAAAATTACAGACTTATAACTAAAACTACTTATAATTACTAATTTACAATAACTAATCAACACAAAGGCCCATAAAACTATATACAACAAGACTTAAAACTAGGTCGAGTTAACAAAAGGATAACTTCGGTGTGCTCTATTCACTGCACTATGTACACTTTCACAATTATCTCAATTGTTACCCGCGTCCAAAGGGATGCGGAGATGCCTGACATGGGTATGTCGCACTCTTTGTGTGCCCTGAATCTCTTGGATCGATACAATATTGTGTTCCTTGAGTGCTATCACCCTGAACGGACCCTCGTACCGGGGTTCCCCTTTTGTCCTACGAGAAGGTGGGCGGCGGTAAACGGTCGCGCCCAGCTTGATCCTATGTGATTGATCTGGCGTGGCCATACTAACCCGCACGGCTCTTGATTCCTTCCCTTGAGCGATTCTACTTCGAGTCTTCGCAGTAATCTCCCCCAACCGCCGCCGCCTATGTGATACCGTGTCGCGCAATTGTGTCGTCATTGCCGTTAAGAGATCGCCCCTGTTGCGCAGGGGATGTCCGAACACTACCTCGACTGGTGTGAACCCCGTAGCCGCATGGATAGTATTATTGTATGCCAGGATCGCCCTCGGCATCGCCGCCTCCGGTCCTAGTTCCCTATGGATGTGGAATAGCCGTAAGTGCTCTCCTATCGTACTATGGAACCTTTCTATAGCTCCCCTTGCTTGTGGATTCCCCGGAGAGTTGAAATGCCAGTCGATCTGAAGTTCGGCACATTCCGTAGTAGTAAGACTATTTCGGAATTCCCTCCTCCCGTCTGAAGTCACCTTCTGGGGCACCCCATAACAGGCGATCCATTGCAACAACCCTTCCCAAATGGCGTCGGCAGTCCTGGACTCAAGCGGATACGCCATGGCCAGTTTGCTAAAGGTATCTAAACCGGTTAGCCAATGTGACCCTTCCCAGGAAAATACGTCCACTTGAACGTCTAATAGCGGGGAGTTCGGTGTCGGAGTTATTTCCGGGTGAATAACCACGGGGTGTCGGTCGTATTTGGCCCGATGGCACACCGTGCATTCTTTAAGTACCGCGCGAATGGAACTTTTCATGTGATGCCAATAATATCGCCGTTGAAGCGCAGCCAACGTTTCCGGAACCCCCCTGTGATTCGTCTTGCCCTCGTGGTAAGCGCGCACCAGCTCCCGCTGCCGTCCCTCGTCCCTGATCGTCTCGACCAGATGCCTACATAAAACGAAGTTCCTATCCCCTCCTATGCGTTCGGTTTCCCACATGTGCCTTATGCGCTCCAAAACCGTCTTATTACCGACGTATAAGTGATAGGTCTTTCCCCTTTTAGTAGTCGATTCCAGGATCGTTGAAATCTCGTTAGGGGTTATCGAGGCTACAGTCCACACTGTGACAATTCTATGCCGTCCGTAACGCTCGTGCTCCGATTTAGAGATACCTGCGGTTCGGGTTTTCCATATAATCTGCCGAATATGTCGATTAACAGGCGAATCGCTTTCGGGGAGTTGGGAAGGTCTCACCATACCCAGGGTCTCGTCAGCATCCACTGTGTCCTCGTCTACATGTTCGCTGTCGCGGCTGTCAGGATCCTGCGATGGCACGCCGTCGTGTAAGGGGTTCGCGTATATCGCTCGAGACAGCCAATCGGCGACAACGTTTTTACTACCTTTCTGGTGGATGATAGAGAACGAGTAGGCACGTAACCTTTCCTTCCAACGCCCCACCCGTGCTGACGACTCCTTCAGACCATCAGTCCACAGTAAGGGCTTATGGTCCGTACGAATTGTGAAATGCCGTCCAAAAATGTACGGCTTGAAGTATTCGACAGCCCAGACCACTGCGAGTAATTCACGCTCCAAGGCGCTATACCGGGTCTCCGCGTCGGAGAGCTGCTTGCTCGCGAATGCAATTGGGCGATCCCCTGAACTATCCTGTTGTGATAGCACCGCCCCGAGTGCTTTGTCGCTCGCGTCGGTGGTAACAACGAACTCGCGGGAAAAGTCCGGAAAGGCCAGCACCGGTTCCCCCATAAGTGCACGTTTACATTGCTCAAAACACCGGAGGTGCTCATCCGTAAAAACGAACGGCCGCCCTTTTTTCAATAATCGAGTCAGGCACGCTATCGTATCCGCTACATGAGGAACAAACCTTCGATAATAGTTAATCATGCCTAGAAAACTCTTAAGTGCTTTCTGATTAGAGGGTGGTTGTACCTTAGAAATTGCCTCGACCCTCGCTGGGTCCGGACGTACCCCATCGGCCGACACTATGTGTCCCAAAAATTTTATTTGTTTCTGACAGAATACGGACTTCGATTCCGACAGTCTAAGGCCGAATTCTCTAATTCTCGAAAAAACCGCACGGAGATGATTCTCGTGCATCGCGGGGGATGGACTAAAAACAATTAAATCGTCCATGTAGATTTGGCAGAAGTTTTCCCCCAGGCCGCGTAAAAACTCATCCATGAGTCTTTGAAAGGTGAGGGGTGCATTTTTGAGCCCGAATGGCATGCGCAAAAATTCGTAATGGCCCCTACCGAATGTAAACGCCGTCTTCTCGATATCCTCGCGGCGCATGCGCACTTGGTGATACCCCGCTTTAAGGTCGAGCGTTGAGAACACCCGAGCGCCCGCGAGTTTGTCCAGCATGTCTTCTAAGCGTGGTAACGGATACCTCTCGTCCACCGTGTTTTCGTTGAGTTTTCGGTAGTCCACAACGAGACGGTATGAGGGTCCCGCCTGCGGATCGGTTTTCCGTTTCTCCACTACCCATAGGGGACTACTAAATGGAGAAGTGCTCTCTCGAATGATTCCCTGGCGCAAAAGGTCCTGAATCTCCTGTTGGATTATCGCTGTTAATGACTGAGGATATCTCCGCCCCTTAGTATACGAAATTTTATTTTCCTTTAAATTAATCTCGTGACATGTCCGTCCAGTAGCCGGTAATGTCCCTCCCTCCTCATAAAACGCATCCCTAAATTCCTCAAGCAATTCCCCCATCCTGCCGCCCCTTGCCCCCGCCGTGAGGGCAGTCGTGCGAAGACTTGACTGCGCTGTCCGGAACCGGCCCTGGTGCGTCTTATTCCCCAACTGTATTTCCCAGTTGCCTTTCCTCCCCCCTAACCGAAAACCCACCGAGTCTAGGACATCGCATCCTATTAAAACATCATACTGGGGTGCTAATTCACTCAGCACGTGGACAGTCATTGTTAGGTCGCGCCCTGTTAGTTCCCGCAAATTCCATCGATATTCCCCTAGCACCGCGCAAGATCCGCTCAAGGTGGTTATAGAACATCTACATTTCTCTATCACGTCAGTACATCCCAGCATCCCCCTGCTCACGAGAGTACTCGTACTTCCCGTATCAATGAGGGCCTTAACCCCCCCCCCCCTGACTCCCCTCTACTATGGGCAACCTATCCCACACATTACACACAGTGTTTACCTCATATCTACAGCCTCTGGGGTTGCCCGCGTCTCCTCAAATTTGGGTCTCCTTCCTCGCCATCGCTGCTGTCGGCCGTACCTTCTTGCTGCTCCGTCCCTTGGTGATTTGGGCCCATGAAGTCGGCTGCTCCTCCTCCTCTCCACTGGAACTCGATGGCGATGACGTCCCCTCGGAGCTCGATAGTGTCGTGCGACGCGCGTGCCTCGTCCGATGAGCGTTAACCTCCATAGGTTCCTCCCGTGGCCTCTTCGAATGCATCCAAGGGCATGCCCGTGCCACATGCCCTTTTTCGCCACACTCGAAACATTTCACCGACGGACAGTTCGCCGCAATGTGACCAGTCCTACTGCACTCGTAGCATCTTCTGTCGTCTCTACGTGGCTTCCGAGAGGTGAATCTTTGCTCTTCCTCCCTCCTATGAGATCCGCGCTCGTCTCTGCGTGAGCCGTGCTCTCCTTTTCGGCCACTGCGCTGCTCATCTCTCCTTGGTGAAGGCCTCCGAAACGCTCTTCTTTGCCTTGGCCTTGCCTGTTGCCACGCGTGCTCTGGTTGGGCCTCATCTTCCTCCTGTTCACGAGCCTCTCGATCCATGATTTCCCGGACACAGTCTAGGAACGTCTTTTCTGCAGCGAACTTTTCCCTAGTTTTTAAGTTCCTTCCTAGCTGCACTTTCAAGATCTTATCGTAAATGGCTAGCTGTTGGCCCGCTTCTGCCTGGCCGACGGTCTCGACTATTTTCTCCGCTATGGCGATATATTGGCGTAACATCGTTGCCGCAAATGAATAACCTGACTGGCCTGTGTGCCGGGTTTCTGTAAACAGCCGGTACAGGTCTTCTTCCGGTGACCATCTTCCTCCGCCATACGCCTGTTTCAGCCGCCGCACTACTTCGTCCCATGCCGTTAGTTCGTCTGCCTGGATGTGATTTAGTATGCTGCGTCGCACCCTTCCTACTAACGATGCCCGCAACTCCAAGACATCGAGTTGGTCTACTAGCCCTGCTGTTATCTTGGACTCCAGCAGGACATGGATTTGTTGGCCTCTCTTTAGGAAATGGTTAAGGTGGCCGATCTCGCCTCCAAACTTCTCTAACTCCGCTATGGCGCTCTTCAAGTAGGTGGCTGTCGCGGTCCTCATCCGCATCCATTCCAACTTCATCATCTCCGCATTAACTGCTTGCATCATCTCGGTGCTAGCTGCTGCCGAGGTGTTGCCTTCTTCTGACATTCGGGATGACGTCTGGAATTCGCCCTGGATCTCGCGTACCACTTCGTCTAGTGTACTTGGTCGAAGCGGCATCTATCCTAGCGAGACTAAATTAATTTTCGTCGGGTTTCGCGAATATCTAAAGGTCCCGGGTTTCGGCACCAGTTAAAACCTGTTTGACACGAAACGCAAAAAAAAAGAGAAAAGGGAGAATGATGTGAACGCCACAATGTCTGGAATACAACTGACTTTATTTACTTTTCTACAGCCTTATATAGGATTTGCTATATTTATTTATATATTTTTCCCCATAATCCTAAACTCTCCACTTAACTTATATATATATATATATATATATATATATATATATATATATATATATATATATATATATATATATTACATACTATTTATACATATAAATAGGTTATAATAATTTAATCATAACTTATAATGTATCAAAGATATATTTGTCGAGATTTGAACAACCTGAATAAAACATACATCCCTTTCATTACGTTGCTTTATATATTTTTTCACCGCTGGATAACTTATGCTTATTAATTAGAGGAATATAATAATATTTAAAATATCTAGAGCAGGGGTCGGCAAACTGCGGCTCTTTTAGAAAATTTTGTGACTCTCTGAATATTAAATATTTTAGTTTAAAACCATTCCAAATTTTAGATACGATTTTTTTAAGGCATTTGATTTCTCTATACATATAATATTCAAAGTGCCACAGAATAAGATAAAATAGGCACTTCTATGTTTTTTCATGTTATTTTTTTTCAATATAGATTTGGCTGTTTGTCACCAAATGGTTGCCGACCCCTGATATAGAGCATTCAAAGAAACCGATAATGTAACTGAATGGCAGATTGATTTTTTACATTTCCCTCTTAAACTTATGTATCCGACTTCTGAGTCAACAGCATACTATTAATTTTCTTTAAATAACTCTATATTAGTAGCAGTTACGCCTCAAAAGCAATGTAATATTGGTAAAAAAAAATGGGCCAAAAGTGAGATTGCTTAGGAATATTTTTCTTTAAATTCGTTTGCACGTTTAGAAAAAAGCAAATACATGAAAATAATGTGTTTCGTATTTTTTATATTTCATCTGGAATCAAAATCTAGTGAGTCTCGAGAGTTTCTTGCCTCAGAAAGAGTCCACTGCTGATGGAATAGAAAATGAATATTCTTCTTTAGCCAGGTTGGAACTTGGTCCATGGAAATGGAGATCCAATTATATTGCAGATAAGATCGTGTTTTTTTATTTGATAAACATAAAAAGATTAACTATTAATTAAGATTAATTTACAACAAAGATGATTATGTACAATGATTTGGTTTAGGCTATTGTCAAGAATGTCAGATGTGGAGCGACATTTTGCGAGGAAAATATTTTTTTGCTAATTTACGTGGATGTAGTTGCAATAAAGATTGCCACATTGAAACGGGCTATGTTACCTGGCTATGGTATTCGGGTTTGAAATATAAAAAATAATCCGGAATTCGTTAATATTAATTAATGCATTCAAAACCTTTATCCGTTCCTATCGAAATCGGATCCATAATTCCATGAAACCAATAAATAGGCATTTCAAAAGATCATAGCATCCAATATTCATCCAGTAATATCATCAAGAACCTAACTAGAACAATTTCCATATCCGGTTTCTCCTCACGAAGTACTTAACCGTCTCTTCTTATTAATTTTCAAAACAGATTCCTTCCATGTTACCATCGAGATAAAAGAATTAATGTTATTCAATGCGATTTTGAAGCGTTTCTGAAGTACGGCTATCAATATTCCTTCAAGAAAATATTTATCAAAATTAAAATTAAAGAATATTAAAATTAAAGATTTTTCATTAAAAGTGAAACATATAAAGAGGGAATTATAAAAATTTAGAGTACATTTAAATAAAAGAAGAAATTATAAAAATTTACATAACATTACAAAATGTCATCGCGTTCTCATGAAATATGACAAGTATGCAACAAAGAATACCCTCCATCATGACCTATCAACTCAAGCGCTCAGCTTTTCCAGCTATAGTGCCCCCATTCAGTCTCAACTGTCTTTCAGCATCAGTGACCGGCTAATGTGGGGGGACAAGATTGGTTCGGAGTTCTTCCGGCTGTGTAAATATTGTGCATAAGTATAGTTGTGTTTATGGTGTTAAATATACATTTAAACTTTAACATAAAGTTTTAGGCCATTCAGTAGGTAGAGGGTCAATATGTAGCACAAAATAATGATTCGGTTAAGTGGTGTGGTAGAAAAACGCCGATAAAAAACGACGATATTTTTCAACTCTGTCAAAAACTGAGACAGAGTACTATATTTATGAGTCTATAGATTGGAAATGAGTATTCTAAGAGAAAAAATCATAAAATAAAAGTTGTAGAACATCAAATTCTGCGTCCACTGTGTACGAAACTTTTTAAATTAAGTCAATTACGCCGCTCGAAATTGGCAACTTCCCGATCTCCGGTAATGGTCATATTATCCCAGTAGAGATATCATTTTGGATTGCAAAAGGTGGAGTAATTTTTATTTTCAAGTATGTTGTATTTATTGTCTCCTCTCGTTAAAAATCCAAGTTTTCGACCGTATCCTTCTTGTGGCTTTCCGCCATCTTGAAAAAACGCTAAGAAAAAGCACCTTTTTCTCAGTTACTATTTTTGAAATTCGGAATAACTATTGAGATACGGGGCCGTAAAAATCTACAACAAATTCCAAAAAACGCAAAAAGTTAGTTTTGGTTTCGACTTAATAACTATTTTTTAGTGCAGTTTAGTGCAAAAATCATAATAACCAATCTTCTGGAGCAGGGGTTCTTAAACTAATGTTGTTCGAAAGCTCCCTCTTGAACTACATTTTTTTTTTTTTTTTTTTTTTTGCGGACCTTATCCCAACCATATGCTCTTATTTGCTAATTATTGTTTGAATATGAAGTATGAAAAAGACGTCCTCAACTGGGGCTGCAAGAAGAATTTGGTAGGAAGAACAAGTTCCATTGGCATTGCTGAACATGATTTAGTGCCATTGCAAAAAGGTTTGTAGCAGCAAATACATCAGCAAAAAAGCAGGACTTCAATGATACTCTGTATGTCTTTCTCATAAATTGTTATTTTAATTTTAATCTTGAGGTCAGTTGAGAGCAATTACAAACATTGTGTATAAATTTTGTAGGATATTTAATCCTCTTCAAGATTGGTTATGCATTTTACACTAAATTGAACTTAAAATAGTTATTAAGGCGAAACCAAATCTAACTTTTTGCGTGTTTTTTGGTGGCATTTTTGAAACTTTTCGCGCATTATTGCACATTTTCAATAATACATAAACATACAAAAGCTCTCCGGTGTTAGCATTTTTGTTTTTTACATGTTCGCATCCATATATACAAATGAAAAAAATAAAAGCTTTTACCCAAACTTTTGCATCATACAATCCCTCTACAGTCTGGCCTATTTATTTATTTTAATTATTTACTTATTTTGATGTTATTCTTTTTTATTGGGGCACAACCCATTTCTGGGTCACGGCCTCCTGGATCAGCCTCCGCCAATTGACCCGGTGGTAATAATATCTATAATATTATATATTATTATAAATAACATATATTCATATTATTATAAGTATGATCATTTTTTGATATTGTTTAATTCATTAATTTTATTGTTTTTATATAGGTATGTATATATGGTTAATCAGTTATGTTACTTAATATCTTTAAAAGTGTGTCAGATTGTAATATTTGACAATAAAAACAATTTACGTCCCTCTAAAAAAGAAATATGATAAAATGATGATTGTTTGAAATAATTCTAAGTACAGTCATTGGCCGACTAGAAATTTCAAACGTTATACTAACCCTTTTTCTTCATATCTGGATTAGACAATACAATATTTCTATTTCTCGGTAAGAAACAAATGCAATAACTTGTACCCCAAAAATCCAACGCGTTCAAAAGTGTTCATGTACCCCCGTTACTTAACAAAAAAACATACAAAAAAGAATAACATACTTCTGTTGGATATTTTTACGACTAATAAATAAATAAAAGTTTATCAAATTTCATAGAAATCGGCTGACGAAATGGTATTCACCCACCCTCTCCATCAAATCTAGATTATCTCGTGAGGAGAGAAGGGATATTTGACCCCCCCTCCCCCCTCCACCTCTCCAAAAAAATATATAATATACACACACACAAGCATATATATATATATATATATATATATATATATATATATATATATATATATATATATATATATATATATATATATATATGTTGCAAATGCAAATGTTGAAGCAGGCCAGGACCACTTCGGTCTGTATTGCCAGAAGAAGAAGATATATATATATATATATATATATATATATATATATATATATATATATATATATATATATATATATATCTTCTTCTTCTGGCAATACAGACCGAAGTGGTCCTGGCCTGCTTCAACATTTGCTGCCACAGAGCTCAATATATATATATATATATGCATATATTCCTGTTCCTCAATTGACTCCATGATGGATATTCTCACTTCCAATCATATCAACATTCTTAATGCCCATGCCCTTCCCCTCAATACCTCCGTCTTTCGTCGCCGGGCTGACACAAACAAGAATCCGGCGAGCCAAATCTACCTACTTTCATGAAGCCTTTTTTTCAGCTCCTCATTCCAAATCAAAATGGCTATTTCTTCGCAATTTTTTCCTTTGTGTGCCCTCTAGATCCCCTCCCTCACCAGTTTTTCCATTTTCACTAGACGATTTAAATTCACATTTTATTTCCGCTCTCTCTACCACCTATCCACCCACCCACCCCTTCCTGCTTTCCCCCTGGGATATCATTTAACGATCAAGACTTTTATTTTTCTTATATTTCCCCCATATACCTTATATCTGCCATAATGAAAGCACATACTAATTTCAATGGTCCAGATGGCATTCCCATAAAAATAATAAAACTATGTCTCTCTGAAATCTTTTCGGTTTTCCAATTCATCGATTTCTCCCTCCAGAATTCAGTATTCCCTACCTCTTGGAAAAAAAAGCCTTAGTTCGTCCAATAAATTAAAATTCTAGCCTTTCTTTTCCCGTCGATTTTCTTCCAATTTCTATCTTATCCAACCTTTCAAAACCCATAGAAAGATTAGTACAATCGCAAGTTTCCCCTTTCCTTGAAGCTTCCAATCAACTTGATCCTCTCCAATCTGGTTTCCGACCCGCCTATTCCACACAATCGGCCCTAATTAAAATTATCAGTGATGTTCAGATCGATATAGATGATAAAAAATAAGCCTTGACTTCTCCAAAACCTTTAATTCCATAAACTATTCCATCCTTTTTCAAAACTAAAATCATTCCAAACATCAAAAATATTACGTATTGGAAATAATAATAGTATAACGATAATAGTATAGAATGTATAATAATCATAATTGTATTCCCTTGAATTGTTTCCCGGGAAGAAGATATTAATCCATAACACTGAGAAGAATAAATAGATTATTAAGAGAATAAAAATAATAATTGTATGATAATAGTATGTATGGGAAAAATTCTGACAGCTCATGGAATAAAAACCGACAATTTTTCATGAGAAATCTTTAAAATATTTAAAAATTTCTAATATTAATGAATTAAACTGTTGTAACCAATTCCATTATTATTAAAATCATACGTGCATAACTTCCAAATCGAATATCGTACTCTACTATAACGCCAAATTGTTGTTATATGTATTTAAAATAAAATTAACCACAATTCATATGTATATTCTTACAAAAGAAAGGAGAGACGAACTAATGAAGAATTCTAACATGAGCATGTACTCAACTGCTAACAAATTGCCTGCTATCATCGGTGCTTTACACACGGATGAGTTGTGACTTAATGTCCACCGTCCCACCGCAACAGCCTATTCATAGTTCTTTGTCTCATTAAAATTGAGCAGACGGTCCAGTAGTTGACACTATAAGGGAAGTTAAATTATAAAAGGGAAGAAGTCTAGTTTGACACAGATAAGTTCCTATTCAGTAATGGAACATTTTTTTTTTTTTTTTCATTTGGAATATTCTATGCGCCTTTATGAACAAAACTAAACGTTGAAAGTGAAAAAAAAATGTTCACATGAAAAAATTAAGTCTGAATGCATAGTAGTGGACACATCTTGGTTTCAATAAATCCTGTGGTTGACAGTTTCCAACAGTAGTTGGAACCAATAGTTGGCATAATAGAAAACAATTTCTGTACTTCAAAACAATTCAAAGAACTTGATTTATTATAAAGATTACATTCTTTTGTAGATTAATATGTAGCATTTCGAAATCATCTACAATCTTTTACAAGTCAAATTAAACTTTTTCCAAACCAAATTCAACCTTTTCCATTAAACCTTTTCCAAACCAAATTTAACCTTTTCCATTTCAAATTCAATTTCTTCCATTTCTAATTCAACCTTTTTCAATCTCGATAAATTAATATAAATCATGAATACATAATTATGCTGATTACGGTTATTATAATTACCTATTGTGTTTTTTAAACTGCGTGACTTGTTTTTGCATGGTATCTTTATCGATTTATTTTAACTTTTCGGATGTTGGGTTATCGGAGTGCCTTGCTATGAAAATAGTATCGATTTTAAGAACGCGCGTTCAGGTATCGATTTATTTCAAATTTTCGGATATCCTAGATATTTAGGTCCAATATTAGGTTATCAAAGACCCTTTTTACAAAAATACTATCGACTCCAAGAATGAGCGCTGATGTATCGATTTATTTTAACTTTTCCAATTTCTTCGATATTAAGTAGCATTATTATTAATTTATCTGTATGCTGCACTTGGAATCCCACCCAAGGTCATAAGGCTAGTAAAGATGACGATGTGTGATGTCAAATGTTCTGTCAAAATTCAGACAGAGCTTTCCACTGAATTCTCCTAGAATAAAGGGCTTAGGCAAGCAGATGCATTGGCCTGCCTATTATTTAACTTAGCCCTAGAAGATTGTTAGAGCTTCTGGCTTACAAACCAGTGAAACGATTTTCACAAAGCTAATCAGTTATTAGCACATGCAGATGTCATAGATATTGTTGTAAATTCTAAATGTGTACTAGCGAAAGCTTTTCTTGACCTTAAGCGTGCTGTTCAAGAGACAGGTCTGGCAATTAATGAGAACAAAACCAAGTATATGCGCACGTGTGGCACTAAAGCAACAGATCCCATGTAAGGATTTGTAGAGTTTGGTCGCTTAAAGTTTCAGAATGTAGACCAGTTTACATATCCAGGCTCGAGTGTTGGTTCCGAAAATTATGTTTCCCTTGAGGTAAATAGGAGTAGTAGGATTGTTATTGCCAACAGGAGCTCTTTGGGGCTCCGTAAAAACCTCACCTGCCAGTTTATCACGAGAAGAACGAATATATTGCTTTATAAGACACTGAACCCTCCTATTATTATGTACGCTTCAGAGATGTGGACCCCAAAAAAAGCCCAAGGAGAATGGAATTCTCATCTTTAAAAGAAAGATTCTCCCAAGAATATTTGGTCCTGTCAAGGTTGTTGGCAACTGGAGAAGACGGGAAAATGTTGAACTATATCAGCTATTTGGGAAAGCAAATATCATAAAATCCATAATTTGTTGGGCGACTTCGCTAGACTGGGCATGTTGACCAAATAAATAATGAGGAAACACCAAAACGTCTCCTGGACTGAAGCCTTTACCGAGCCAAAGGCAGAGGACGGCCTAAATTCAGATGGGAGGACTGTGTGATCCAGAATGCTAGGACTCCACAGACAGAGACAGAGACTGGAGGACAGTGGCACAAGACCGAACCATCTGGCGAAAAAGTAGTAAGGATGCCGTGTCCCACATCGGGCTGTAGCACCACGGAAGAAGGAGAAGATCATTAATTTATATATGAAAAGCTGTGTCTTTACCTACCAGCATATATGCACATGCTAGTCACCGCAAAATGGTATTTTTGATAAATACCAGGTGGCATCGCCTATTCACAGCTTCACACTGAAAGAATCTTATAAGTTTATATTGGATAGAGTAGAATAACGCCTGTACCTTCTATTTATTACAGCATTTTTGTAATATAATTTCTTTATTTTATTGAAAATTTGCCACCCTACTGCAGCCCCTATAGCCTCCCCTCCCCCCCTCTAAATCCGCCAATGATTGAAGGTATTAGAAGTTTAAAATAATTCATACAAATCATTCATCTTTATTAAACTTTAATTTATTATCGTTTACCCATAATAAAATGCATTTTATTTAAACATATATTAATGTAATATTAAAATATATTAACGCTGGCTGTGGTCTTATACAATTCAAGTCAGTTACATAAGATAAATATACCCATTTAGCCCTATCTGGGCGCATCACCTACGCTAACACTATTTTTAATTTTTACTAAAATAAAATTTAAAATGTTTGTACTCCAGGTATGAAGCCTGAGTTTTTTTTTTTGCGAATAAGATCATGTATGTGCAGTAAAATTTTCAAGCAAAAATATTTCCAAACTTACCTGTAATTGCGAAAATCTTAAACTCTTTGTATCTCGGCTTCCAATAAGGCTAGAGCAAACTTTTTTTTTCTAAATGTATGATTTTTTCTAACGATACCCATGCTGTGTTTTTTTTTTTGCAATCAATTGTTTGCAGAAATTCGTTCAGATATTAGCGTTTAAGTTGCAAAATTATAATTACCTGTAAAACATTAATTTTTTAAATTGTCAAAATATTGACAACTCATGAATTTTTTACCAAAGTGAAACTGCCCTAAGAGCACTTAAACTTTTGATGTACAGGTTTGAATTTTTTTTTTTATAAATTAGTTTTAAAAAAGTTATTATTATTTTACAAGTCTCATTTTGTTGGCCATAAAAAGGGCTATCCTTTTTTATAATTAAGTGAGTGCATTTTTTTCAACAGTACTTTAAAACTTGGAGATAAGGGCATAACATTTTTGCAATTCTTGTTATAAGCAATTAAATTACACTTTAATTAAAAAATAAATTGTGTTGTAGCTTATTCCATGATGAACAATAAGACGGTTTTTTTAGTTCTCTCTGACCTTTAGAAGTGGAGATGTACGCAAAAAACTAACTTAAAAAAATCATTTTTTATTTTTTATATACTTCGTTGAATAAAAAAAATTCTTCATCTGATCTAGGCAAGATTATTTTCCCGCATTTCTGAGGAAATCCTACAAATAATATATTTATTCCAGATGTTTCCAACGTTGTCTGGAAAATTAAATGTTTATGAGCCCTGGATACCGTACTAATCGTCTATAGTTAAATTAGGAAAACTAAGAAATAATTTTATAGAAAATAAGATACTACTCCAGTTTTGCTATCCCAACATGGCGGGTAGTCTCGAGTTTTGAGGTCTGACTGTGCATCGAATGCCGAAGGCAGCCAAGTCTGTCTTATTATGAAAGTTAATTGGCCTCTAATTATATTAAAATTTTAATTAATCTAATTCATTCATTTATATGTAAATTATTATTAAAGTAATTGTAAACATTTATAAGGGTGAAGTTGTTATTATAAAAGTTGATCAAATAAAAATTATTTTAATTGGTGAATTAAATTTTTCGTTTGAGGCAACTCTTGCTATATAAATAAATAATACGAATGCACTTCCCAATACAATAATAATATAAGAAAAGAAAAAAGATCTTATATGTCCATTAATTTCTGCTGTAACTAAAGTCTGAATAATTAAGATTAACCCTATACACAAGGGATAATTTAATATTAATAAGATTAGTAATAGTGTAATCATTATATATAATAATAAATTCAATTCAGTAAGTAATTTATATAAAATATTAATTTTGGAGATTAAAGATGACCTTTGCTTTTCACTGAAATTTTAAACGTTAATTCCTAATTATGATTTACAAATCATTGTTTTATATTAAACTATTAAAACTAAAATATGAAAATATGATCCAATGTCCAGTAGTAGCAGAAATATTAATAATATTATTGTCCGACGCTCACTCTTGGCTACAGAGAAAATATAAATTTATATTTCTGAAATATAATATTATTTTATTTATTTATTTATCTAAAGGAAATTATTGGTGACCTAAAATTTCTATAATATTAAAAATAAATATTACTCACGTTAATTTACCATTTCAAAATGTAGTAATCGTAACCGAGTCAAAGATGTAACTAATATACTCCAATACAAAAGTAGAAAAAGCTATGATAAATGTTAACCGGCTTAGAAAAACGTGGGAGCACGTTGTAAGATGTAGGAATACGAAGGTCTTCTCTGCTCGATGTCTTGAAGGTTGTGAGTGTTTCAAATATTTTATGGTATTCTGAAGTTGAATAAGGAAATCAGCTGGATTAATAGGAAGAGGATTTTTAAAAAACTCACCAGGGAGAATAAGTGGTGCGACGTAAATTAGTTCTGCTGCTGAACAGCCAAGATTTTCCTTTAAAGCAATGCGAATACCTAATAATACCAGAGGAAAGGCATCGACCCATGAAGAAGATTTCAGCAAGTGGCATTTTAAGGCAGTATTCATTAAGTGTTGTCGTTCGATCAGTCCATTTGTTCGTGGGTGATAGGCACAAGCAGCAGTATGACGAAATCCGAAATACATTGCAAGGGATTAGAAAAGTTTGCTTTCGAATTGTCTTCCTTGATCGGTAGTTATTTGTGCAGGAATGCCAAACTGAGAAATCCAAAATGTCACTAATGTTTGAGCCACGGTCGAGGCAGTTTGGTCAGTCATTGGTGTAGCTTCTAACCACAGAGAGAATCTGTCCACTACTCTGAGAACACCGCGAAAGCTTTTGCATGGTGGCAGGGGACCAACAATATCCACATTTATACTCTTAAACCGTTCATTGGGAACAAGAAATTCAGCAGGAGAAGAACGAGTGTGCCAATGGATTTTCGTACGTTGGCATTCCGAACAGGCTTTAGTCCTGTTCTTGCAGTATTATTTTATGTTTTTCCATATCTACCGACTAGTCACCAATTTAGTAGCGCTTTTAATGCCTGAGTGATATAATCCATGAATAGTTGAAAAAGCCATTTTTCTGAAACTCTAAGGTAAATAAGGACGTGTCGTTCCTGTGGAAGTGTCGCAAAAGAGCAAATTAGGTGATTCGGGAATTGCAACCGGTACAATTTTTAGGCTGGGATTGTTCATTAGCTTTTTCAAATTCTTCATCGGTCACTTGAGCTTTTTCCACTTCATGGAAATTTATAGAACTGAGAGAGTCGATAGATTCGAAGCTTGACAGTGAGGCTGCTACTACATTATCTTCGTTTTTTATATATCTAATATCAGTTGTATATTCCACTATGTAGTTGAGTTGTCTTGTTTGTCGCGGAGAAGTCTTGTAGAGATCCTGTTTAAAAGCATAAACAAGAGGCTTGTGATTAGTGAAAACATGTTGAGTGTGTACGTTTATATATGTTACGATTATTAACAAATAGATAATTATTTAAATGGCTGCTACATAGATATAAGTGGTTTTCCAAATGACACCAAAGGAGAAGAAATAATAAATCATAATTGAAAACCCTGAAGTAAAAAAATTCTGAATTCAGGATTCAGAGGTTTTGTTAGTAAGCCGACGATTTACAATCTATATTTACAAGTAATATTACCGTTTAAGATATAAAAAGAAATATGTAGGTTAGTAAATTCTGCGTTTAAGCAAAATTAACTCTATCTAATCATACCATATGCAATGTCAGTACTAAGGATGACTTGAATAAAATATGAATGGATACAGTAACAATTTATCAATTAGTAAATTAGCTGTAAATAATTAATTAGCGATAAGAGCGGAATTTTCAAGTGAGGCATGATTGATGATTCGAAATTTACCGTGCAAAGTATCCAAGGGTTGGCAATTGAAGAGCTTCACCAATTAGCGACTGATTATCTTGTTTCGAGATTTTTGCCACAATATTACTATAACTATGAATGTTTTAAACGATCGATGCAATAGAAAATGTCATTTTTCTTTTTAGAATCCCGAAAAAAATGGAGGGGAAAAGTTTAAAAAGATTTTTTTAACGAAAGTAATGATTATGCTTGGTTCACACACAGAACAATTTTAACTTAGGTTTTTCCTTCGTTATAACAACATATTTAGTTTTTTATTAATTTAAATTGCTTCAAGAAGTAGGGATTTTTGACTTGTGGTGGTACTAAATAGTGATTATTTTGTAAGGGATCTATCAAGTCTTTTGTTTTCTTTTATTATACCTGATTGATTCCCTACATTATGGTAATTAATTTGCTGTTAAGTTTTTTTTTCGTAATAGTTTAACAGTGCATAAGCAATAATAGTATATTCAAGTTATATTAAAGCGCATAGTATTTTATGATATTTTGCTGCAAATTAAATATTTTTCGTGGCACAAAAATATGTATCAAAGTTTTAGAATATTAACATTAAAGTATGAGAATGGTTTTGTCGAAATCGTAATTTTAAGTCATTAATAGCAGTGGAAAATCAATAAATGGCCACTTATCTAACCCAAATAATAGTATTGATATACTATATCAATTGTAGTAGACATTATTTACTAATGATGAATTACAAATAATGGAGTAATTGAAAGATATTTAGACAATTCAGTTTAATAACTTTTCATTTATTATTTATATTTATTTTAAGATCATTTAAATTATTTCTCAGTTGATGGTTAATTATATCTGGGAACGTCTCATTTGTTTCGTTACCTTTTGTCTACTATACTTCTGATATATGAAATGAAAACAAAACTCAAATTAATTTCACTCCAACTTTAAGTCAAGTTAGTTGCTAACCAGTCAGCGTTTCGTCGAATACAGGCATCTTCATGAATTAAACCATGATGTTAAATCATATTATTCAATGCAACTCTTACGAAATAATATATTAGTTGATGAATTTCTTGTAAAGACTTTGTGACCCGTACTGTGATCTTTCTTGTCAGAACAAGAAATGATATATGGAATGAGAATAAAATTTAAATTAATTTCACTTCAACTTCAATTCAAGTTAGTAGCTAACCTTAAAGACCAGAGTCTTCATTCGGTATTTATGTAACCAATCACATTGAATACTGCGTATGTTATTTCATAAGGCTTGTACTTAGTAATGTGATTTACAGTGGCGAAAGTGGACCTTGTGGGGTCTTGGGCAATACGATATTGCAGGACCTTGGGTGATACGATATAGCAGGAGCCAGTGGGGTACACAGTGGAGGGGATCAGGGGGTCGTATCTCCCCTACCGATTTTTTTTTTTAAATATATTTTTCATTAGTTTTGTATTTTGAATAATAATTTTTGATCCAATTTTCATTCTTATCCTTAAAACACCCCCAATTTGGCGATTATAGACACTTAAGTGATTGCATGACTTCTTCTTATCAAATCACCCCCCAAAAAAAATTAAATTCCCTACGAAAAAAAATTATGTGTACAACCCCTGGCTCGGAGGGTACTGGTAATGGTTAGGTGAACAAGTCCGGCAAATTGGCCTATAGAATACTTCCCAAGTGGAAGGAGGGGTCCGGAGGTCCTTCCCCAGAATAATTTGAAATTTTTTAGACAAAATGGCAGCATTTTATGCTATTAAGCGATTTAAATTTTCTCTCAAAACTCATGTATTCAGCTTATAATTTTTCTTATAATGTATTTTAGTTTCAATTTTTTTGCTCAAAAGCAAATTTTTACAGCTCAAATTTTATATATGTACAGCGTAGGGCCCAGTTAAGGACAGTTAAATGTTAGGCCCTACCAGGTAAACTGAACTATAAAATTCGTCTGTATTTTATAGTTCTATTATTTAATTTTTGTATATAGTACTGAGCCTCGCGGGCAATCTTCAATATGAACTATAAATTCGTATTTATATATAATGTATTTATGATAATGTATTTAAATTTTTTATGGCGCGGGGTCCTGGGGGTCGCCCCCTCCTCCTGGATCCGCTACTGATGATTTAGCAGTGAGATGGTAATCCTGACGATTCGTGAATTTGTCAATACCTTGACAGGTTAGTAATTAACTTAGACTCGAAAGAGCTGGAGATTCTATTTTGGAATTTTCCGGAAAAATTCTGATTATTTTTAGAATACTATTCTAATGTTATATTTTCAGGCTACTACTGTAGGTCTACACAGCAGAATCTTCAGTATAACATTCCGAAACATCAATTGCCTATATTTACTGAAATTTGTCGTAATTATACTTACACTCTATCCATAACCGGGAAAATCTTGCCTGGTAAACCTGGTAACCTTGTAGGTAAATGTAAATTACAATGTGACTTACCATGTCAAGGTACTCAACATACTGAGTACATTTGAATATTTTATTAAGATTGTCCCCTAAAATTTGTTTAAACCATTATCTGGCTGTTTGCACAAGTATAAGTGTTTCTATAAAAATAAACTGCCACGAATGTACTCCTTATTACATATCGCTCCTTTGCCAGAAGAATGTCCTATCTCAAAGCATCGCTTTTTCAAGTTATCTGCTAAAACTTAGTGTATGTACTTAGGAAATAATTTTCAATTCTTTAGCGTCATGTCTTTGAGTGTCATATCTTCAAATCTTATCGACAGAAAGCTCTTTTCATAGAAATGTTTTAACTCAAAAATAATTCATTATAACTAAGCTTTATTATAAAAGAGCTTTATCTTTAGCTAAATCTTTTCTTAATAAAATCTTTAAATTTACCTCTTGAGACATAATACTATAAAAATAATTTAAAATAAAGCTTTAAAATCTCACGAATGTGAGATATATAAAGAAATTATAAACGTGATGCTGTTTGGGAGTTCGTGAGTATATATATATATATATATATATATATATATATATATATATATATATATATATATATATATATATATATAGAGAGAGAGAGAGAGAGAGAGAGAGAACATAATTTTGTGATTTATTTATTTGTTGTCGTTATTTGCTCTTTTTTTCTTAAAAAATCATAATGATCGGCAGTGAAAATAAATCATCCTGGAATTAAAAAACTTTGAACTACTAGAACTTTTATGAAAATCCCAATATTTCTAGAATGGTTTTCACTTAACGATTATTCAATCATGACGACCGCAAACTTATGGATCATTGAAAAATATGTTAATTCAATCAGTATTCTGTAAAACTCATCATTTGATAAATAATGAATTAAATAACCTTAAGAAAATACTGAAAGAAAACATATAATTATTAAAAAAAACTACTTTCGTGAAATTAGATAATCCATTTCCATTTTCATTCTTACTGCATTCTTTGTCCGTTATTAGTTTTACAAAGGCATTATATTTTATTTCTATCATTAATTTAAAAATTTAGTTTTATTTATTATATAGGTAGGTAATCGTTGAAGCTTCCAAACTAAGGTGAAAAAAATTTAGCCGAAGAAATTTAATAGTAATGGTAAGTAAAAAATAATATTTTTGATCAATCGAAGATTAATCACAGAAGAATTTATCAGATTTCAAAATACATTAGTGGCATATTCATCGAAAACATTAAAATTGCTGAACTAATATCTATTTAATTTATTTTCCTTTCTTATTTTTCTTTTGGAAGTAGTGAATTACAAAAGTAGCAGGTTCCTACGATATTTCTTAATGTGATATTTTCGCAATCTTTGAGTTCAGCAACATATTTAGAGGTTACTCAGCACCAATTTTTCTATTTTTATAGTAAAATGTCGCCAATAGTAGATCAGATACAGCTAGGAAATTTAATTTGTATCTGGAGATTACATGTTGCACCTCAAGAATTTATTAATAGATCATGAAGTTATACCTTCACTATGTCATTTCCCTATAAAGGTATAACTAATTTATCTATCAAGTTCAATAATGCTAGCAATTAATAGTGATCAAAGAGTCTTATAAAAAATTTACTGAATGGTATTTTGAAGGCATCTTATGTATAGTTCTGCTCATGTTAACTGCTTAGGTAGGAATAAGTGCAACAAAACAAGCATGTGTGGTCGTGTTGTATAGCATGTGCTCTCAACTCTGGGAGAGGAAACACACTTTTTTTCATTATGCAGTTATTCTTATAAAAGCAAGCATCGCAGAAGTGCATTGTGGTCGAAAATCAAATTTTATGAGAAGTATTTAAAAAAGCGTTTGATCGTGCATTTTTCGCTTGCATTCAGTCGATTTTTTTTTTTTTTTTTTTTTTTTTTTTTTTATAATCTAAATTTATAAGAAATTTCATTTGGAAACCAGGTAATGCTCCATTAAGAATGTATAAATATAGTTTTCTGACGATGAACCGAAACAATGGGCTATTTTAATTAATATATTTACACGCTTCTTGACATGGAGGCTAAAATGTCTAATGGTGTTTTGAAATCAGTCTGAACAATATCAATTGGTCTAATACAAAACTTATCGATTCTTCACATTATTCTTTACAGGAATAGTTCGGGGTGTTTAGAACAAAATGGATACAAAATTCAGAAATTTGAGCTCATGAAAAACCATAAAATAATAAAAGCCCTAAAATTGTTTATCATGAGGGTTGGAAAGGAACAAAAAAAAAATTAATTTAATTACTTGTCAAAACCTTTTTTAATCGTACATTTTTTGTCAATTACTTTTAAAATAAAATAAAAACAGCCCATTGTATAAAAAATTAGGTCAAATCGGCTACCGGATTTCCAACTGTTGTTTGACGGTTTACGTACGGTGCTTGGTGGTGGTGGTCCGGGCGAAGCCGCCGGAAGGCCAGCCGGACCCTGCTCAATCCGTGCCTCGCCGTGTTGCCGCTCCAGGACAGAACTAACTAGCCCGGCACCCCGGCCTCCACTGCCGCCCCACCCGCCCCGACCGCCCACCCCCAATCCCCCTCAACCTCTCCCCCCCCCCCCCACACTACCACCACCTCCGCCCCAGATTGATTCATTCAACCCCTCTAATAATGGCCTCTACATTAATCAATTTATTTTATATCCTATTGGACAATCAAATTCAAGAATATATACACTGTGAGAGAGGGAGAGGCTTCATCAGTTACATGATGAGATCACGGTTAGTTGCCATTTCAGGACTCTTTTTCAAATGCGTAAATTATAAATAGCTCTTTCCGGGAAACTTTGATCCCTTTCAGAGTCACATTGGTATGAATATAGTTCCATAAATATGATCGATTTGATGAAATAAGTTCGACCACCGCAAGTAATTTGCCAATTATTAATGATTTTGCACTTGATACTTTACAAATTTAAACTATCAATGCGTTTGATCTTTCGCTAATCTTACATTTAAACGGTATTTGGGTACAACTTTACAAGAAGGGCGCTTTATGACTGGTAATTCCGATCTTACCCGAAGGTCGCCGGACTAGCATAATCTAGCGCCATGTGTGCTAACTGCTTTGCATTCGTAATTGTAACATTCGTACTCATTGTAATTATTAAAATTATTACTGCCTTAATTGCATATTATTTAAAAGTGTTAGTGCTGTCGACTTCCGGTGATCTAGGGATGTTGTAGTAATAATTTAAAGGAATGATAATTTAAATTACGGTAAGGACCCGACCTCAACTGAAAAGGAACTTTTGGGGTTTGTTTATCTCTGTAGCGAGAGGAAGTCATCAGCTGTGATCTATTTAAAGCACTAATAATTGAAATTACGGTAAGACCCCGACCTTAACTGAAAAGGATCCGTTGCTGTTTTGTTTATTTTTTGGGCGAACGTAATGAGCGGATGTCGACAGCACTAATAATTTTAAATAATATATAATTAAAGCAGTAATAATTTTAATAATTCCAATGAACACGAATGTTACAATTGAATGCAAAACAGTTAGTTAGCACAAATGACGCTAGAGTATGCTAGTCCGCCGACCTTCGGGTAAGATCGGGAGGGACAAGTGATAACTCTTGTAAAGTTGTATCGGTCTTTGAAAAAGTAGTTAAATCTATGGGTTGCTTTATGTACTATACTACTGTTGGTGGTAGGGGAGGGGGGGGGGTTTGGCAATCCGGCAAGCCGGGCCTATTGGTCCTTTTTGCCAATCCCTGACATCTACCTACAAATTGCTTCTGAGCGCTAACCAGAGTAGGAATGTCAAGATTTATTTTACGGGATCGCTATGAATTAAATATTTAGTCCTAGCCGAAAGGCGAGGGAGGAGAAAAAAACAAAGAAAACTAAGGTTAGCAATTTATATATTTTATAACAATAAGGTAGTTTAATGCAGAGCCGAATCTAGAAGAGGGGCAAAGGGGGCATTTTCTCCGGGCGGCAAAATTTAGAGGGCGGGAATTTCGAACGAAATTTTATTTTGAAGTCAAGCAAAGAAATATTTGTTACTGCTTTTTGATTATTTTGACCTCAGTTCAGCTAATATATTGAGTTAATTTTATGAGATGATATATCGAAGGAATATCGATCATGAAGGTTCCTTGAAAAAAATTCGATACATGGAAATTTCGATATATATTAAGATTGCAATTTTTCATCCTTTTCAGGCTAACAGCAATTACAGCTATTCTTCAGGGTTAAAGAAGTAGGAAAGGAGAGGTGGAAAAATTAAGCTTACCCTCCTGGCAAGAATCCTAGTTCCCTCTCTGGCTTAATGGTTTAGAATATATAGGGGAAGAGGGTATAATAATAACACACAACCATTGTGAGCACAATAAATATAAATAAAGTGACAAAAATTAAGCAACATATTATAATAAAATATGTTTGTAGAACCAAATATAATCTTTACTAAAATCGGAGACTATTTGATTGCGAAAAGAGAGAAAATTCACTGGAAAAGAGATGAAATTCAGCCTGTGATTACCCCCAGTGCCGGATTAACCATATAGGCAGTGTAGGCAACTCCATATGGGCCCCCTGGCCCGTGAGAAAAATATGTAAAAGCAGTTTTAATTTACTTTAAAAAGATTTTAGGTTTATTTTTTAATAACTAACAATTTCACTGTATAAGCTTATTAGGTACATATTTATTTTCTCTCTAAAATAAAACTCAATTACAGTAACAGACACAGACAACAGTCCTGACACTACCTCTATCTCAGGGGCTGAACTAGCAGGCCCAAGAGGCGACTCGAATTGGCTTTTATAACAATAAAATATAATACCAAATTGTGTTCATATGTAGAAATACAATATTATATGAAGTAATACCATTAATAACTAACATTGTATTATTATTTATAACGCATACATAGCATAATAATAATGCTTTTTATATTAGAAGAGGAAAATTAAATTATTTTATTAACAAGATGAAGGTAATGCTAACTATCATATTCTAAACCCGGAAAAGTGAACGGTTTTTGTACTAAGTTAATAAATAAATGGCCATTTGCGGAATGATGGGAAAAGATTCGGAAACATTTTTTGATTAAATACCTCTTAGTTTAATTTTGTGTTAAGCATGGTGAAAGGAGATATAGTAGGAAAAGCTACTAATGCAGTGCAAGCTCCAATCGAAACTGAAGAAAAACTGGCAGGCACTTCTACGGAAAATAGTCGAATCAAAAAATTTACTATCATATCCACTAACTTCCTCTTTGCGAAGACTTTTTTTCACTCTCGGCCTATTAACTTCTCTGAGTCCTAGATTTGTGTTTATAACATTTTATTTTGCAAACATACTTCCGATAAATTAATAAAAGTAAGGAATTCCAAAAATTCGATTTTTCACATCCGTTAGACGTGAACGTGCTGGCGACGACAAATTTCTTTAAAATGGTTGATTAACGATTCTGTACTTGTACAATTTGTTATTTTTTTAAAAAGCCTATTTTAATAAAGAACAAATAAAGAAACAAACAAAAATGATTATTTGTATTAATTTTTGTTATATTATCATACAATATCAATAAACAAACAACGAAGTTTATTTATTTTATTTTTATTCATTTTTGTTATATTATTATACAAAGAATTAAAAAATTCTACAAGACATTCATCGTTATTATCATTAAATCCCTTCTTTGACATTTTGTTACACGAAACCAAGCTGGAACCGTCGCGGCCGTGGAAGTATGACACCTTCTGGAACGGTCAGGGACTCCTCCAGATCATGTACCAGTCTGAGTTAAATAGATTTTTGTTTACAAAGGATAATTACACACCACAGCCCTCCCGCTAAACGCCCTGCAAAACGCTATATCACACAGGCCTCATCCTTATGCCAAAACGTCGGTACACATTAAAACTTATCAGTGTGTATTCTTCTTTCACCGTACTTCTCCCTCACACAAACCAACTTCTTGAATTACATCTACGGTCAACAATATCTTAACCATATAAGGAACTCGGTTTTGAACTCTGGGCATGCTGCACTTATGAAGAATTACAAATTAGGCCGAAACGTAGAAATTATAGTTTATACTTATCAGTGTGTTATTTTCTCCCCCAACCAACTTCTCCTTTAATTACACCAAAGATCAACAATATTCTTAATTATCAACAGATAACAGCTCCTTCCCTGCATTATGGAAGGAAAAATTCAAGAAAAGTTCAGTTATTTGCCAATCAGCCGTGAGTGGGTAACTCTCCGGAAAGACAGCTCGTTCTCAGAGAGATGATAAAATTAATACATATAATCTTTATGGAAGTAGCTTGCAGTCATGGACATCTTGGATGAAGCCAAAAATTTAGTAATAGATTCCTGTACGAGTTAGAAGTAATACAAGTCCACTCAATGAGCGCCAAAACGAGCGTTTCGCTAACTTCACTTATTCATTCACGATTCAAAGTTCAACATTTGAAACTAAAAGGAAAAATTAAGCGGGAAGAAAAAACAAAACAAAAAATAAATACATTTTCAATGTTGAATTAAATAATTGATAGCATCATTTAATTACTTTTATAGGTTCTACAAAAATACCAACTTAATTTCGGTAGTGGGAGGCCATGTACAAAAGTCCTTCCGGAAGGTCTCATATAACATCCAGCAATATGTCATTTAAAATTACTAAATACAAAAGATGATTTCGAAAACAAATAAATCAAAAAAGATTAGTTTTCGGGTGGAACTAGGATTTTTGACAGGGAGACAAGCTTAATTTTGCCGTACCTTCTTAAGTCCCTCCTACCCTCTCTCCCCTCCAATAAAAGTTAACTGTTTATAACTATATTTTAGGAAGATAATATATATTATTTCGAAATAAATAACATCATCTCATAACGTCAACTCATCTGATTAAGTGAATTAAGCTAAAAAAAATCAAAAAGCAGAAACAAACATTTTTTACTTAACCTAAAAATAAAATTTCACTCGAAATTTGCCGCACCCAAATTCTGTCCCTCCGAGCAAGTGCTCCCTTTGCCCCTCCCCCCTAGTTCCGGTCTTGCAGAAAATCAACAAACTATGAAGGATAAATAAAAAACGAGTAATAATCCTGATCTACGAGAACTTATAAGGACTGCATACTTAAAGTGTAAATATGAGTATTAAAAGCCTACACTTGGCACTTCAATCAATGAATCATGTATGTACTTAAAACACCTCTCGGTGGGATAACCGAAGAAATGAGAGTCGAACAACCAGAGGCATAGTCAGGTTAAATGGCGCCCGAAGCAAACTTCAAGATTGCCGTCCCAGGGTCCAAGCTAGGGTAGCAGAATTTTGAGGGCGGTAACTTTTGAGGAAAATGTTAGTATTAGATTAAATAAATAATAATAATATTTGTTTCTGCTTTTTTGTGGTTT
The DNA here is from genome assembly GCA_948150685.1 of Rhaphigaster nebulosa. Lineage (NCBI taxonomy): Eukaryota > Metazoa > Arthropoda > Insecta > Hemiptera > Pentatomidae > Rhaphigaster > Rhaphigaster nebulosa. The sequence goes on from OX411307.1 coordinate 133,558,953, forward strand.
TGACCTTAATTCAGTCAACAAATGAGTTGTTATGAGATGATATTTATTTCGAAATATATTACCTAAAATACCGTTATAAAACTGTTGGCCTTTGTTGGAGGGGAGATAAAAGAACATGGGTCAAAATTAAGCTTAATCATTTTATTAATGATGATAAAAAATATGTGACAATTCGAGGTCATCCAGAAGCGGATTAGCCCAGCGCGGGGCCTCTAGCAATTGTTAGCAAGAAGGCCTAGCTTTTGTATAATTATAAAATAAGACTCAACTTTTTACAAACATACTTTTCTCTATTTAACGTGAGAAAATTTAGAGATAACACTAGACAAATCAATTTCTCTAAGTAAATAAAATCTCTTTATTTACAATGAAAAACAAGAAATGAGGAACTTGAAAGTCATCTACACAATTTTGGTATACCAAATGTACGATTGTGTATGTACTGGTACATTTGGTTTACCAAAATTGTGTAGATGAATTTTAAATTCCTCATTTCTTGGTTGTTACAAACGGACACTGGCCATAATATGTTATGCATATTATGTTGTACCAACCTATTACTTTCTAGTAAAAATTTGTTTTTCATAAAAAAAAGTACCACAACTAAGTATTAGATACCTGAAAAAGTAATTGTAAATTATTGCACTAATATAAGCTCTTTAATATAATTTAACTTAATTAAGTCGATCAAGCTAAAGCATTTCCAAGTCAATTGTAACCTTTTCCAAATCAATTGTCATCTTTACCATTTCAATTGTAACTTTTTCCATTTCAAATGTAACCTTTTCTATTTCAATTGTAACCCTTACTAAATCAATTGTCACTTTTTCCAATTCAATTGTAACCTTTTCGATTTAAATTGTAACTTTTTCCATTTCAATTGAAACCCAACCAGACATTAATAAATTCAATATTATTTATTTTATTATTGAAAAATAATTATTTTAATTACAATAATGACTTTTGGATTAATTTCGGCATATTCTACCGACATTTTTTTCGTTTATTATATAATTGATATTAAATGATAATTTCAAATAGTTTAATTTTTTTAAATAAAATTGTTGTTTATTTATTTTTAAATATTTATTATTTTTTATTTATTTAGTGGTGGAAGGGTGGATTTCATCAATTTGGTGATCGCTCATTAGGTTTTCGAGGTTGCTAATGTCAAATTCACTACCTACCGAAATTTTGTTCGACCACGAGTATTTCCACTTAATTATTAGTTTTCAAAATTCTTCGGTATAGGTACCGTTTACTAGATTTTCAAAGGCACTATTTCCGAATTCACTATTGGATTTCCGATGTTCGATGCATGCGAATTCCGATTTTCTGTTGCTATTGAAGTTTTCCATGATAAAGGGACCGTTTATTACGTTTTCGAGAGTTCCGATTCCATTTATGTAGTTGGATTTTGGATCGCGCATGCGCGTTTTGTATTTCCGTTACTTTTGTAATTTTCTATGATATAGGAATCGTTTATTAGATGTTCAAGGGTTCTGATTCCATTTGTTGAATGGGATTTTGGATCGCGTATGTACTTTTCGCTTATCCGTTACTATTGAATTTTTCTATGATATAGGGATCGTTTATTAGATTTTGGAAGGTTCTGATTCCGTTTTTCGATTTTTTTCTAAACGCTGTAAAATATGTCGAGTTTTAAACTATAACAGCTCTAAACTCTGCTTGAAATATCTGTCATAGAGCTGAAATAATCAGCTGGGCACAACGTGTAAAAATTAATAGATCTATAGCACTGAGCATTTTATTTTATTTGATTCGATAATCTCGATTTTTACTCTTTCTCATACTATTTATAATAATGTAGGCATACATATTTTTCAAATCAATCAGATATCTGAATGTATTAATAATTAAATATTTGGTGCATCCAATCAGACGATTCCCCTCCTCTATCACTTTCATGCAGATTTCACACGAGTAATTAATTTTCACCTATTTTTTTTAAAACTACAACAGATAATCAAATAAATAACTTTAAGAAATATAATGCCTTTAATATTTTTTACCTATCAATAATTATTTTGTGTAGTCTTGAGAGCTTCTGATACTATCCCGTAATTTAGCGTTGAAAAACATGCAAATATCAAGTATCATAAGCAGCTATTCCCAGGTAGCTGTAGAAATTAAAAAATGTTAATTTCGAACAGTTTGATAACTTAACATCTCCACATAGTAAGAAAATAATCATGGAATTGCGAGCAAGTACTTAAACGGTAAAGTAACTATTTTACATAAATTAAAATTAAGTTAGAATGCCGAAATTACTTTTTCCAATTACATCGAAAGTAGATAGATAGATAGATAGATTGTTTATTGTATAAAGCAATACATGCTTGTTACATTATCTTGGCATTGGCCTGTGGAGTGATACATTAAATGATATTTATGATAATAAAACATTACAAAAATTAATACATATATATACACACATAGAATTTCCCTTTAAAAAAAATGTTTGTAAAAGAAAAAAGAGATAAATATACACATACTTCAGTCATCAAAAATACAGTTAATACAAGATATATATATATATATATATATATATATATATATATATATATATATATATATATATATATATATATATATAAAGTATTCAAACGTTTACCATAGAATAATTTTTTTTTTAATAATATTAAAATAATAAATAATATCTATAAGTTAAAGTTTATCACTTTATCTGCGTATCATCACTTGAAATTAAATATCACAACAAGGTGAGGCCTCATCAATAAGTATCGAGCCGGCTAAACTGTAGAAGATTGGAAGTTATTGAAGACTGATTTGAGGAACAGGAATACATGCTTGATTTTATTTATACTATTATAATTTAAGATGTTTTCTAGTGAAGAAAGCTCATCGTTTTCAGATATATACTCCTTCAAGAATTGTTCTCTGTATGAATCACAAGAGGAACAGCGGAAAAGAAAATGCTTCAGAGTGTCTTCGATAGGTTTCTGACAAATTTTGCATGGTTCATAAAGCTTGAAGATCAGGCGCTTATTTTGCAGAGGAATCTGCAAGTATGCAGTGCCTGCGACTCTCAACTGGCTTATGGCTCTATGTTTTTGGATATTTAAACTGTGTAACAGATATTCTTCCGGTTGAGAATATGTGAAGTTGCAAATGCTTCTATAAACGGGGTTGTGGGTTGAGGTCATTGCCCGGTTTATATCAGTAGAGAACACATTATTTTCCACTCTTTCAATAATTGTGCTTTTGTTTGCTAGTAATTTGTTTTCGTTTGACAAATCTGCAAAAAACTCCAGTGCATTGTTCATGGATGCTATTGTCTTAACTTGTGATACCCAATTTGATCTGAGGTCTTGTTTTCTGTTATCCAAGGTTAAAAGTCTGTTAAAGTATTGAAGTGGTAATCTACCTTCAGGTAATGGAAGGATTTTTATGCAGAAATTAAGAAGTTTCTTAAAGACTATTACAGAAAGTGGGAGACAACCTGTTTCTAGGCGTACTATATAGTTGGGCGTAGTTTTAGGCCAGAAATATACGGATTTCAAAAACTTTTTTTGTACGGTTTCGACAACCTCCAGATAATTTAAGCTCTAGGTCTCAGCCGCGTTGAGGAGAGTTGAAGAGATAATGGCGTCGAAGAGGGCTAGTTTTGTTTGCCAGGTGTCACTTTTGCCCCGTCGTAGGATATCTTTCACTTTTGCACTTGCTACTGTTGACCGTTGAACAAAGTGTTCTGCCGTTTGGGAAAACTTTGCTGATGATAGAAACGGAACTCCAAGGTAGATGTATGATTTGGTATATTCTAACTTCACGTTATTGCAGTATAATGGTTTCAGTTTTTTACTTCTTAATGACTTGTGGAACGCTATGATTTTTTACTTTTCCGGGTTCAGAGTTAAAGAATTTTGTATACAGTATAATTCTAATATTTTAAGTTTTTTATGTGCACTGTGCCAAGATTCACTGAGTAGAACTATATCATCAGCAAGTAAGAGCATCGATACTTCGCGTTCGCTGCTAACAGGGACACCAGTTGCTCCTCTGTTCCAAAAAAAGTTTACTATGTCTGATATAAACAAAATAAAAAGAACAGGACTAAGACTTTCCCCCTGTAAAAGCCCTAGCGTGACATCTATATCCTCAGAATAGTTACCGTTGATACTAATTTGCACTGTGGCTTTGTCCTACAATTTTTTCACAATTCTAATTATTTTGCCACTAATGCCTATTGAAAACAATTTTTGCCATAGAAGGTTCTGATTTATAGAGTCGAATGCCTTTCCAAAGTCCACGAACACAGCGTAAACGTAACTTCCCTTTGCCTGCAGATTAATATTTATTAATGACATGAGTGTGAATATTTGTTCCACACAGCCTCTACCTTCTCTAAAGCCTACTTGTTCCTCAGGGATTAAATTTTCACGTTCTGCCCAATGCTGGATTCTGTTTTCTAAGATAAGGGTAAAAAGTTTGGTGATGTTTTTTATCAGGGAGATTCCCCTATAATTACCTGGATCCTTTTTATCTCTTTTCTTATAGATCTGCTTTAGCTCTGATCTAGACCATGCGAGTCGGAGGTTTTCCGAATCCATGTTTTTTAAATACTTCATATGTCAATTTATCAGGTCCAGGGGATTTGTTTCGTTTGCTGCGGTGAATACAGTACTGAAGTTCCTCAGTTGAAAATGGTCGGTCTAGAAATGGATGTGTAACGGAAAAGAATAGAGAGTCAATTGAAGTTTTCTCTACGTATAATAAGCTATAATATTGTGTCCAAATATCAATATCTATTTCGTTTGTGACAAATGTATCTGGTCTCAGAGATTTGACAGTTTTCCAAAATTCGGAGCTATTTTTAACATCTTTTAGTTTATTTATGATTGTGATTCTGTATTCTTCTTTCTTTTGTTTTATTAATTTCCTGTAATTATTTCTAGTGGAAAGATATTCTTCCACAATACGCTGAGCAAAATTTCGTTTTAGCAATTCTCGGTATTTCTTCCTTACTTGTGTTTTCAGATGTTTGCACTCCAAATCATACCATTTAGTTTTGTATCTTTTGTACTGACACCCATACACCATTAAACCTGCATCAACTAAGGATTCAGTCATTGCAGCTGTGAAATTTGCATACAAATGGTTAGTATTATCTGAATTAAAATATATTCGTTGCGATAAGATTAGGTTATTTTGAAAGATATTGATCCTATCTCGTTTCCACTTTGTGTACTTTGCTACTTTCTGAGATTGGTTTTGGCTGCTGTCTTTGATTTTTAGTGTACTGTAATCTATATTATTTAGGAGAATAGTGCAGGCCAGATGATCGGTTAGTTCTAAAAATGCGGATACCTTCATGTCTTGGACTATTGGGAGGCATTTTTCATTGACCCATATCAGGTCTATTGTGCTCTTACCTCTTGTAGAAATATGTGTGAATTTTCCTGGTCTATCGGATAAACATCGGTCGTTACATAAATAGAAACCAAGAGCTTCCATTACTTCCACAATAAGTTTACCGCGTCTATTTTACTATGTTTCTGGCAAACTGCTTTTCTAAGGCAGGTGGGGTTTCCAGAAACCACATTTACTCAATTTAATAATCTCATTTATTCTCTATTTGCATCGGTTCCGGAAGGGAGCCGATCAATCTAACTATATTTTAACATAAAAGGCTAGAGACCGCAGAACCCCCTGCTATGGTCAATAGCTTGGGATATTATAAATACCATTGGATTTCCTTTCCAAGGATGTCGTTTCCACCATTTCACTTAATTAACTAGATGATGGCATGCAGGGTAAATAGAATGTTAGATTTTGTTACAGATCTTACTTTATTTACGTTACGTTATTAATTACACTATTGGCTTATTAATTTCTAATCTAAATTACTCTCATTGTAAAAATCTACAGGCTGTAACATATGTATTTGAGAATACTGGGAGAACTTGCTTATTTAAAATATTATCCAGATGCCACATAATATTATACATTGATGTACACAATGAATCAAAGGACTCATCTTTTCGTTGATCTATGGTCTAGGTCTCTCTCTCCTGTCTGTATGTGCTGCTCAGCTGCACCCTCTGCGAAGCTCAGTCTTCTGCCTCTAGCTCGAACCTCCTTCTTCCCAGAACTCTCCACTTCAATCTTCCTACTCGAACTCTCCACTTCAACTCTTGACCCGAACTCTCCCGAACTATCTTTCTCCCGGCCTCTTATACCGTTTCCCCTACTTCTTCTTGAACAGATGAATTTTGTTCCCCACTCTCCTTTTGGGACCTCCTATTGGCTGTCGCTGCAAGAATATTTTCAAAGGACTTGTAACCTTGGGCGGCAGATTTTATTACACCATGTCGACCTGGCCTATCTCTAGGTTTATGGTGCTCTTACTTTCGCTTATCTTAAGCGACCTATTGGCGGTCTTGAACAGCACCCTCCAGGTACAACGGCCGACCTCCTACAGATTCCTTTGTCCGAAAAAGAAACTGGTTAATGTTGATATTACTGAACCGGGTGACATCTCTTTAATTTATTCCTTATTTAATTACTATTACAAATATTAATTATTTCCTTCAATCCCAGTATTCTCAATATATAACAATTTATGTTCTCGAGTTTCACTATTCTCGTGGCGAAAAGATTGGTGCCTTCAAGTATATTATGATCGATATCGTTTAGACTGCCCACATATCCATTGAAATCTCCGCATAAGACTATGTAGTTATCTGAGAAATTGATCAAAATATTAGACCTTGTATAATTAAATAAGTTGAGGCGTCTATGTCACAACCGGGAGGTAAGTATATGTTAGCCAGGATAAACTTTTTATTGTCTATGGAGAAGTTTACAATGTTGAAATACTGATTTGACTCCAAGTATTAATGTAATAATACCACCACTCGCTCTTCCGGTTCGTTTTGTTTTGATAGCATTGCAAAAAAATGAGTTAAAGTCCTTTAACCAGGGTGGGATACGAAAGTCAAAATCCTCATGCCAGGTTTCTACAATGCATAACGCTAGAGTGGTTTCTTTTACATTTATTTCCTCAGGGTTTATATTAAGTAAATTTGAGTACCCATTTATAATCACAAAATATAATTTCAATGTTATTTTGCTTAGATGGGACGAGACGTTTACATTTTGGAGCCAATTTATCATTATTTATCTTGCTGATTGGATGATTTGTGGTCTGTTTGTAAGGAAGACAAAGAGACGGATGACAGTGAAGGGGTTCTGGGGCGAAATCGAAACTCATCAAGTTTTTCTGCTGCTTTCCTTTTCTTTTGAGTTTCTTTTATCACATAATTAATTTAGGTTGTTTCTTTCCTGGTGACTCACTAAAAATATTTTCGACCTCATCCATTCTATAATAACTGCCTCTAAATTTGAAAAAAACATTTTTAAAACTTGCGTTGCTGCCTAATAATTTTAGTTTTGTGAGGTAGGAGTGAATTCTTTTGTTGCCTTCTTCCCTCTCCTCTGGAGACTTATCGTGATTGATATATATTTTTTCTCCTCAATTCCTCTCGTTTTTTAAATATTTCTTGCTTAAGCATATTATTGTTCAGTGACATCAGTATTGGATCCTTACCTAAACGGTAACAGTTATTAATTGCATAGTCAGGCAGTGATACATTAACGCTAGAACAAATTGTTTTGACTCTCTCCAGTGTGTTCTCATCATCTTTTAAGGGTACATTGTGAATAACCATGTTATTCTTACGTAGCTGTTGTTTTAGGAATTTTACTTCTCTCTCTAGTAGCTTATTTCGCTCTTTTAATTCGTTAAAGGTGGATTTTATGGACTCCCATTCTGATAGAAGACCAGACATTAGAGCGTTATTATATCCTATCTGAGATTTTACATCTTTTAGTTCATTCATAATTTCATCCAAGATATAAACCATTTTTTTCTTTTTAGATGTTTAATCAATTAAATTAATTAAATCTGCTAGTAATGACAAGCAAATAGTTATTTTTTTTTTTTATTTTTTTTTTTTACTCCTAGTTTTCAAGACGCAGGTAAGAGCAAACAGAAGAGCGTCACTAACAAACATCAGCACAGAGGCCAACTGACAGCCTATGGCCAATTAGTAGATAACAGAACTAGAATAGTGGGGATTGGCGCGTGCGCACTGCGTACTACTATGAAAGGCTACTCACCAAATATTTCGCAACTAATTCCTTCGTCCTTAATCCACTATACCACAGCACTTTTCTTTAAGAACTCAGCAACTAATTCTTCAACTATAAGACTCGATGTAGTTCAATTTTCTCTACAAGAATCGAGGTAAAAACCAATTATATGACAATGATTCATGGATACGATCATATGTAATTGAGAAAAGTAATTGCTCTTAACATTCCAATTACTGTAACTGTAATCGTAATTTCAATTACTTTTGATGTAATTGTTTGTCAAACATCATAGCGTTTGCTAGTTCTGCTTATATTTTGTCTAAGTACATATAAGAAATCAAATTTGTCACATGCAATTACAAATATAATTAATTACTGCCCAACTCTGGAACCAGGTGGCATGGGGAAGCAACATTTTCCCTCTATACGCATGCGCAGTTTGAAGGTCTTGCCTTCATCCAGTGTATTTTGAGCAGCGGGAGTATGAAAACGTGTTCTACTGCCATGTCAACGCGGGTTAAACACCGTGCTGTTATCGAATTTTTAACTGCTCAAAATGTGACTCCTACTGAGATTCATCGTCGTTTAAAGGCTGTTTATGGTGACGATGCTGTTGATAGGTCTAATGTTAATCGATGGGTAGTAAAATTTCGTGGTTGCTATTTACTACCCATCGATTAACAGTAGACCTATCAATAGCATCATCACCATAAACAGCCTTTAAACGACGATGAATCTCAGTAGGTGCCTTTTTTTGAGCAGTTAAAAATTCGATAACAGCACGCTGTTTAACTCGCGTTGATATGGCACTAGAACACGTTTCCATATTTCCCTGCTCTAAATACACTGGATGAACGCAAGGCCTTCAGACTACGCATGCGTATAGAGGGAAAATATTACTTCCCCATGCCACCTGGCCCCAGAGTTGGGCAGTAAACATCAAAAGTAATTGCAATTACCATTACAGTTACAGTAATGTATACGTGTACAGTAGTAATGTTAAGAGCAATTAATTTTTTCAATTACATTAATTGTAATTGTTAGTTACAATTATTTTCGATGTAATTGGAAAAAGTAATTCCGGCATTCTAACTTCAAATTACTGGTAATTCTAATTTATGTAAAATAGTTACTTTACTGTTTAAGTACTTGCTCGCAATTTCATGATTATTTTCTTACTATGTGGAGATGTTAAGCTATCAAACTGTTTGAAATTAACATTTTTTAATTTCTACAGCTACCTGGGAATAGCTACTTATGATACTTGATATTTGCGTGTTTTACAACGCTAAATCATTGGATAGTATCAGAAGCTCTCAAGAACCCACAAAATAATTAATGGTAAAAAATAGGTAAAACATATAAAAGGTATTCTATTTCTTAAAGTTATTTAATTGCTTATCTGTTGTAGTTTCAAAAAAAATAGGTGAAAATTAATTACTCGTGTGAAATTTGCATGAAAGTGATAGCGGAGGGGAATCGTCTGATTGGATGCACCAAATATTTAATTATTAATACATTGAGATATCTGATTGATTTGAAAAATATGTATGCCTACATCATTATAAATTGTATGAGAAAGAGTAAAATGAGATTATCGAATCGAATAAAATAAAATGCTCAGTGCAATTGATCTATTAATTTTTACACGTTGTGCCCAGCTGATTATTTTAGCTCTATGACAGATATTTCCAGCAGAGATTAGAGCTATTATAGTTTAAAACTCGACATATTTTACAGCGTTTAGAAAGAGACTAGAACTCGAAATCGTTACACCTAGGTAGGTATAGTTTGTCACATTTTCAATTTGTAGATTATCACAAATAACATGAATATATTTTTATTTTTTCCCTCTTGGAAATGCAATTTTTTTGTTTTTGAGGAATTAATTTCTAAGTCATTTATTGTAAAGTAAGTGACTAATGCTTTTAGTTTACGCTTCACGCCAATATAAGAATTACCTATTAGAACTAAATAGTCGACAAATAGGAGTGCAATGACATTACTGGTGAGCATGATTTGAATACCTTCTGGGACCTTAAAAATGTTCCATTTCACTGAGGAAGAGACAGGAGAGGAACCTGTCTGTCACCTCCCCCTGAAGAAGACCTCAAGGGACGTCCAACGTCTCCAAGTAATTATTATAGTCACATTTAACTTTCATTTCCACACTGCCTTATAAGGTTCGTAAATAAACGGATTAGATAACATTTTATTGTTTGTTTGTTTGGATTTTAAGGCGTAAAACCGCTAGGTCATCAACGCCTGTGGCTATTTTTTTTTTTTATTTTTTTTTTATTTTTTATTTATTTCTTTTTCTATTACTTTTTTTTTTAAATTTTATTTATTTATTTTCTTTTTTTTAAATCGAGACTTTTAAAAATAAACAAAAAAAATAAAAAGAAGTAAGTAAATATATAATAATGATAATTAAAATATATATATATATAATATATATATATATATATATATATATATATATATATATATATATATACACACACACACAAAGATAACAAATAGATTCAGATAAATAGACAAAACAGATATATAGATAAACAAATAAGATATATTATAAAAAACTATATTTTATTTATTATGTCATTTGCCTTTAGAAAGTTTAATACACATTTTATGTTGATTTCATCGTTACCTAGACTGGTTGCGATATCGGGTGTAAGTCCTGACCTGGCTAGAGCCGAAATATAAAATGGGCATTCCTGAAAGATATGACTGACCGTGAGGGTGTTTTGACAGTGTTGGCATTTCGGTGGCGGTTGCTTGCTAATAAGATAGCAATGGGTCAAATTGGTGTGTCCTATTCTCAGTCTGGTTATTGCTCTTTCTTCTCTACGATTAGAACGATTTGACGTGGTCCATGGCTTGACTGATGTTTTAATGGCCTTCAGTTAACTTGGTGGGCTCTCATTCCACATGGACTGCCACCCATCAGTAATTTCTCTAGATAACATTTTATTGCTAAAACCGAGTTCAAACATTTTGAACCAGAGCTTGTTTTGGTTTACTGTCTCAAACGTCTCCGAAAATAAGAAAAAGAATGTTAAGTTTTTACATATCCCAAATATAACTGCATGATTGTATTTATAGTGAACAGATTATCTTCATAACAAAATCCTTCATTTATTTATAACCTAACTAGTATTCCATCCTGATCCTTTTCCCTTGGCATTTTTTTCTTACCATTAACCCTTTGAACATTTGATGATGTATACTCACATTTAAGGTGCCTAACTCGCAAAGTTCAGGTCCCAATGATGATATGTTGCAATGTCGTATTTATGTAACAATACAGTGCCAGCATTGGCGTGGAGTTAAAATAAATATACTTATGGTTAAACTATTATATCATAAGCATTCAACTTAAATACATTATTTTGTTAAATCAGGAAAAAAAAAAAAAGTAGAAGTAATTATATGACTAAAATTCCTCCAATTACAATTACTAATTTTTAATTGTAAACACCACTTACATTTTCCAATTACAATAATTATAATCGATATTGCAACTACAATTACTGTAATTCGGCAAAAGTAATTGAGGCATACTGATTACCAATTACTTCTTGTAATTTTAATGGCATTTACTTTTTAATTACTGTAATTTTAATTTACAATTGCAATTAAATTTTGCACAATACTGCCTGGCGCACTTCTGAAAGTCATTTCGTTCGCGTTCTATAAGCATGTGTGCATTACTTTTCAGCCTACCCTCGTATATAATCATGAGAATTTATTTGGAATAATTATGTTAATAATTTAATTTAAATACATTCAACTAAATGATATAATAATAATCACGCATTTCCCCACTGAATTAACTGCGAAATCTTTAATAGTGGATTCTAGTGCAATTGGAATTTTTTGGAGCTGGGTTGAAATGCCTTAAGAACAATTTATTTACACGAATTAAGGAATCCTGAATAACTTATGTATATGTTTTATTTTTCACGAAAATGCACGTTTTTAACTTCTTTGTGTAAATTGCAAGCTTTATGTTTTCAATGCAGAAAATTGCATATTTACCCATAATTAACGAAATATCTGTAAATTTCTTGAAAATGTATGCATTAAAACAAACTAACAAACGAAAATTTCATGAAGTAATACATGTCTATTAATAACAAACTATATTTCCAATTTTCATGGGAAATTCTCAAAAGATTTGCAAGTTTGTTTTTCTCCCTTTAAATTCGTGGAAAGCCAGATAATCAACACCATACCATTCTCTTCATTTTATGTTCCATAGTGCTAGACCCAGTATACCGCAGGCAAAATAATTATTCACACACGTAGTTTTTCGGGAAAAAATATATTTAATAATTTATTGAACATAAGTTAACTGATGGATATGATAAGAAACCAAATTGCACTTTAATTTGTATAAATGAAGAAAATTAGCAATCTGTACAACCTAATTAACAATAAAAATTGAAAATTTACGTTGCAAAAAAAGTATTCGTAATGTCGTGATAATAACTATTAAGTTTGTTGTCAGCTCATAGTAATCACTTATTCAAATAAAATCCCAAAATGGGCCAAATGATCAGAATTAAAAGATAGTTCCACCAAAATGGATTGTAAATATAAAGAACTGAGTTCTAACTGCAATGATGAATTGTTCAATTTTGTCGACAAGGATTTGTCAATTTTTATCGGAAGAATGTTGGGATTGCTCACTCGACAATGCAATGAATAATTAAAAACTTTAAAGCTGGATGAGTAGACAATAAAAACACTCAGGCAGAAAACGTTTTGTGAAGTCGTGCGAAAAGTAGCCATTCAAGGCCGGATGGATTTACCACTAGGCCCGGGCCTAGGGACGCATAATCACAACTGACATGCTAAAAAAAATATTTGTTGAAATAATAAAGAAAATGTTTATGACGAGTTTAAGAAAGGTCTTCATTTAATTATCTTTTATACATTTAAAATGTACGTAATTATTGTTGTTTGAAGTTTCGTGTAGTTTTGTAATGAGTTAGATTGATAGAGGTAGACAGCGGGGTTGAAGATATGCCCCAGGTTTATCAAAGATTGCAGCTCGGTCGCAAGACATTAGAAATTATTGAGTTTGTATCCCCAAGATCTTGAGATAGTTGTTGTAGATGAATGTATATATTTGAAAAATCCTTATTGCTGCAAAATATTGTCAAACGAAAACCCAGCCTGTTTCAAACTAACATTAGCAAGGTTGTGCGTCATTTTGATGCAGACATCCATCCGAACATTGACATTGGATTAAGAATGGTTCTTAGTGCTCCTGCCACAAACTGCATAGAAGAGAGATCCTTCTCCACCCTTTGCTGTGTGAAGAACTATTTAAGATTTCAACCAGCCACGACAGATTGACAACATAAGCCCGGATCACGATCGACGAAAAGCTACCCAAGAGATGCCGTACGATGACATCATAGATAAATTCTCTCGAAACAAAAAAAAAAAAAAAAAGAAAGAAGGCTTTATAAATTGACTTTAAAGGAAAATAGTCCTACATATAAAAAACAAACAAATAAACGAACACTCATTTTTATAAAGTTTCTTAATTTTTTTTTTTTTTAAAGTTTGATCAAGTACTGTACGTTCTTTGTCAATCTTGTTACATGAGTAAACTTAATTTTAAACTAATTAAACAAACTCTCTGAAATTCCTATTTGAAGGTAACTTCAATATTTAATTTTATTATCAGTTTAATCTTAATATGTCAATTATGTATAATTCATATATGTATTTTGTGTTGAAAACTATCGAAGGGATTAAACTTATTTCGAATATATTGAAAGGCTATTTTATTTACTTAATACATCCAAAATACAAAAATTGTCATAAAGATTATTTTCTTGAGAAAAATGGCCGCCCCAACCACACTCCTCTACCCTCTTCGGGGCGGCAAAAACTCTTGGGGCTAGGAGGCACCAAAACTTTAAATCCGGTCATGTAGCCAATAATCCCGAAATAAGTGCTCGTGAACTTGCAAAACACATCGAATCACAAATTGTTCTTTAGGGTTCCATTCTACATAATTTTATGATTAAAAAATAGTAATTCATGTAAGAACACAAAATATGTAGATGTAAGTAATTTAAAATAAGTGACTGGCAGGATTTTCTGTTTTGTTGCACTTATCTCCGTTTTTATTGCACGATTTTACAATTGTTGATTCCACGAAATCCGGGCTCTAGTTCTATTCAACTCAACTCCGCTTCCTATTGCCATCCCATGTCAACTCCACTCCACTCCGCAACCAGTGGCCACCCGGCCTGATGATGAAAACCATGCCGACATCCTATGTGCTTAGTCATTTGATACAGCAAAAGACACAATAGAATTTAAATATTAACTCGATTCTTGGTGTTTGAGCAACAAGGATATAGATAGTAATCATAGCAAAGGACTATAAACGAGAACATACTAACATTAAACAATACACACAGTTATCGGATATCATTTTCAGCTATAAATATATTTTATTACTTACACAATATAAGGGTTTATAAATGATTGAAATTTTCATAAATAAACATTTATAACTAACTTTTAAACATAGGACAATAGGACGTGTCTTGGCATGAGACGGTCCCTTCAAGATGTACCTTATCTTCTATGATACTTAAACTCACAACATACTTTCGATAAGTACTAATCAACTCATACCGAGTCAACTGATACCACGTCCCATGTTTAGTCGACTGGCACCCGATAACAGGCACTGCAAGCATCATATCAAGGCTCTGTCACCTTTTTGTTCAAGCTTCGCAGTCAGAACCCAGAACTTCTAGGCATTAACATCATCTTCTCGGATGAGTCTTCAACCAGGACACCGAGCGATTATTAAAATACCAATTTTAAAAAAAATGGGTCCTAAATACTGGGACTATAATAGCTTATTCTTGTAAGACAATTATGAAGCACCTAAAAATCTTTAGGCTTGATATTGTCACATTTTCGCACTCCGGCTCCTGGTCTAGAATATTGTGTCTATATTTCTAAAATATGGGAATCGCAGAATAGTTTTTTTATAATATTTATATATTCAATCAACGCCCGGAGTTGGTTCTGTCTACAATTATTATATTGACTGAATTAGTTTATTTACCCTTTAATATCCAAATAGTACTTATAAGATCTAAAAATCATATTAAAATAATTTTTTCCAGTTAAAAAAAATTATGAAGTATTTTTGGTGAGGTAATTAGTGTTGCTGCTTACAAATCTATTAATTTGATAAAAGAAAAAAGAACTCTAAATTCAAAAGTGATATAAACAACTAAACAACACAATTAAATACTAGGTTATTAAAAAAGTCCTTGTGCATTAGTATAGCTTTATTTCAGATTACATATTTTAAACATTATTGAATACTATTCTTAAAAGTAAAGTCCATTGTTTTCAACTACTTTCACCCATCTTTCTGCAAATCATTGAATTCGTTGACGGTACCACTTATTTGGTTTTGAGACAAAGAACTCTTAACATCCAATTTTTACGTTCTCTTAATTTATCAAAGATCCGACCTTTTAAACAATGAGCCATTGATCTAAACAAACCATAATCTGGTGGTGCAATATCTGGGCTATACGCAGGATGAGGCAAACCGTTTACTCCTTGCAGTTCCGATAATTTTTCCTTGGTCAAACGAGAACGATGTGCAAGGGGCATTGTCGTGTTCCAAAATGGCTTGGTTCCTGTTGACCAAAGTGTGGTACTTTGCTCTCAAAACTGCATAAACTCTGTCACGCTGTTCACAGTAAAGGTTTGAGTCAATTGCCCGACGATCAGGAACAAACTCAAAATTCAAAACTCCTTTGAAGTTCCACCAAACACAAAGCATAACTTTTTTCCCAAACCGATCTTGGCGAACCTCCGGTTGTGCGAACATCCAGCCATATCCACGTTTGCTAGGGTTTTTAAAAATATCCACTTTTCGTCACTTGTGATAATTTTCCAGAACAAGCCATCTTTCGGATTTTGAAGCAAAATTTTGCACATATAAATTCGCTGCTGGGCTTGGATCTCATGTCAAGTCATGTGGGTCGGGACCTTGGTCTTAAATTCCGTACGCCCATGGTTTTAAGAATACGAGCTACTGAGGTATTACAAGCCCCTACTACGGCCGATAAACAAGTAGTTGCTTGTCCTGGTTCACACATTCAAGAAGAACGTCATCATCAACGACCGATGGGCGACCTGATCTGGGTTCATATGCAAGACTTACATTCCCTTTGTTGAAACGCCTGAACCAAAGTGCGGCAATATTTCGATGGATAATCGATTCTTCTATGGCACAAATTTCTTCGGCGGCTGCCTTTGCGCTTAAACCTTTTTTCCAGTAATGTCTCAATAGACCGCGAATCACGATTTTTTTCTTCTGACATTGCACGAGCCTTTTAAAAATGTAAATGACCCCATAAAGCCAACTCAAGTCACAAGGAATTAAAGGATTAGTCAAATTAAACATTGACATAAATAGTAGGAACAAAAACATTCTTATAGGATTAATTATGAGAGTTGGAATTAAGGGTTGTGTTCATGCACAAGGACTTTTGTAACAACATATTAATAATGCTAAGAAAAAGGTAGAGTAAAGGAAAGTTAATAATTAATATATGTATAAGTAAGTTTAAAATAAATGATTATAACAAACTGAAACCATTTTATTTCTCTTTTCAATATAGGTTTAGTTTCATATTTTCTAATTGATTTTTGTTTTGTTTTCCTATTTTCTAATTGATTTTTGTTTTGTTTTTTTATTTTATAATTGATTTTTGTTTTGCTTTTCAAGTCAAGGGGAAAAATAAAATAACAAAAAACATAAACAAACAAGTTTTATTACTGATTAATAGGTCATTTACAATAGCTTTATGGGCAGTAGTTTAGTTGCCAAAAATGAAATATAAATGTGATCAAATCTATTTTTAATATAAAACAAAATATGTCAAAAATTTTGTCTGATTTATTAAACTTAAAATTAAACTATTATCATGAATTAATTTTCAAAAAAGGAGAATGATCCTCCATAAGTGTCGTTAGCGTTATACTTCCAAAAGAGAGAGTGACCAACTGAAATAGCTGAAAATGATAAAAGGAATTGAGAAAAATATATATATATTGTTATTACATGTACAATATATGATGAATATATATGCTAATTGTTTACCAACAAAACCAGCAAAATTATTTTGGCCAATAATACAAAAAAACATCCTATATTGACATGCTGACTAGTTTTGCAAATAACCACTGTTTTCCAACTATATTTACAGATATTTGTTGTTTTTATCACATGTATCTTTCAAATCATTAGAACACAGCTGCAAGAGACATGATACATAATAAGACAAATGCGAAAAAAAAAAAAATGTCGCAGGTCTTGCAAGTAGATGGTTCATGTACTAATGTTATATTACACTTTTTTGTGAAATACAACACATAAACATATACATATGCATGCAAACAAACACTTGGTTATAAATAAACAGATCATCAGATAAACAGGTTAGAAATAAAAATATAACAATAACTAGTAACAATAAAATAATTTAGTCAAAAATAAAAAAAAAATATAGCAAGTACAACAGAAACGTTTTTTTAAAGTTACAAGCAACTATTGCAACCGACTCCAATGAATTTAAAACTTAAGAAAAACCAAAAGAGTTATTTATTTCATTTCAAGAAGTACTTTATTCAAAAATTTGTTCCCTCCGATATTTGATATTACTTTTTCTTATTTCTTTTTCTACGATAGTATTCATAGCAGTGTAATATGAATAATATCTTGAATATTTATGTGTAATATAAAAACATTATTCGTGATCCAGAAATAGTAAATTTTAGTGATCCAATTTATTAAAACGAAATTATTGAATTTTAGGGCGACCTGAAGGGTTTATTGTCTTATAGTGTCTTATATGTGATATGATAATCGTATTCTTTACAGAGTGAAGTATATTAACAGAATTTTTTTATTCAAAACTGGCGTCAGATTTAGATTTAGCACTTTGAAAAACCCCTATATTCAAAATTTCGAGCGAATCTAAAAATAAAAATGTTTGGCCTACAAATTTTGCCGACGCTTCAAATTGTTTTAAAGATTTAAATAATCGCTCATAAATCAGGAACCGTTTTAATAATTTAAATCAAATTTGGATTATTCGTAAAGGTTCTTAAACTATGCAATTTGCTTTAACAGTGATGTTCCTACGTGTTTTAGAACCCACGTTATCCGCAAAAAACTTCAATTTTGTTTTTATATGGTAATCACCTTTTTTTACTCAGACCATCTAAGATAATGCAATAGTTTTTTATATGCATGAAAAGAAGAAACTTCCCTCTTTTTAACAAGTCCAAGAACGTCGATATCGGGTAAACTGAAAAGGAAATACAGAGCTTCAAATCCAAACGTAATTTTGTGGTGTTAAAAATTTTGAACACACTCGTGACTGAAAAAAAAGAAAGTTTTTTGTTTGGATTTTTTCAACATTAAGGTTTATTGATGTGCTGAATCCACATCTGCAATCATTTTTGGTGTGAAAAAATTAATGAGGCTAGTTTACTTAATAATTTAAACACATTTTTAAATGTATTTTACCACAAATCAATTATTTTTTAAACTTCATATTCTTCCTTTAATATAATCTAAAAAAAATTGTTAGCTGAAAAAATCATGTGGATATCCTTCTCCAAAAACGAGATATAAAATAAAGCATTTTCCGCAAGATTTTTTTTTTTTTTCCTCAGCTCCTAAGGCCGGAAACGGAAACGGAAGGATATGGGTCAACTTTTTTTCAGCGTGGAATCAACCAAAAAATTTTGATCAAAATCAGCGACCGTGCACTTTTGAATTTTGCACCGTGCACTCCCCTTGTAAGTATAAGAAATGGATGCAAATGACAGTTTATGACAATAAGAACACGCGTACAAGAAAAAAGTACACTAAATAGAATATCCGTCTGTGAAAAAGGAAGATTTACTTCCGTTACAAGGAATGTCCGCCTGAAAGGCGAGTTATATTCTAGGAAACTTCCTCCAAGAACAGGTGAACTGCCCAGAAACACTCCCCTAGTGTAAGCTAATAAACACCTGAGACTCTCCTAGAACTTTGGCGGGAAATGACGAATTTCCGTCCTCCAGTAAACAAAAGAAAAACTATGCCCGCCTGTGAGGCGGTTGTTCTAAGAGTTAAACATTGAACTGAACACCGACCAGTCCGTTAATGGAACCCTGAACAAAATGACTTACATCACAAACCGTAATAAATAATGACCATAACCAAATTACCTTGAATAACTTACCAGATGTCAAAACACTTCACGAATCTAGAAAAATATGCCAACTATATTCTAAAAACTAATAAAAAATTAAAAGTCAGGAAGACTTATATTACAACCTCAAGGCACTCGGTAGTCGTTTGAAATCAGTAACCAATAAAATAAAATCCCTTACTTTACAAACAACTATTCAAACTGAAATAGGAACTTGCACAAAAGACATTCAGCAAACATACTCCTGAACTAAACTAAGTAAATAATCAAGGATCAGACTTGCCACGTGTCATAAGGAATGTATTGATGAATATAGTTTTTGAAATCAGCATCAAAAAATACAATTCATCAATGTATGCTGATTACCGATTACTGCTGGGATAATGAAGAGATTTTAACGAATTATAAATGATAACAATGTTTTATAGAAAGAAAAAAAATAAGTACAAAAATATAATTCATAAAAGAGTAAATATGTAAAACTACTAATACTTGATATATGGCCCAATACAGAAGGCTAACCCTTACCTCACTAACATTGTATTTAGGTCTACTCTTTTACAGTCAATTTAATTTTAACATTCTTTATAATGCCACTTTACATATTAATGAACTGTCAACAGCAGCTACAGCAATCTGCACCCTCAAATCAAAAGTAATTAACGTAGCTGTACTACTTGGTCTAGAGCAGCTGTACTGCATAAAAATATTTGAAACTACTTGATGAGTTGACCCCTACAACTAATTAAAAATTGCTCATAACTCTCACTATTCTTCATATGATGGGCAGGTATTTTAAAAATTAATAAAAAAGAGACTGATATATCCATGACCAAAAGCTTGACCAAGATCAGTGAACACAGAACAATATCCTCAATGAACTAACCTTATAAAAAATATAATGGGACAAAATAGAAATTTACTAGTCATAAGTTTAGAAAATGCAGGGGTTTCTGATGATAAATAGTATACTGACTAATCCAAAAAAAAAATATATGTAATTGACCAATTAAAAAAAATGTACCCAATTACACCCAAAACTGGGAATAGGGAAAACCTTCAACACTATTAAAATCATCGCTTTTCAATGACCTTCCCATTAGTAGGTAAAACTGAAATAGGTCAAATCTACTAGTCACACATTTCTGAATTATATGGGTGAAAATATGTTGTTGTTTTTTACATTTCTTGTCTTCGGACTTTGATGTTAATTTTTAAGGAATTGGCTCATAGCTGAGACGAAATAGAAACTGGCTTGTTACGGCTTAAAAATTGAATGCTTTAGAGTTACTAAAAGTGAATTGGAATCTTTTTTGACGATACCAAAAAAAATTTTAAATATAAAAACTCCCGAATGTCACTGGCACTAGGGTATTTGCAAACTTTCAACCATTTTGAATATAGGTAAAAAAAAAATATTGACTTTAAAAATTGGCATAACTTATTAAAAAAATTCACAAGTTCATTGAAAATGGCTTAATGACTTAAATGTAAAAAAAAAATGTACAAAGTTTAAAGGAAAGTCTCCCAAAGTCCTTACGACATTTACCTCACTAATGTTATTGCCAGTTTAGGGACACACTTCAAGTGAGAGAGTGGGTGGACTGATACAAATCAAATATGCAAATGTCTAGTTTTACCCTTTCACTTATTGTATCCAGTCCATGAGACACTGGATTGGAAGATTGCTGACCCTAAAACCATGGTAAGTATTTTTATTCACTCTCACGAATGTTACCATTTTTTTATTTACTATCGAAATAAGTAATTCAGATTTAAGTGCTAGATAGCTTTGAGTGTAAGCTTCACTCTCTAAAAATATATTTTATTTTTCTCTAGGAAATAGTGCATAGTTATTATATAAATGCTTCAAAATTTCAAGTGAGTGTTCAAAGATTCTTGTAATTTTACATTATTTAAGCTAATCTGTGTTTAAACCCAGCAGATAAGCAAAAGCACTACACATAAAAAAGTAAATTTGATCAAGAAAGGGATACAAGATACAAAGAGGAGGAAAAGATCTATTAAATATTTATAATTTAATTTTGCATTTAATCTAGGTATATGATAATTGCTGCTACAATCTTCATTCTGCAAAAGCTTTTAATCTTGACTAAGTATATTTATTTATTTTTATATATTGTTTTAGAAGTGCTAAAAGGAAAACAAGTCTTTGTTCTCTAGGTGTCTGTTATGACACCTAAAGAACAAAGACAAACTCAAAAAGACTACCTTTATTCTAAATACTGTTGCTACTAGAGAGCAACTTTTAAGACTTTAAGATAAATTAATTTAATTATGTTTTGTTCTCGGTAAGTATTTATTGACGAAATATTGGCATTTAATGGTTGAAAATATATGTAATGTCATTGAGCCAGTAAGATCTTTAGAATATTTTCTGTATTTGTTTTTATTTGTATATTTAATAAAATATTGTTCAGTCAATTGTTTGTTTCTTACTATGACACCCTCCCTCCCTTGCAGCTTAGGTTTAATTAGCTAATCATGCACATGTTACCATGTCCCCCACTAGAAAATCACTTTGTGAATCCATTAGTTTTTGGATAGTTAATTTGATAGTTTCACATCACTCTGGCAGACGTCATATTGGTTTCTAATTAATTTACAATGTTTTCAAAATTGGATAGTCATTAAAAAAATGAAAATTTTATTTTTTTTGTTTATTTTGTAGCAACAGTCGCGAGTTTTAAGATCTAATAAATTGAATCAACTCTAATTATTAATTTTTTTATCAAAATATATTCTCTTTCCATATTTGTATTACTACCATGATAAGGTTATGGCAGCTTCTTATACACGACTGTACGCGAAACATGTTAACTGTCAAAAAAACTCGGCTTAAAACATTTTGCTAGCATGTGATTCTATGGTTTTCGACTTATTTTTTTGGTTTATTTTGTAGCAACAGTCGCGAGTTTTGTTTACATTTTAATTACTTTTAATAGACTTAAAAGCTGACATTTTAGCCAGCTTGGTAAAACTTGATGCAAAAACAATGTCAGATAGTGATAAAATTTCAATTTTACCACAGAAATGCAGGAAATTATTTTTATGAATGGTAACATTCGCAAGTGGTTTAACTCGTTTTTTTGTAATAAATATCTTTTTGACTAACAAACATAGTTTTGGGGGCAGCATAATCCCCATCAGCAGTTTTTACTAGAATAGCATTAGCAACTAAAAGTGATAAGCCTGAACTCACTGCTGCTTAAGTTGTGATAAGTGGAGAAAGAGGAATGAAATCAGAGGGCAATTTTAAACTATTAATCATATTTTATTTCAAGCCGTTAAACCACAAACTCATAAATGTATATACTTATCTGTAATAAATTTTTAAATCAAAACAGTTAAATCGAGGGCAATAAGATAATTTGGATTCACCCCAAGTGAGCATTTTGGTTTTAAGGAATGGGTACTGTATATTAGCAGCACTGGCTATAGCCAGTTTAAACATTTTTTTTTTCAACATTATTATTTTTTTTTTTTTAAACGATTGGAAGATTCCAAAACACAAAGCCTCAAGTCTCTAAAATACCGGAAAACAACTAACCCGTCAACGTTTTGCCAATTCAGACATCATCAGGGCATACACCATAAAATCACATCTATGAAGATCAAATACAGCACATCTCACATCAACTGTCCAGAAAAACGCATCAACCAGAGATAGCATATCACTCCAAGACATCCAATCACATACTGAAGGCAAAGGGAGGCAACATAACAACAGCTGAGAAGGTTATATTCAACCAGTTGATCAGCAGAAAACAGCAAATACATATAGAAAGCAACTAAAAAGAGAAAACAAGCCTGAACAAAAATATATATATATATATATAAATAAATATTAAAGACAAAGTAAAACTAGAAAAAAATAAAATACATATTGTTAAAGTCATGATATAGTCAACACTGTATAATGAAAACAATGTAACAGTGAGGTAGTTTACAAATATATTCTCATTACCATTATTAACATGTGTTGTTTTGTGTCCCTGATCAAATTAAAAAGTTTAACATGCTGTCAGAAGTTAGAAAACTATAGTGACAACGATAATAAACGAGAAGAAACAATTACACCGGAAAAAATGGCAGTGCTGACACTGGTACCATCAACCTCATGTTTCTTCTCAGCACAAGTCAATCCACTTCCGAGTAAAGCAGGTAGAGAAGAATGGTTTTTTAATTACAAAATTTATCTAAAAGCATCAAACCTATATAAAGAGCACGATGCATGAAAAATAAATCTTTTCTTTTTTAGTCTGGGAAATGAAGGTAAGCGAATTTACAAATCATTCACAACGAAGCCAACAACTTACGACAACTTGGTTAAACTTTTCAAGTCGCATTTTGAACCAAAAAAACACCTTGCTGTGGAAAGATACAATTTTTCACGAGAAAACAGAGACCCAGTGAATCTATTCAAGACTTTGCCGTTGGTCTAAAAAACCTCTCTTAATCCTGTGAACTGGGAGACTTACAGCTATCAATAGTTCAAGACTTGCTGATTGTCGGATTGGATCCAAAATACACAACTTGAAGATGACTTCTTGAAGATGAAAATATCACACTGGACAAAGCTATTCAGATTGCATCATGGATGGAGTACAGCCGACAAGAAATCCAGGATCTCAATGAAAACCTCAATAAAGAACAAGATAATCATTATCTTGTGCAAAAGATCACAAAGGGACGAAAAATGAACTACAGCAAGAAATCTCAACAACAGCTAAAAACTTGCACTCGATGTGGCACGTCTCATGCTATTCGAAACTGACCTGCATTTGGCTCTAAGTGTTTCAATTGTAATAGATTCAATCATTTTTCAAAAATGTGTAAACTACCAAGTAATAAAAATAGAAATATGCCAGAAAATAAATATATAGCATGCCCATGAAATCGCAGATAACGATAATGAAATTTTTATTGGTAAAACTGAATCCAAACTATAAAACCCAATATTGATTTATATGAAGATTAATAACAAAATAATACAATGTGAATTAAATATGGGCGTGAATGTCAATGTCAATGAGAATCAACACGTTCAATAAAAATTGAACTCTTAAATTCAATAAAAATAAAGCAAAATTTGAACTAATAGCGTAAAATATTTAGGTATGATTTTTGACAAAGATGGTATAAAGCCAGACCCTGATAAGGTTTCTGCAATTATTAATATAACAACCCCTAAATCTGTAAAAGAATTACAGAGATTTTTAGGAATGATAAATTTTTTGGTCCATTCATTCTTAATCTCTCTTCTGAAGCAAGTAACTTAAGCCAACTGTTAAAAAAAGAAAATAAATATACTTGTGACGAAAATCATGAGAAACCGTGTAATAGATTAAAACATTAAATCACTTCAACATCAGTCTTGGTGTACTATGACACAAATAAGCCACTAACACTTTCAACCGATAGTAGTAATGATGCAATTGGTGCGGTTATATTGCATGAAAAGAAACCTATTGCCTTCGCTTCAAATACATTAAACTGTTATCAAACAAACTATCCAATAATACACAAGGGTTGTTTAGCTATATATTATGGATGTGTCAAATTTTGCCAATATGTGTAAGGTAGGGTAGTTAATGCTGAAACTGATCATAAACCCTTAATTTCTTTATTTAAAAAACCGTTGCACCAGTTAACACTAGTAGTGCAAAGAATAATGCTTAAATTAAAAAAAAAAATCAATAAATGTAACTTATGTACCTGGTAAATTTATGTCTATTGCAGATACCTTATCAAGGACTTCAAACTATCATGATAAAGATATATTAAAAGATATAGATAATGATGTAAATTTGCACATTAATTTAATTTGTAACAACCTGGCTATTTCTGTATGTAGACTGCAGGAAATCAAGGAGGAAACTAAAAAAGATCAAGTTAGTCAAACCCTACTTAAATATATTTCTGATGGATGGCCTCAACAAATCTCGAATGTCTTTTCAGATGTACAACCATATTTTAAATTCCAACAACACTTGCATAGCACAAATGGATTATTATTTCGTAATTCAAGTGTGATAATACCTAGAACATTAAGATTAAAAATTCTACCTATAATTCATGAAGGACACTTTGGAGAAGATAGATGTATTCAAAGAGCTAGAAATATAGTATTTTGGCCTAATATTTATACTGATATAAAAAATTTAACACAATCTTGTGAAACATGTCAAATTTTTCAAATAAATAATTCTAAGCTACCAATAATCCATAATGAAATGGGTGATTACCATTCAGAAAAATGTGGAGCAGATTTTTTTTATTTTGACAAACATGTGTATCTCTTGGTTTTAGATTATTACTCTAAATTCCCAGAAGTTTGCTTACTAAATGGAAACAAATTTAATGCACAGTGTGTAATTAAACATCTAAAGTCAATAATGGTACAGAATGGAATTTGTTACAGATGGGTTCCCCTAGGACTTCAAAAGAATTATATAATTTGTTTCATAGTTGGGACATAACTCATACTGTAGCAAGCCCTTACCACCATAAATCAAATGATTAGAAAGAAATGTAAGAACCATAAAACAAATGCTAACTAAATGCTCACACTCAGATGATGACCCTTACTTAGCTCTCTTAAACTTCCGCAATACAGCTAGTAAATTCAGTAATGTGTCACCTGCACAGTTATTAATGTCCAGAAGACTAAGAGAAAGTTCTTAATTCAAAACAAGAACAGCCCATATACCAAAACATTATTCATGCATAATTAAAAATAGTAAAATCAGTAATAACCGATAAAATTAAATTTAAAATATTTTTTTAGCACATGTGTCAATTGAGTGATTATCGAAATTAGCATCTACAATATAGAATGCGCTAGCAATCGAGATCGCTCAGAACCTAGTACACAGAGGGTCTGGTATGTTCTCTTTTCCATGCAGGTAATTAACTCAAAAAAAATCAGATTAAAACTGTAGCAATATCATGAATGGTCTGCTGAAGTTTTTTATTTTGAGTGCTGCACTTATGAATTTTATTCAAACAGGTCTGGGGAAATAATAAACAAATAATATTTTAAACGATGGACTAATGTTCAAAATAACAACCCCCTCCCCCCCCCCCTTATGATGGTGTAATGATTTGAAAGATGGAGTAATTGTCATTGTTTGCATGATAATAAATTAAAATTACAATTACTATTGTATAATATGATGATGTATATAATGAATAATTGGCTTGTTTTAATCTTGATGTTGTTTTATAATTAGAGATGAATATGGTGCTGGACACCGAAAGCTACTCACAATGAAATAAAATAAAATATAATGAATTGAGACTGTGTTTGGTAATCTACCTATATCAACTAGAAATAAATTATGAAACAGTCTACCTACAGTTTCGATAATTAAATTCTCAAAAAAAACAAAAAAGGAATCATCGAAATTGGACCAGTATTAGCAAAGATACGGCATCTCTTATAATGCCGGCTCCAGACAAGTGGCCAATCATTTTTTATCAAATAACTTGTCCAATGTTAGTGAAGGTTGAAATGTGAAAGTAAAAATATATCCACACACATGGCAAACCATTTGGGTAATTGTTTGCCAAATGTTTGTGAAAATATGCTTATGAAGGTACTGAAAGGAAAGCTCAAGCAAAACTGTCGCATAAGAATGGAAGAGATTGTTAAATTTTCCTAGAATTTCGGAGGCATGAAACAATCCTAGTTACTTGCTAACAAGATGGCCTTTGTCTGGAGCTTCTCTTCCAGAAATATAATTTTATATTAATAAATATTATTTAATTAGTTATTATAACTATTCAGAAATATTATTTTATTATGAGCTGAGGATTAACATTTTTATTTTTTCATTCCATAACTACTTGTTCTTTTGTGAGAAAAGAACTTGCTTTCCATTGTATTAAATAAAAGAGATTGATTGTCCTTCTATATATTTTTTTTTCTTTCTTATCGCTAATAGGAGTAGCTTTTTTATTTAGTTGACATCCGCATGATGGTATAGAAGGATCAATCCCTAATTAGCTTTTTTATTTGTTATTTAACAACAATATTTTGTGAGCTTCCAAGATTAGAGATTGAATTACGAAAATTAGCTGATTTTTAGGAATTGGTTTACAAACATTGGACTAATAACGCAGAAAAAAGTACGAATCAAAATAATAAATAAAATTAGTAACCAAAAGTTATCAAGTTATGAATCGCTGATTATTTCAATATCAACTTCAAAGTAACAACAATTATAAAAACCAATATTTAGATAAAATTGAGGAACCCGTTGGGGAAACAGTTCGACACTAGTGTGGATGGAACACAATGGAAACAAAACTGCAAAGGAAAGACCAACGTCATTTCGGCCAGTACTTTCACCAATGCTCCAACATTCACAAATACTCCCATCCACACTAGTTTTTTATTTTGAGTGTTGCACTTATGAAGTTTATTCAAACAGGTCTGGGGAAATAATATACAAATAATATTTTAAACTATAGACTAATGTTCAAAATAACAACCCCCCCTTATGATGGAGTAATGATTCGAAAGGTAGAGTAATAGTCATTGTTTTTGAGTGTTATTTTTTAAATAACATAATAAGTTTTAATTTATCATAGCCTGCATTAAAATCCTCGACAAACAAAGAATAATAACTATTAAACAAGGTAATGAAAAAGAAAGTCTTCCCAATTCCAATTTTTATTTATACTCACAATTCATTGTCAACGTTTCAGGGTTCTGCCCCATCATCAGGATCATACTCCAGTATAATATTTAATATAATATTTAATGGACATTAAAAACTAAATTTTAAATTATATATTAACAAAACTTTTTTTAACAATACTAAGTGTACTAAATAATGAATCTGATTTACCTTATAATATGATACATACATCTAAAAAACATAGTCTGGTATTAGCAAAATTTCATTAAGATCTATTTCAATAAGCTGTATTTTAATTACTTTGTCAATTAAAAAAAATCTTTTATTAAACCACCTGCACTATGCTATATACACAAATAAATAAATAAATATATATATATATATATATATATATATATATATATATATATATATATATATATATATATATGTGTGTGTATATATATTATATTCCGGGTATGTATTACATTTTTTAATGAACTTTTTTTGCATATGTCCTGCCTGTTCCATATTGTTAGAATTATTTTTTTTTTTTAGAATTATTTGCTTTTTCGTTGTTTTATTATACATATTTTGGATTTTTGGATTTAATGCTCAGAGGCTTGAGTAAAAGTTTTGCTCATAACAAACATTTGGTGGTCTTTTTGATAGGCCACACTTAGGACCTGTATGTACAGGTTAAATTTGAGTTGAGTAATAGAATGGATGGTGGCCTACAGGATAGGCCATGCTGTTAAAATCGATTTAAACTCAAATAGGAAGCGAGGTTACGTTGAAAATCATTCAATTCACTTTAAATTAATATTATCTAAATGACAAAAAGAAAATAATCAATTTTTTTCATTTCAAACTTGAAACCGTTACCGTGGCCTCCCCTGTAGGCCACCAAATGTAGCAGACTCCAACTCAAGACTACTTTTTGAATTTTTTTCATCAATTTTTGCCTATTTTTTAATCTGAAGAGACTTTGTTTTATGTAATTATTTAAGGAAAGTATTCTTAATTACTAATAAAATCTCTAACAGCCATAATTAACTAATCGAAGATGGTTATATTAAAAAAAAAAATTGCTTTTCATGATGGAAATGTGGCAGTTTCAAATGTTTCTAGTTTCATTTTTTAACATTACTTGATTACAATTAGGGTTGGAACTTTCAAATTTTCAATATCTTCAGTAAAATTCATCAGCTTTTGATCTAAATGATCGAAATTGGTATTCTTTGACCGGCTTGCAAGATTTTTTTTTTTAAATATGGTCATAATGATGAACTTTACTGCCCGTTTTGTCCCATCTCTTCGGCGTTTGCTCTTGGTTTACAGAGCTGGATGAACTTCATTTGAAACACAAATAAATAATTTGAAATAACAGTATTTAAAATAGTTATCTTAAGAAACATCTTTTTATATATCATTATAATAATTTTTACAATAATTATTTAATAGCTAATCTTTTTTAAATTATGAAAAAATGAATGATACATATTTTTTAAATGTTGGATAAATCCAGATTCAATTTTTTTTGTTAATGTATCTTTAATATTTAATATATGTATAGTAAGTACCAATTTTGAATATTTGTTTATGATAAATCTTTTGAAACAGAAGACTCTTATCTTTTTTTAAATCTCACATAAGTCATTACAGTAAACTTGGCCTACACTGTAGGCCACCAGCCATACTGCACTTGTTAGTTGCTGGAATGGATGGAGGCTTACAAGCAAGATCTTGCTAAAATGTGATATTATTACAATACATTTAGATTTTATTTTTATATATTCATCAACTATTGAGCTATCACAAAGTGAAAATACAAAAACTACATGGAAAATTTAACCTTTTTTATGGTGAACATACAGGGTTTCAAGGGTGGCCTATGAGCTAGGCCACATAATGTTCTGCAACTTGACTCAAGAAAATGGCTGAGCACTAGGAGGTAGGTAGTTAAGGGTGGCCTACCCTGTAAGCGACTAAGTATTAAAGGTTAAAGGGTGTTTATTATAATTAACTATTTCATGTTTTAAATTTGGATTTGTTGTGTTAAACCATATTTTGTTGATTAATTTCTTTGGATAGAAATTTTCTGTTAGTATTCTATATACTATGTTTTTTTAAATATTTTATATACAGTCCATCTGTTAGTTCTATTGCCTTATTTATAAGGTTTGTAGCTGCATTTTGTTCCTGCGAGTATGGATGATTGGAATAAAAATTCCAATTTTAAAAATTTATAAAATAATATATTCCTTATCAAAAAATAACAGGTACAATAAAACCACTATCAATCAAATTTAAAAAAAACAAATACAAAAAAGACAATTAATGATATCTATTCAACAACGCCCAAAGATAGACCCATCCTGAAACATTATGTTTTGATTCCATATTACGGCCCTATATCCACCAAAGTCGGAAATTAATTGAAAAAACTAGGATTAAACTCTGCATTCAAAATAGAAAAAACTCTATCCTCATATTTCTCTTCTCCTAAAGACAAAATAGACCCTTTCCAAAAAAGCGGAGTATACGAACTAAATTGTAATGATTGTGCAGCCAAATACAAGGGAAAAACTGGAAGATCGCTAAATCAGAGATTAAAGGAACATATACATGCATATAATAACAAGACAGAGAATTCATAACTTTGCAATTCATTTAAATGAAAAAAATCATAAATTCATCAAAGACTCAGGAGTTAAATTAATACATCACGTTGAAAACAGCCTCAAATTAAATATATATGAAGCACTTGAAATAATAAAATCCTTCAAATCCAATCCAGAATTTTGCTTAAATGACCAAATAAGTATCTCCAATAGTCCAATCTTAAATTTATTTCCATCTATAACAGAAAAACCAATTACTCACCAGCATTAATGGAAAAACCCCGACCCTTAAACCATTTACCTATAAACATCCTACTTTCATTCATTGTTAGTTCAATGCGAGAAGAAACCAGTACAAACTTTTCTGTTTGATATGAGCCATTTAAACCTTGGTGAGTACCAACATGTATTTGATTTCTTGTCTGAATTAAATTCATAATTCATAAATGTTTTATAATATTGATTTATATTACATCTAATTTAATATGTATAATAATACCAAACTATATTTTGAATTGTTTATTTTTGAATTTTTTGTGTGTTTTTAGAACTGATGATGAATGTATAACATTCAAAATTAGTTTTCAATAAAACAAATTTATAGAAGTGGCAAATAATTTATCAATCCCTAATTAGATTAATCCTTCTAGCCATCATGCGGATGTCAACTGATTATGAAGTGAGCCAAGCTATAGCGCATGTTACACCACCCAAAGACTCAAAACTGAGCAATTCAAAATCCGTATGCGCCAATGTACTAAAAACCGAAATAGAAAAAAATCAATAGGTCCAATAAAAATATATCAGCAGAACATAAAACAGCATGTGTATTGTCAGAAAAAGTATGCGAAAATAATCTCATAATCATAAAAGCAGATAAAGGAAATACGACAGTAATTCTAAAGAGATAACTATACAGGGTGTATCGCAAGTAGATGACAATATGCAACATGGAAAAACTAGATCAAAAATGTAGTTAAACGCCGCCAACCGCATGATTCTATCTCATTCCGTTGCACAGATATGCCGTTCCAAAGGTTATTTCGAGAAAACCGTGTTTTTTGTAGGAAAACCTCAATTTTCTCTGCTTCCACACATTTTTTTTGCAATGTTCCATCACAGTTTTGAATTCAGCATTAAATTTCCTTTAAGCCTAATGCACATTCAATGTTCACAAGTATCTTTTCAAAAGCGCGATAACAGATCAAGAAATAAAAATTAAAAAAAAGTGTTGTCAGCGACAAATTTTCGAGGATCACTACTCTTCCAAAAAAAATCCTGCAAGCTGCCGAATCTCACAAAAGTTGTAAAATTTAATTACCTTTCTAACGGTGTACTCAAAACTGCAATTATCTCTCAATTTTGTAATGCAATTGGAATGGGAAGGAGAAAAAAACTGATGTCATGCTTATTTTGTAGGATCTTATCTCCAATAAATTTAATTTATTTTATATGTAAATTACAAAGAAAAATTAAATTAATTCTTACATTAAAGTTTAATAGTAAATAAAATGTCTTTGAACATTACAAAAGTTGCTGGAACTGGCCTCCTCCTTGCAGTACACACTGACGACATCTGTTTAACACAGCTGATGTAGCCCTTTGAATTTGATCGCGGTCAGCTCTCATTGCTTCACATGATTCGCGAATTCTTGCGATCAGATGGTTCATATCCTGAATGGGTACTCTGTACACTTCCGATTTAAGCCTACCCCAAATATAAAAATCCAGTGGCGTCAAATCAGGGCTTCGGGCCGGCCAATGCACAGGTCCATATCTCCCAATCCATCTTCCTGGGTACTGTTGATGGAGCCAGTTCGTTACAGCTCGTCCATTATGCGCTGGACACCCGTCCATTTGCCACCATAGCTCTTCTTCAAGTGGTATTGCCTCGAGGAGTGCCGCACTTATATCATCCTGAAGTAGATCATAAAAAGTATTCGAATTTAATCGACGAGGTAAGAAAACGGGCTCTGTCATAAGCTGCCCACAAACTCCTAGCCACACGTTCACACTGAACTGATATTGGAAGTGGTGTTCCTTAGTGCCATGTGGATTATGATGAGAGTTGCGTGAGTTAAAAATTCCCGCACGTGTGAATGTTGCCTCATCTGTCCAAATTATGCGATCAGGGAAGTTACGCCTCTCGTGCCACTGTTGAACATACCATCGCGTAAACACTATCCGTAGCTCCATATCACGGGGTAGCAACTCCTGGACAGTAGTCAGGTGATAAGGATATTGATTGTCTTCCCTGAGAGCTCTGAAGACTGTAGAGTGCGATATTCCCAGTTGATTTGAAGCGCGACGGGTACTAGTTGATGGATCATTATCAAAAATAGTCAAAATGTCTTCAACGTCCCTTCGAGCTCGGCCCGCGTAGTTAACGTTGTAAAGTTGTCTTGGAATAGAGCCTGTTTCTCTCATGATGCGATAAGTGTTTTCAATAGTTCTTCGGTCTGGAAATCTTTGCCGATTAGGAAACATATTGCGATATTCTTCTTGTACACGAAGACCATTGCCTCTTGCAGCCCCATATGCGAAAATCATGTCAACGTACTCTTCAGTTGTGTATAAATTTGGCATTTTACTTCTTGAACTCAAATCAAAACTTACTTAACAGACTGAAGATTTGCACGATACTGACAATTATTATCAGTATTAAACACAAAGTAGGTAGACGAAGAATTAAAGAGATAAGGCAAACAAACCTTAATGCGAACATAATCTCTAAGAAGTAAACAAAAACATTCATCATGCCAGACGTTCTTCACGTTCTTTTAGGTTTCAATCACCTCCCTAGTAGATTTATTAAATAAATATTTGTAATTTACATAAAAAATAAATTAAATTTATTGGAGATAAGATCCTACAAAATAAGCATGACATCAGTTTTTTTCTCCTTCCCATTCCAATTGCATTACAAAATTGAGAGATAATAGCAGTTTTGAGTACACCGTTAGAAAGATAATTAAATTTTACAACTTTTGTGAGATTCGGCAGCTTGCAGGATTTTTTTTGGAAGAGTAGTGATCCTCGAAAATTTGTCGCTGACAACACTTTTTTTTAATTTTTATTTCTTGATCTGTTATCGCGCTTTTGAAAAGATACTTGTGAACATTGAATGTGCATTAGGCTTAAAGGAAATTTAATGCTGAATTCAAAACTGTGATGGAACATTGCAAAAAAAATGTGTGGAAGCAGAGAAAATTGAGGTTTTCCTACAAAAAACACGGTTTTCTCGAAATAACCTTTGGAACGGCATATCTGTGCAACGGAATGAGATAGAATCATGCGGTTGGCGGCGTTTAACTACATTTTTGATCTAGTTTTTCCATCTTGCATATTGTCATCTACTTGCGATACATCCTGTAGAAAGAAAGTTTATGATTTCATAAACAAAAAATCCTAATATCAAAAATCCCGTGAATAAATTTGCCACCGAAGTCCGCGAGTTAATAAAAAACAGCATTTTGATACCGGATAATAAAAAATACACTTTCATTGAGATGAATCCACTACCTCCCCGACTATATGGCCTACCAAAAATACACAAACCGGAAATCCCCATAAGACCAGTTGTAACTTACATCAATAGTCCGATCTATAAACTTGCCTATTACTTGAAAAATGTATTCAAAACCAGAATCTCATTTTCCCCAAAACACACGGTAAAAAACTTTATAGCGTTAGTCAACAAAATTAAGAACAGTAATTCCGGATAATGCGAAATTAATATCATTCGATGTCACAAATCTTTTCATAAGTACCCCACCACTAGAAACAATAGAAATTTTAGAACAGTTAATCTTCCGATCTAATCTATCATCGCTAGAAAAACTAGATCTTTATAATTTGATGTCCATTTGCATAAAACATAATTATTTTCAATTTGATGGAAAACTCTTCAAACAGGAAGAAGGCTTACCGATGGGCTCCCCTCTCTCACCCCTTCTGGCAGATTTATTTATGGACAAATTAGAACAAAACTTAACCCAAACAATTCTCAATTAGCTCAACATGTCATATACTGATATCGATATGTAGATGACATTATATGCCTATGGTCTGGTACAACAAGACAAATAAATAATTTTTTAAAGGAAATAAACAAAATTCACCCTTCGATTAAATTCACAGCGTAACTGGAAAAAAACAAAACCATAAACTTTTTAGATTTAGAAATATCAGTAAAAAACAAACATCATGAATTTGGAATTTACCGGAAACCCACCCACACGGATGTCGTTATAAAAATTGAAGCTAGGAGACCGATAGCACATACAAATTCAATAATCTATTATGTATAATTTCTTTTTCTGTCTATCAGGGCCCTATTTCATAATGAAGTAAAAAGTACAAGTGCAAGTAGACCTATGATTTACTTGCACTTGTACTTTTTTATGAAATAGGGCCCTGGTGTTGATTCTATCATTATTTATAATTAAATCTATATCAAGAAATCTAATATTATTATTTATTGATTTCTCAGTGGCGAATCTCATCCTATTATGGTGACTATTGATTTTTTCTAATATTTCATTATAATTATTTTTATCTGTTAATGAGTAACAAGTCATCTATGTACTTTATAATTAAATTTTTTTGGGAGGATTTTGTCTAAATTGTTATTCATTAAGCGATTCATATAAATTCTGCTCAAATTCACCAACAATACCGATCCCATTTATAGTCCTAGTCCTAGGTTTGGTTTTTAATATTTAATATAATATTCTTCATCATTGAAAAAAATTATATTTTGTGCATAAATATATCCTTTCAATAATTTTTTTTTTCATCATTTATTAGCGTGTGGTCTTTAATTTTTTATCAATTATCATCCAAAAGTTTTAAACAATCCTCTATTGGGATATTTGTAAATAGTGATCTGACACCTAGGCATACCACTTCTATGTTATTGTCGTGTATATCTATTTTTTGTGTATATTCCAGAGTATTTTGGTATATATTTTAATTTTTTAAACTAACTGTTCAAGGAAGTGGGGTAACAATAAAAAAAAAAAAGTATAGGATTTTGAGATAAAGTTAATCCTCTGCAGAGATCTTTTGTTAATATATAATTTAAAATTTAGTTTTTGGCCATTAAATATTATATTGCAGTATGATCCTGATGAGGGAGCAGAACCCAGAAACGTTGACAATGAGTTGTGAGTGTCAATAAAAATTGGAATTGAGAAGACTTTCTTTTTCACTACCTTTTTTTATTAGTTCTTAGTCTTCCAGTCAGAAATATTCATCACAAATAACAATTTTTTTAACTTAAATTTACAAACACTTTATTTCTATCAACTATTTACAATACCAAATTAAATATTTCATTACTAAAACAACATGTTTTTTTATATGACTTTCAACTCCTCCATAACACAGTAACAACAAATTTATCAAAAATTGTCAAAATCGGTCAATCCATATTGGTCGAGATATCATTGACCATAGATGAAATTCAAGGAGTTGGGGAATGAGGATGAGAAAAAAGACACTACGATAATTGTATATAAACTTACTTTTACTTGATCTGGAATTCTAAATTATTTTGAATTAATCTGGAATTTTGGACTCATTGCCATGATGATGGTCTAAAATTTGGACCGAAACGTCAGCACACATTAAAAATAAGTTTACACTTATCTTTGTGTCGTCTTTCTTAACCACAACGCCCACCTAACTTCTCCTTGAATTCAAAAATATGCATTAAATAGGAAGGAACAAGTTTAGACTAACTATATAGAAAAAACATCTCTTTAATTTGGTTTGCAATTGTAAATAATTGATATTAATTATTATTGATTATTAATTTTATCATAGAGGTACTAAAACTAGATAGATTCTCAAAGCATTAATTAGCT
The DNA here is from genome assembly GCA_948150685.1 of Rhaphigaster nebulosa. Classification (NCBI taxonomy): domain Eukaryota; kingdom Metazoa; phylum Arthropoda; class Insecta; order Hemiptera; family Pentatomidae; genus Rhaphigaster; species Rhaphigaster nebulosa. The sequence continues at coordinate 133,595,513 of OX411307.1, forward strand.
CCTCTGTAAAGAAATCATTTTTCCAGTTATCATAGTTTTGTTCCAATGAAGTTAGAAAATATAGATAAAATTTTAAAACAAACCATAAATAAATACTAAGTACTAATAACATTTAATACTTCAAACAGTTAATATAATAGAAAAATACCTCATTTTTTTCTTTCATATTTCCATTCATAAACTGCAGCACTGGTTTTTGTGCCTGCTGAAATTAATTTAGGACGTGCAATGCGTTTAGGATTTTTCAAGTGCTTGTCAATTTCCATTTTTTCTTTGATGATTGAAAGTTGTTTTTGTCTCTGCATCCTTTTGACTAATTCCTTATATTTTTTTTCTTTGAATGAATTTGATTTGCGCAGCATTCTATCTTCAAGTGAAGATAGTTTCATAATATTTTCTGAATTTAGAAGATGAGGTACACATTTTTTTTTATTCTGAGAACAATCAACCAAATGCAGCCTTGACAAAAGTTTGTCTAGCTGTTTTTTCTCAATGTTCAACTTCATGTCAACATAATTAAGATTTTTGTGCTCTAGAACCAGTTTTTGCTCAATGGTATGATCAGAAGGAAGTTTCCGTTTCTCTGTGTGGCCATGGTCTTGAAGTTGAGAGTTAACCATATGATGGTAATACTCATTCGGATTCTTAGCCAAAGCTTGAACTTTTAATTTTTTAATTATTTTTTCTTTTTTATGGTAGTCAGAAGCTCGTTTCACATAATCTTTATGCTTCTCTAACAAGCCAAGACGACATCTTTTGTTTGGCTGATGTCTCTCTCTGTGTCGTCGCTGATTAATTTTCAACACTTTTTTCCAGACAGACATTTTTCTACAAAAAAACAAACAAACATTAATTAACAAATAGTACAAACATTAAAACGACAATGTCATAATAATAATAATACTTTGTTGATTTAAAAACATTTCAGTTACAAGTAGAAAAAAAAAAGAACAAGTATTTTACAGCAACGGAAATATTCTATCTACTGGAGGTTTAGGTTACTAGTTACAGCAAAAAAAAATAAAATAAACGTAACAGTCTTGCAAGGACAGAAAAAATAAAACATACAATTTATAGTTATTAAATAGATAAAAATCAAAAGAAATAAAACATTACTATGGCAAAAATAAAAGAGGAGGTTAGAAAATGATGTGTACTGCTAACATACTAATGCAAAAATAAAATAACATGAACAAGAGACTAACTCAAAAGTTGAACTGTTGCCAACGGTAATTTCAGACAGGGCTTGTGAATTTTATTAGCTGCAGACTCGGTTCATTCAAAGGAGAGAACAAATCATCCTCTGAAAGTATAGCACATCCCATGTAAGAAACACACATCTCGGATACCATTGTACATTTCTCCAAAAAATGCTCAATATTTTCTTTTTCTCTAGAATTGCACATAGAGCAAAATTCCATATTCCTTGTCATAAATGGAACAGAGTTCAAGTACAAGAATTTGCCACGAATTTTAAATAACCAGCGAAAATCTCTAAGCCTTAATTTACTTGGATTCTCTCCTACCAAGTTAAATACATGTAGACTTTTATCAAGCTTTTTGCAAAAAAGGAACCTTTCAGAAGAACGAGCTCTCTCTAGATACGCCTCTCTATTACTTGATCTTATATCAGACATAATACATTGGTGCTTTGCCCCCCCCCCCAACTTGCAATAGTTTCTAGAGAGAAACGAAAATCAAAAAGATAATTTTCTGATAGAGAATTCCAATCTTTAAACCAGAACATATTTTTATAGGTTATTTCACGTGCTGCAATTTTACAAAGCGATAATCAGAGAGCGATAATCAAAGCTTCCATGACATAATTGAAATGGAGTCTCAAGACATGCAAAAGTAAGGGCACAATACTGGCCTCCAAACAAATCATATACTCTGGAGTAAAAGAAGGCAGGGCAAACAATTTTTTGATAAAAGAACGTAGGGACTTTTCAATCTGATCATAAGGTTGAAAACCTCAAACTTGGCATGCATAGGTAAAAATTGAATGGCGAACAGCATTAAACAATTAAAATTTAGAATATAAGAGGACTAAATCTTGATTAATGAAGCCAGACCGCATTGTATTAAGCGCAATTTTTGTCACCGAAACTTTTTGTTCCAAAAGCCCATTTAATGACAGACGGGATACTAATGTCACTCTAAGATATTTATACTCATTAACTACCTCGACTAGAGTGCCTTTAAAAAACCATCTTTCCTTCGAGGCCTTCTCTCCTGAAAATAATGACCTTTGATGTATCTAAATTAACCGTCAGGTTCCACAGATCACAATAATTCACTAAAGCATTAATATTTCTCTGGAGAGAGGCGACGTTATCAGCAAGCAAAACATCATCTGCGCATATGAGAGCTTTAAAACAAGTGCTACAATTCCGATTCCTGAATCTAAGTAATTAGGCAAATCATCGATAAAAATGGAAAACAACAGAGGGCTAAGAATACATCCCTGCCTAACTCTAGAGACTACATGAAAGACTGCGTTTTTCCATGCACCGACGAAATGCTTTAATCATAAATTGACTTAATTATATTAATTAATTTGGAGGATATGCAAAGTTAGTAAAGTTTTAAGGTACAACTTTACAACAGAGTCATGTTATCACTGGTAGTCCCGATCTTACCTGAAGGTCGTCGGACTAGCATACTCTAGCGCCATTTATGTTAACTAACTGCATTGCATTCAATTGTAACATTCGTATTCATTGCAATTATTACTGCCTTAATTGCATATTACTTAAAATTGTTAGTGCTGTCGACTGCCGGTGATCTGGAGAAGTTGTAGTAATAATTTAAAGGAGTGATAATTTGAATTATGGTAAGGACCCGACCTCAACTAAAAAGGAACTTTTGGGGTTTGTTTACCTCTTGAGCGAGCGTAAGTCATCAACTGTGATCTATTTAAAGCAGTAATAATTGAAATTACGGTAAGGCCCTGACCTCACCTGAAAAGGATCTGTTGCTGTTTTGTTTATTTCTTGGGTGAACGTAATATTTTTAAATAATATATAATTAAAGCAGTAATAATTTCAATAATTCCAATGAACACGAATGTTACAATTGAATGAAAAGCAGTTAGCACAAATGGCGCTAGAGTATGCTAGTCCGGCGACCTTCGGGTAAGATCAGGAGGAACAAGATAAGAGTCTATTCTAGAAGATTTGTGGGGCAAATTTAAAAAATCAGTTGACATACACATGATAGTATAGAAGGGTCAATCCCTAATTCAATTTAAAAAACTCATGAAACCCGATCATACCCTGGAGCTTTATTGCATTTCAAAGAACTAAACACAATAGAGTGCTCTACAGATGTAAACGGATTATCCAAAACATCACAGTAAATTGAAGGTTCTGCATATGAAAATGTCACAGAGTCAGGGTAGCCTAGTACAGTTCAGGTAAACTGGTAGTATGTGCATCTTAACTTCGAGAGATTCAACAAACATAACATCCGAATTACAAACTTTATTAAAAAAGCAAAAATTACATACATTAAAATTAATATCATATACGTTGCCGTCCTTTGCTCTACCAAACTTGGAGGACCTTGTGGCCAGGACCCAACACAATTTATATTCCAAAAATTAATCATTATAAAAAATAAAATCATCTTCCATCACAAACGTTTCAAATAACAGAAAATATCATAAGACTTTATAAAACCCCAAAATAAATTATCTCTTAATTTAGATTTTAATCAGTGAACAACGAAATAATTTACACATATATTTAATCAAATAATAAGCATGGCCTTTCTGCACTAGTTGGGGTGAATAAGGGTGATAAACCCCAAATAAACAATACAAAAATAATTAGTACTATGCAACAATTCCACTTGGAAAATAAGATTCACATCATTAAAAAAACAAAAGAATTACTATAAAAACAGATTAAATAAGAAGTGAAATCAGCTCTTTACATAGATTTGAATACTCTACATAAACCATATATCTCTATATACTTCTGAAATTAAACTGAAAACAGACAATCATACCTCAGATCGAATAGATTAACACTAATGAATAATGAGACAGCTCAGTAGAAATAAGCATACGCTAAAATCTGACAGTTCAACAAGGAGACTCTTAACGATGTGTTGAGGTGAAGCAGGTATAAGTGTTCAGTGTTGCCAGGTCTCCAAAAACATTTCTCCATCTCAAATGACTTTTTTTCACAATAAGAAACATTCTACGCTAGTTTCTTCGAAATTAGAAAAATATTTCCTTTATAAGCAGGAAAAAAAGTCGAAAACTATGTTTAAAGAAAAGTTTGATTTTTATTGAACTAAGAAAGGGAAAATATTTTTGAGAAATCAGCAGAAAATTTTGCTTTCTCCATGGTGGAGTAATGACTGTTACTAATGAACGACACGTTATAAATTTTCACTTTTTTCATTTATTTTTTCTTTATTCTTTCATAAACTCTCTATTTTCTGGATCCAACATATACATAGCCAGAACCTAATCCTGCGAGTCGGAAAAGGCGATTAATAGAATAAGGGGGATTGTCACTAACAAGGCAAGTGCACGATGTGTCCGTCGCCGATTTTGATCAAAATTTGTTGGGTGATTCTACATTGAAAAAAAGCCGACCCGTACCCTACTTTTTATCTAATGGGCCCTACCCTAGCAGCTGAGAACAAAAATTAAATATGCTGAAAGTGCTTTATTTTGTATCTCGAGTTTGAAAAATGATATCGAATACCAGCTCAACTTTTGTTTGTTAAAGTACATTAAAAGAAAAATATAAACATTAAAAATTATTGATTTTTGGTCAAATAAATTTAAAAGTGTGTTTAAAATATCAAGTAAACTAGCCTTATAGATTTTTTGGCACCAAAAATGATGGCAGATTTGGATTCAGCACATCAAAAAACCGGAATGTTACAATATAATCGAAAACAAGAACATTTTTTTTTTCAATTCCGAGTGTGCTCAAAATTTTGAAAGCCACAAAATTACATTCGGGTTTGAAGCTCTATATCTCCTCTTTAGTTTACCAGAAATCGACGTTCTTGAATCCATTCAAAAGAGGGGAGCTTCTTCTTTCCATACATATGAAAAAATATTTCATTATCTTAGAAGGTCAGTGTTAAAAAAGGAAATTACCATATAAAAACAAAATTGAAGTTTTTTTTTTTGCGGATAATGAAGTTTGAAGATAATGAAGCAAATCGCGAAGTTTAAGGGCCTTTAGCGATGCCCCAAATTAGGTTTGAATCGTTTGAAGGGTTCCTGATTAATGAGCGATTATTTAAATCTCTTAAAAAAATTTAAGATTTAAGGGGGTAGACGCTTGGCAAAATTTTTAGATCAAAAATTTTAATTTTTAGATTTGCTCGAAAATTTGAATATAGGGGTTTTTCAAAGTGGTAAAACCAAATCTGACGCCAGTTTTGAAAAACAAATTCTGTTAATATAGTTTACTCCGTACAACACCGTTTTCATTACATATAAGTCAATATACCTTTCAAATCGCTCTAAAAATCAATTATTTCGTTTTAAAAAATTGGATTTCTCTAAACTCTACTATTTCTGGATCGATGTTTCTAACGAATAATGTTTTTATATTGCTTATAACACGGCCTTAAATATTCAAATTAAATTCTATTTACAATGATAACCCAAGTAAGGCTGTATTCCTAATCATGTACCTACCTATCATAATATAAAAAGATTACTTGTGATCAAGAAATAGTAAATATTACACATTTAAAACACCGCTAAAAACATTTTCGTAATAAAATAATATATTTTACCCTATAATAATACTGTTTTATATTACAAGCAACTCATTAGTCCTGTCAGAACGCTCAAAGTTTGATTATTTCATTTATAACAAATTGATCTATCTAATACTTAATATTACTTTTTTTGATTTATTTTTTCTACGATAATGTTTATAGCGGAGTTATAAAAGTGTAATACCTACTATTTCTTGATAACAAATAATGTTTTTATATTATAATATGTATATGGATAAGAACATAATCATTAAGGCCATATTTATATGTAATATAAAAACATTATTCGTGATCCAGAAATAGTAAAGTTTAGAGTGATCCAATTTTTTAACCGATATAATTGTATTTTAGAACGATCTGAAGGGTATATTGACTTATATGTAACGAAAACGGTGTTGTACGGAGTAAAGTATATTAACAGAATTTTTTTTTCAAAACTGGCGTCAGATTTGGTTTTATTACTTTAAAAATCCCCTGTATTCAAATTTTCGAGCAAATCTAAAAATTAAAATTTTTGACCATAAGATTTTTTTAAAGATTCAAATAATCGCTCATAAATCAGGAACTCTTCAAACGATTCAAACCAAATTTGGGGCATCGGTACAGGTCCTTAAACTCCGCGATTTGCTTTAACCGTGGTATTTCTACATGTTTTAGAAATAAGGTTACCCGCAAAAAACTTCAATTTTGTTTTTATTTGGTAATCTCTATTTTTAACACTGACCTGCTAAGATAATGCAATATTTAAATAATATAAATAATGCAATTTTTTTAAAAATTGGCGATGGACACATCGTGCATTCCCCTTGTAAGTAGTAGCTTGTTCCTAGGTGGCCAGACCGAACAGCTACTGAACTGCCAAGTGTCAGTCCAGTAATGTCATAAATAGGGATAAGCCTATCATTAGCTCACAAATACACATACAGAAAATGATCATTTCCTAGTCTAAGACGTCTTTCTAAAAGCAGATAGGTCTTTTGGGAAACAGCTGGTCTCACAAATGATGAATATTCGGAACATAAAAATATTGTAATTATAGAAAACAGCTGACTTATTATGTAATGTAGAATATAAAACCCTTAGAGTTACAAGGTACTGGATGTATTCCCAACTAAGGATTTGGCAAGTAGCAGGTATAATGGCGGGGCGAGCGATTTTGACAATCAAGTTTTATATAACCAAAGAAATGCAAGAGACAGTCGCAATTGCGACAATAGCAGATAATATCTTCATGAATGAATCAATTTCATCGCCAAATATTTGTTATCTATAATCCGTCAAATAACAAGTCAGACCTGATCATTTGCTTGAATAGTTCTGTTCTTATAAAATATTTAAAAACAGCTACAAGGGGACTACACTGCTCATGCTACTTACTAGGGTTATTCCCCAACCAGTACCATTTAAAATGTTTTAGAGGAATCCATGGACTTAAAGTTGATCCATTTCTTAGAGAGCAATGGCTTCTCGTCAGCATTCATGGATTTTATCATATTAGGCACAGTTGACCATTTTACATTATGGACATCATATTGGCTCATTCTAGACCAGCAGCCATAATTCAAATCGATGTCCATCGTCCACTTGGAGCTTTCTGTCACGCCATGTTGTGTCAAGGCTAGCTAAAAACTACAACAAAATTATAGCCATAACTACATAGGTCTGACTGGCATGGCCGCCCACGAGGCCTGAAAGTCCAACAACTTTAAGGGGGCTCCACCCTTAGCCCTTTTAAATATTTCTTAAAAATCTTTTATAATCTCTAAAGTAATTTATAGATAATATCGATAGTTACAATTTTTGAAATAACCTAAGTCAATGCTCGGCTATCGGTATTGGTTATTGGAGGTCCGAGTTAAAACTTGTCGGGAGGACCCGACATTTTTATGGGCGGCCCTGATGACTGAAACCATTTAATAACATTATAAGATAGAAAAATGGCTCGGAGCTTGGTAATAAGAGGCTGCGTAAGAAACTTCTTTCCGATTGTCGAATATAGAGATCGTGATGGCCGAACATGTTGAGGCGAAGGTCCCAGAGTGTCCTATTCGGAACGGTGTGGGTTCATTATCAAATGGGTCTGTTAATATTAATTTTCCAGTTATTCCACGATATGAATTTTCTTACTCCATCTCTTGCCAGGGGTTGACGAAAAGGGTGCATGTCGGACTAGTTCCCCCGCACCAATACCAGTGCTCTCGAATATAGGTGAGATGGGTCAAGACGAATAATTTCTTCAACAATCAAGAGAGTCAACAGACCAATACTTGTTAGCATTAAGAAATCTGAGTATAGATTGCGCCTCTCGAGATGTTAAAGCTAATATATACAGAAATGAATACATTCGAGATGTTTTCATTGACGACCTTATGTCGAAGAACATTCGGCTATATAGCAGAGGCTATTTTACTATCGATTTAGACGATGCATTTTCACGGGCTTGTGTCCTGTAGTCAGCACAAATTTTTTTGGAGTCGTACATCGACGATCCTCTACAGCTTGCTTCAACATCCCAGGCTAATTCTCCGTCTCAGTGCGATAAATCTTCACAATCACTCACAGCTACTGCGAATACATAAAAGTGCTTTTTTTGAAACATAATCTCTCTCTTGCTCTGCACGAGAAGCGATGTGTAAACTGTGTAACAAAAAGGAACACTTTGACAGAGTTTGCCGTTCTTCAAAATCAAAAACTTCTGCAGGCACTGGCGATTATGACGATTCCTTAGAAGAAAGCAATTGGACGACGGTTGGGTCAGTCTAGTTTATTAGTAACTTTTGGTGGCAACAGCCCCGCTTTAAGCATAAACAGCCTTACTTGCACCCAAGTAGGACCCTCTTCGAGCATTTAACAACCAATTGCAGGTCGCTAGCGATTAAATCAAGGAGGCACTCAAGTGAAGATGAAAAGTTTATTCGATCGCATGTTCAAAAGTTGTTAGAGGATGGTGTAATCGAAGAAAGAAACTCTCCATGGCAAGCGCAGGTTCTCGTTATAAATGGGACTCATAGAAAGCGCATGGTTGTCGATTATTCATTAACGATTAATAAATACACTTTACTAGAAGTTTATCCCATCCCTGCATTAGAAAAAAATTGCTTCCCACATAGCTAAATACAAGGTTCATAGTAAAGATCGAATTAAAAAGCGCTTATTACCAAGTGCCGATTCCTAGAGAAGACCATATACTACATTTGAAGCTGCGGGTAAACTTTGGCAATATTAAAGGATCCCAATGGGTGTGACCAATGGAGTAGCTGCATTTCAGAGCAAGATAGACGAAATAAAAATCAAAGAAGGCTTAAGGGTATCAACATCTATTTAGACGACGTTACTGTCAGTAGAAAAGACCAAAATGACCATGACCATAACCTAAATAAATTCTTGGAAATCTGTAAAAAGTGTAATCTCGCCATCAATAAGCAGAAGTCTCAATTCAATCTAAAATCTATCAGACTCCTTGGTTACCAAATTGAAGAAAACACATTACATCCGGACCCTGATAGACTAAAGCCATTGATAAATTTTCAACTTTCTAATCAAAGCATCTTTGCAGTGGGCACTTGGGATGTTTTCATATTACTCCAAATGGGTGCCAAAATATTCGAATAAAATTTAAAGATTGGTTAACAGCAAGAAATTTCTGCAGAACCCTTGTTGATTAAAGATTTCAACGATATAAGGTCGTGCATTCTTAAGTCATTTGTTTTTAATGTCGATGAAAATACCCGGTTATGAGTGGAGACGTACGCCTCATATGCTGCAGTCGCTGCCATCCTTACGAAAAACAAATGTCCGGTTGCATTCTTCTCGAGAACTTTGTCTAAAAGCGAGCAATGTCACCCAGCTGTGGAGAAGGAGGCTTATGCAATCATTGAAGTTCTTCGATAATGGAGATATAACTTAATCGGACGCAAATTCAAGCTTATTACTGATCAAAAATCCATTTATGTTCGATATAAGCCATCCGGGAAAAAACAAGAACAAGAAATTCACTAGATGGCGCTTAGAGTTGGCTACCTGTAACTATGACATAATATTTCGACCTGGCAAAGAAAACATCGCCACCGAAGCTTTAACCAGAATTTGTAGCACCTCGATCAGCTTCAGCAAATTAAAATCTCTTAATAATTCTTTGTGCCATTCTGGTGTCACTTGGATGGCGCATTACATAAAAATACAAAATCTTCCTTACACCATGGAAGATATAAAGAAAACAAAATTTGGCTGCAAAACTTGTGAAGGAATAAAACCAGGTTTTTGTAAAATATAAAAAATCCTCATAAAGGCGACGGCCCCTTTTGAATGGATTAGTGTAAACTTTAAAGGACCTCTATCATCTGACACGCGTTACAAGTATCTATTGACTGATGTTCACGAATACTCAAGATTCCCCTTTGCTGTCCCTTGTGCGGATTGATCATCTAATGCGGTTTTTCGGGCATTAAGTCAAATATTCTATGTTTTTGGATATCCAGCTTAAAGGATTTAAGTCTTTTAATTTAAAAGATCTTTTCATATCTAAAGAACACGAATCTTTTCTCCATTCTAGATGTATTGCCTCCAGTCGCATTACATCGTATAACCCTTGTGGGAATGGTCTAATAGAGAGATACAACGGTATAATTTGGAAACCTTTTCGCATTGCATTTAAAAGGTTTAGCAGGCAGCTAGTGTAAGAAGGTTTTGCCAGAAGCCTTGCAGTCAAATCGATCCTTGCTTTACAACTCATGAAAGGATGTTTTTTCACAAAAGGAAATGCACTTCAGGAATAGCCCTCCCATCACGGCTAACGACCCCTGATTAGGTGTTATTAAGAGATTCTGTTTGACGGAGTAAATATGACGTTTCGTACAAGAAGTTGCACTCTTAGAAATTAACCCCGATTACTCTCTCGTTCGTCTACCTGAAGACAACTGTCAATTTCATGCATCTAGCACCGATGGGAAATGTAGAAGGTTGTCAACTAGAAAACGAAGAATCTGACAATACTGGACCTACTGAAAATCAACGTTCATCGCCTATCGACCCTATCACAATTACTTGGACAGTCCCGAGGCGATATCCACACCAAACTCACTAGTGAACAAGGAGAGTTCGCAAGACATCCCATCACAAGGACACATTCCATCGGAAGACACTGCTTCTCATCAACTAAATCCTGCCACCACACCGCGTCTCGTATTAGACGTCTTCCTCAGTATTTTTAAGACTACACTTTTTAAATGAAGGGGGAAAGAGTGTGAGAAAAATATCGGAATATCTTTGTTGATTAATGAGTACTTACGTATTTCCAACTTAATAATACAATACAACGTATCATAGTACTAGTAATTTTAAATAATACCTAATTAAACGAGTAATCATTTTAATAATTCCAATGTATACGAATTTTACAATTGAATAGAAAACAGTTAGTTAGTACCAATGACGACTGAGAGCGGTAGTGCGGCAGCCGTTATGGCGGCTGCATTGAAAAGTTTACCACCACAGTTATTAACTAACAAATTAATAATACTTTTGAAAAAATGTTAATAACCAAAGCAGAAGTGATAAGAACGTAACAGGATAGGTTATACAACAAATGTTGGTCTACCGTTAAAAACTTATGTACTCATTAATTAACTAAGATATCCTTTACAGGCATAATTTTAACTATGTGCTATGAAAAAAGTAAACCTCTTTCTTATTAAGGCTTTAATAAATCTATACTAACACATCGGTAAACAGAATGATTGAATTAAAATTGAAACTAAGTGAGGTAATAATTATGTTTATTATGATCAATACATCCATATTTTTAACACACTCTTTCCCTCTTCATTTAAAAATCGTAGTCTTTAAAATACTGAGGAGGACGTCTAATAATCTTAGAGGTGTGGGGGCAGGATTCATTTGATGATAAGCAGTGTCTTCTGATGGAATGTGTCCTTGTGATGGGGTGTCTTGTTCACTAGTGAGTTTGGTGTGGATATCGCCTCTGTGGCTGCATTGTAAAGTTGTACAACTGTGGTTTATTTTAAGATTTTTATTTCCAATATTTCCAAAATTTTGGAATTATTCCATCGAAAAAAAATCCGTGAGATTGGATATGATGAAGTCCATGATATTTCTATTACAAAAATTTAAATTAAAATTTAACGCCGGCACTTAAATTCAAAGTTTCGGTAATATTCCATTTTTTTTTATTTAAGGAATTTTAATAATGAAATGTAAAAACCTGTACCACTGCAACCCGTGAAGGGTGTTGGGTTCAGTACTTGGTAAGGACCGTACTGTTTCTAAGCCAACGGTTGTCCAAGGAGGTGGATTTGGCCGAGATCACGCTCAACCGCCAGGTTTTCTCCCAATTAAGGGTACCCACTTTTGTAGAGGCTGGGTGAGCCCCAGGAGAATCCGCCGACCCCACAGGGTCGATCCACGGCTGATAACAGAATAAATAATTATCTGCCACAGCCGTTATCGAAATCGGGACCGAGAGAATGGTAACACAGTGCCTTACCACAGAACTACTCCGCTCCTGATAATGAAATGTAACTAAAATTTAATTTTTTAACGGCGTAAAATTAATTCCCATAAATACGGAAAAGGAAATTGGCGTTATCAGTATCCGGTTATGAGGGACATCCTGGTCGACCGTAAAATACGTAAGTACACATTAATATTATGATTTATTTATAAATAAAAAAAAAATGTTTTGTTTCTATTTTCTAAAAATAATGCAAAAGTGGTGAAAGAATTATTTCTGAACCAAGAAACTTTGCTAGAAATAAAATAATATTATTATACAATAAAATAATAACAATAAAACTGAACATTGTAATACTTATCGTATTACACCTTGTATAATTCATTGGTTCAGCTATACACGTTTTGAATGAAATGTCGGTTCGCTTTCTTGTTCACCATCCTCGATCTGGTCGTCATCTTCCTCACTCAACAGAAGCATCTGCTCATTGAGCTTATGGCCGTCTTAAACAGTATCATCCACATCTACTTCGGTAGTTGGAGCATTAATGCATAAATGCCCTCTATAATTTTCACAATTTGCTTAACTTTTTATCCCTAATTTTCTGCAAATACAAGCAGCTTTGCACTGTTTGGTGTAGGATATCTTTGACAAAAGTGACTGTGGTGGGTGTCCATACTTGGCTATTTTCAAACCTCAATTCATAGGATTTTTGGCGTTACCTAACCGCATCGGTACCTACAGGTACACCCTGAAGCAGTATTGGTGGGCTGCTTCAAATGCTTAAGGCAGGGAAGCCAGATTGAAGTACGTTTTCACAACAGATTTAGCAAATAGGTGGAAAGGTAACTCATTGGAGGAGGAAATGATTCCTTTAACCACAAAGTATTTACCAATTTTATAGAATAAGAAAAATTATCAAAACATTTTTGAATTAATTATTTTTACTGGTCAATCTATTTGTTTCTCATTTTAGCAATATTATTGACCTTGTAATGTACAATCAGTTTTTCAGGAGAAAACAATCATGAGATAACGCGTTATTTTTATTTTATTATTATTTTGTAAATAAAATAAAAATCTTTTAATTTGAAACAATAAAACAAAGCTTTATAGTTGTTGTTTTTTTTTAAATAGAAATTCATATCACATATAATCCATTTTAACACATTTTCAGAAACATTTAACACATGAAATTGGTATTGTTGACCTGAGCCCTTTAAATAAAAAACATACAACCTTTTATTAGTAATGAAACATAATACAAATTAAAAATGAGGTAAGAATAATTAACAATGTGCAAAATCTATTAGTGCCTATTTACAAATTTTGATTGAAGTGAAAAAACCACATTTACAATTCTTTTGGAACTGGATGGACAAGAAGTGATTGAATAAGCGGGATTTGAAGGAGCGACGGATGGAAGAAGGAATGGAATTCCATAAGGATGAGGATCGAATAAGAAAAGATCTGTCGAAAGCTGCGGTTCGATGAGCCGCTATATATACATCTGAAGGCCGAGAACGGGTATGGACGGAAGATTTGAATTGAAGGAGGTCAAAGATGTATGATGGACGACGGGTTTGGATAACATGGTAGAGAAAGGATGCAAGGAAGTATTTATGACGGTAGGAAGGGTAAAGCCACTTGAACTCTTCATAAAATCGGGAGACAGAGGCGTCCCTAGGGACCCAGAAGATGAATCGTATAAAACAATTTATCAAACGTTTTATTTTCGCCTCGAGATCCCCAGAGACACCTTACACCATACAACAGTAGTCAAAGTGGGGGAATATTCAGTAGGTTACTAAGAGTCTACAGGTTTCAAATGGAAATAGGTGGAGGATGTAATTTAGTCGCTTTAAAGTGGAAAAGGTACGACAGGAGATATCAGAGACATGGTTTTTCCAGGAAAAGTTTGGTCAAAGGTGATTCCAAGGTTTTTTTATGGTTGGATAGAACTTATACCCCTTTATCCGAACACCACAGATTTCATATTTATGCCAAATTAAACTCACTCGGTTCGCAAAGGGGTTCTGCGGAGCCCTTCCAACTTTCAAATCAGATAACCTGTTTAGATTAGGCAAAATCTATAGGTTTTGGGCTGTGTAACCAAATGTACATGATTACAGTGATTATGATTATGATTGCACGATTACAATTATAATCATGGCCGTGATCATGATTACAATCATGTAATCATGCCTCATTTTAGCTAGGTTCACAGTGCGATAGTATCAAATATAAAATAGCCATGATAATTAAGTTTCATGTAATCATTGATTACAATTATGCCCATCTCTGATCTCTCTAGCTCCTGGTGTCCATCTATTTATTTACATGACTTGGTTAATCCTTCAAGATATATTTAAAAAAAAATCATTTTAGAGTCAAAACTGTTGAAAATGAATTGCGTTCCTTCCTGGAGTCCATCTCATCAACTGAAAAAAAATAGGAAGCTGAGGAGTGCCAAGTATTTAAAACAGGGAATCTGTTCAGAACATGAAGTTGTGATGTGACGCTCTTAATCAAGTGAAGCTAAAGCTATTTATTTTTACTCTGGTTTGGTGAGAGACAAACTTTTATTTTAAATTGCAAATTCTGATGTATAGAATAAGGCTTAATAAGAACTTTAGGTAAATAAAACTATAACTTTAAAATTACCAGTACAACTAAAATTTATAATAACCCTGGAATTATTTTCCAAAATAAATATTATATTTTCTACATACATACAATTTATAAAACAGTTTTTTTTATTTATTTTTTAATATTTATAACATTATTTACAAGATTTATTATAAAACTTCTTTTTTTTCTTCATATAAATAAAAATAACCACGTAGCTGAATATTGTCATGATATGAAACTACAATAATAAAAAATGTAACAAAATATAATATGTATACTGTTGATATTTTAAAGTTTATACATACAAGAATAACAATACACAAATACAACAAGAAAATTTTAATGAGTGAGCTATAATCTAAAATTCCTCAAATGTATTTAAATATTAAGGATTTTCAAATTAAATTGTTCTTGCAACTTATAAACCTTACATTGCTAATCAGTGAAAACAAAATATTAGTTATCCAGCAAATAATAAATTTATTAAAATAAGTAATATCACATATCTCATAGGAGGTCTAGTAATGAAGGAAATAATAATTTTTTTTCAGAATTAAAGTTATACCTCACTATAAGGTTGACCAGACCAAACAGTTTTCTGTAACCACATTGTCTCTTAAAGGGGCCAGTAAATGATCAAACAATTTGACAAACTTGATTTTGAAGGACATTTTGAAAGTAAGTGCCTTTGTTTGACGTGTTTATCAAATTTCCTTCTTATTTGATGGGTTTGAAAGAAAAATTGATTGGTGGTACATTTGACAAACACGAAGATTTACATGAGATGTTTGTCAAATAATCAACAAGTGTCAGTTGAGAGATATTCGCCTCATCACTATGTGTTTGCATTTTGTGTAATCAACTTTTTTGGTATATTTATAACTTTGGACCTTTAATTTAAAACGACAAGAGTTGTAGAGTCAGTGCCAAGTTGCAGTGAGAATATCGAAAAGGAATTTGTACTAATATTCATATCATTTTACCCTGATTTACCGCAATTGTTGAACCTGAAGTCCAAAGATTACATGAATAAGAACAAAAGGAGGTTGGCCATTAAAAAAATGAACTGGCCTAAAATAACCGAGGAAGGCATAAATAAAAAAAATAAAAATTTCTCTGTACAACCTACAATCGCAAGAGGCAGAGAATAAAAAAATCCTTGGTTTTTGGTTCTTCCACTGAAGAAGTTTGCGTACCTACTTTATGGTACTATAAGAATATGACATTACTAGAAGATCGAATGGAAGGAGAATAGAGAATAAACACAACAGATCACGAGGTAAACAGTTTATTTGTGTTAGTCATTTATTAGGGTGATATTATTATAATTATATACATATATAGATACATTTTTATCATTCAAACATTAGAGTACTATATAAAAAAAACATTACTTTTAATTAAATACAATAAGTTGTGTAATCCACTTTTTTAATTTAAGTGGATAATACAACTTTTTTTATTTAATTCTATTCGTAACGTAATTCTGTTAAACAAAATGGACTATTGCAACTAGCTCAAAATGAGTGAGGATAGGCAAACTAAGGTTTGAATGTTTGTGTGCTTGTTGGTCAAATCCAATTTGTTTAAAGTTGTCAAGTTAGTCAAATTATTTGAACGTTTATGGGCCAGTTTAAGATGTGACATTACATAACTCAATTTTTCCCTCAATGAAACTATACATATCGTTGAATTGATATTTTCATTTCGAATCAATACATAATCTTAGTTTCAGAGCCTGAGCAATGGTAAGAAGATTGTTGGCTAAGTAGTAACAGCTGAACATAAATGAGATAATAAATTCCATTGG
Source organism: Rhaphigaster nebulosa (assembly GCA_948150685.1). NCBI lineage: Eukaryota > Metazoa > Arthropoda > Insecta > Hemiptera > Pentatomidae > Rhaphigaster > Rhaphigaster nebulosa. The sequence continues at coordinate 133,612,186 of OX411307.1, forward strand.
AAACTTCACACATCTGTAATTATGCAATATAATTACAACAGCATGAAAAATCAGTGATATTTAAATCTCATTAAAATGATATAAAAATTTAGTAAAATTTTAAATTAAATTATGCCTTAATGCCCATAATTATACATTAAGAAAATAAGCAATCAACAACTTACATATCAAGTAACAGGGAGCAGTTACAATGTAAAGTAAAATATTCCAACATCTGATAAACATAAGAAATCTGAACTTTTTAGTTACTAATAATGAAACAACACTGTTCAACAGCAGTTAAAGATTTATGAGTGAATACATTCAATTAAGTGAGTATCTATTATTAGAGTTCAAAACAAATAAAAATATACTTTGGTTGTCATTATAAAATATAGGGTAATACTTATAATAAAATATTATAACAAAAGCAGAATAAATAATTAAATAATACGTAATTAAAATAGATTAATTTATTCAATCATAATACAAATACACACTAAAAAATATCACAGGCTGAATATAGTAATAGATATGAATGCTTCAAATCATAATATAGCATTAATTGACTTCATCAACATTCATACCTGAAACAAAAAAGAGTTATGCACATATGTCCCAAAAACAGTAAACATTTTTTTTGTTAACAGATATGCAAATTGATGGAACGCTTATTTTGATATTTAATACAGTATATTACTTTGTTGAATGGCTAATACATTTACACAATTAACTTATTTTCGCCTGTCGAGGCACGGGTTCATATTCACTTATTTAGTCTTATTAATTAATTAATTTAGTCTATGTTAACAGTTAACAAAATTATAAATATATTGGATATCGTCTATAACAATCATGAAGAGGAGGAGGAAATCAGATAGTTAAACCTGAGCATCAGTATATCCAGTACCAGATGAAAAAGACAAGATTTCTTGTAAAAATGCAAGGCATTGGCTTTTCTCTGTAAAAATTGGACTGTAAAGAGGGATGTCTTTATTGCTTTGAAATTAAAACCATTCCAACAACAGTCCCTCTATTTCCTTGTGTGTCAATATTTTTAATTTAATTTGTCTTGAAAGAGTGCCTTTTTTATCTATCAAGGCCTTGATTTCCTTTCTTTTGGACCAAATTATGGACACTGTGTGGCTGACTCCGAGTTCTTCTGCTAAATGTTCATTATTATCACCTTTTTCTAAATGTAAACAAGTTTAGAATTATTCTTCCTTGAGGAACAGAACAGATTTTTCCCTTGTAATTAAGCCATTTCTTTTCTTTTCATTTATGATGTTCCAAAAAGTATTTTAATGGCTTATCGATTGAGAAAGCAGCCTTTTTTTTTGTGAAAGAAATGTCATAGTTATATCCAATTCTCAGGATTGGATTTCATTTCAGGGTTTTTTCTATGACTGATTCAGCTATTTATAAATGGAAGAAATGCACAGTCCATGTGTTACACTTTTTAATCTGGCTAGTGCTGTTGCTTTATTTTACTTTACTGTTTTTTACCCCGGCTCTCCCCAGTGGGACACTCTGTTTGTATCATCTGAGTAAGAAGCATTACGTACGTGCGTGAGTGAGACCGTATGGACATACAATTTCATTCTCATTATTTTTTTTAATAAGTTCTCCCGCTAAAACCTACAAGTCGCTAGGCCTCAAGGGCCATTCAATTCATTTCGACAAATGAAGAGGCGCAGTAATTTCGTTAATAAAGAACTGTTCTTTTCTTCATTACGGGACTCGCTCTCCACGCTGAAGTGCCGGCCAGCCATCTGTGAGTTCAGCACTCCTCATTTATCTCACTATTATTTATTTTTTTAAAGCGTTTTTTTTAAGAGGATATTTTTTTGTAACTGTCTGTAAAGTATCTTTACCTTTAAAATGATGCATCATCTAGTTCATTGATTTAATTTATTTTCTCTCTCTTACTTATGTATAGAAAAACATTATAACTACATATTTCGCTAAAATTTCATCTTATTTTTTTGTGTGGTTGTTCCCTTCTTCCTTTTTCGCCATTAATGGTGAAATTCATAAAATTAAACTTTAGTTTCATTAATCATTTGTTTCAGTTAGTCTTTTTTTACATTTTATTTTCATTAATGGTGAAAAGGAAAATCCAGCCTACACTTATAGTAAAGGCACATTTTAATCTGGCGAGAGGAAAGGTTCAAGTGAACCTCTCAGAACAGATAACAGGCCACCTTCCCACTGGTCTCGCCTCCATGGTTTTTATCGGGTATCTGAGCTGGTTCATGCGGCAGACCATCTCAGTTGCCTCTTTACCAGGGTTTTCATCACCGGGCGTACATTCAGCTCTTCCCTAATCCTGTCGTTTTGAACACAGTCTCTCTGTGTTTTCTCCACAATTCTCCTAAGAAACTTCATTTTGGTTGCAGTAACACTGCTTGAAGTTGAGCTCATTCAGAATTCAGCTCTCCGCTTCATATAGAAGTACTGGTAGGAAAACAAGTAGAACTTTACATCTTGTCCCACCTCTCTTATTCTGATAACAGAATTACATATGTGGTAGGATGAGCAATTTGCCTTAGAAATCCTGCTCGAGATTTCCAAATCCACTTTACCAGATCTACTGATCACCGTACCAAGGTACGTGAATTCCTACCTCCATCACTTCTTCGCTACAGACAATCTGGATATCCTCTTGAGTTTTACCGACTTGAAGGACTTTGCTTTTTTGAGTATTAATAGTCATTTCCTTTTTCTTTAATTCCTCGTTCCATTGTTACTGTCTGTTGAAGTCACTCGGGAGACTCAGTAATAAGCACGATGTCGCCTGCAAAGAAGAGAAACTGTATAACAACAGGATGTAAGTTCCATTAGCCCATATGCACTCATGCTATGTGTCTTAAAGAGAAGGAAGCTCAGAGAGTCGCCTTGTTTCCCTCCCTTCTCCAGTCAAAACACTCTTGATTCCTGGTCATTTAGGTGTACAACACCCTTTACCTCCTGGTAAGTTGATTATATAGCCTTTAGGAGCTTTATAGGAATTTTCTTTGCCTTCAAGGACTTCCAAATTTCTTTTCGGGGCACCTTCTCCTCAATCGGGTCATTTCCTTTGCTTTGATTCTCCCATCAGAATTATCTCTTTTCTCCGGATTGCCCTCAAACTGTTTTGAGTAGTAGCAATGCCAGACTTTCCTTTGCTTCCTTCACAGCTATCTTCACCCTGTTTTTTGTACCCTTGTACAGCTCATAATTGCTCAGACTTCTCTCCATACAGAACATTTTCCAGTTGGTCTTCTCCCTTATGATAATTCTAAGTTCTTCAAACCACCTAAACATTTCCTTTTGACTGATACTTTTTTCACAGCACACACTTTAGTCATAAGCCATAAGTCATCCAGGTCTTTATCGAAGTTTAGCTCTTGCAGCCTATTCATTAGCCCATTCTCATAATTTACTCTTTTCGGAGACACTGCAGATGCTTGATTTCAATCCTTTCATAAGCTTCAGGCCGAGGCTTCTTCATATAAGGGATTCTGGCATCGGCGATCAAGAGGATGTGCTCATTTCCAATTCAGTCCCTCTTATGGCCTTGATATCTGTGAAGTACTTCTTATTTCCTTGGTGTATAGAAAGTAGTCGATTACGCTATTTACGTTCCTTTCCAATGCTGAGAAATTTATCTTGTGGACCAGTTTGGGATAAAACAAAATGCCAATGACAAGATCTTTATCAATGCAGACTTCCAGAAGGCGCCTTCCATTATTGTTCAGTATTCTCTCGCCTCCATGGGGACCCATGATCTGTGGTCTCTTCTGGTCCTCGCATTGAGGTCTCCCATGATTATAATATTCCTACTTCTATTTTTTTCAATTACACGGATGAGGTCGTTGTAGAATTATTCCACTTCCATCACGCATGAGTCCTCAGTAGACTTGATCCAGTGCAATCTTTCCCACTGGAAGAATGACATTGGCATATATAAGTTTTCAACCTCCTCAAATTGTTAATTTGCCCAAAAAGATTTTTTGTAATAATTTAGTGTTAAACTATATATTTTTATTTAATCAAATAAATAAGTAATGAACAATGTAATTATAAATTCATGTCGCAATAGTAATGCAAATTCAAGGTGAAACAGTGTTATTGATCCTGAGGGTATGTACTAGAGAACTCAATTATAAATGGTTGATTAATGAATTTATATAAAAATGTAAATTGAAGTTTCCTTCAACTTTAAAATAAACACTCATGGGTCAATCCATTTGAAATCACCCAGACCATGTTGCTCGAAATTTTTGATTTTGATAACTTTTTTACCTGTTATTCACTATCACTTGGTGAATTCAAAACTATAGCTAAAACGTTTTTAAGGCTCATATTTTTTTTTTTTTTTAACAACCATTTAAGTTTCCTTCGCAGCTGAAAACAAGTTTTGGGAAAATGTCTCTAACTATGGTAATTCTGCCTATATCAAAACAAAACAAAAACTAAAATTATGATAATGATGTGCTCACATACATTTTTTGTCCTCACAACACATCACCTTAGTAGTGAGAATTCACGAAAATTGACATAATATGAGGCTTTAAGCGCTGTAAAAATGTATTAAGGAAAGGAAACACACATATGATTTTTTTTTTCTTGCATAGTTTTGTCATTGTACTACTTGTAGAAATTTCAATCTTGAAAACATTCTTCTTTTGTTTCTATGAATTTTCAAATATGGCTAAAATTCTTTCCTCTAACCTTTTAAGTGAATATCTCTAAAGGGACTTATAAGGGGAGACTGTCACTAATAGTCGTGGCATCATCGATTTCAATGACACTTTTTTTGGAGATACTAGGTCAAAAAATATTAGTAGACGTATGTCCAAGGGTTCTTGCCAATGCACCCTAGGAGCCCAGAAAACAATTATTTTATATAATTTCAACTATTTGTTATATTATTGTTTTCTGTCTTTGCTCTGCATGAATTTCAAGGTTCTCATATACCAATCGATTTATTTTTTTGTGTAAAATAAGAAAACAATATTACCGATCATATTAAATGTACAAAAAATTACAAAAACCAAAAGACGCTTCCAGTAAAGTAGGCCAAAAAAAAATATTTTAGGAAAAAGCAAGTCAAATTCATAACTCCTCAGGATTTTATCCAAATTCAATGTTATTACAACCATTGGAAACCTGAATGTCTGATCTCTAACCCATACCAATAACTTTTAGATTTTTTGCCTTCATATGGGCGAAAAAGTAGTGTGAACTAAAGAAAAAATCTTCAAACGTTTTCTTTTATATCTCTGGTTTTAATTTGTTTACGGAGGTACTTCCAAGTTTCGTATGGATCAGAGGAGTCATGTTGAGGTTATCGCAATTTTTGTGACTTTAGAGATAAAATCGAAGACCTATGAGTAAGGTGAAAATTGAGTAAAAAATTGTAATTTTTGATTACTATGAAAATTTGTATTTAAGGGTTTCTTGAGGTAGGAAAAACGAATATCAACTTTATTTCTCCCTAAAAAAATATTTTACCCCGCTTTGTAACTCCACACAGTGGTCTGGATTCTCCATCATGCTGTGAAAAATTCTGCCGTGCTTCTTATTCAAAATTGCGACACCAATTGTGATTTAATTTTGTTAAGATTCCAGTTTTCACCTATTTATAGTTAATTAAGTAAATAGTTAATTTTACGAATTTTAATTATGAATTTAGTCATTTAAAATAATGATGAATAATAATAATTGTATTTAACTTATTTTAATAAAAATTAAACCATTTATTTAAAAAGTTCAACAAACAAATAAGTGATTTTTTTGTTATTGAATTTTTAAATAAATAATTGAATTTTTATAAAAATAAGTTAAATATCATTATTATTAATAAATTCATAAATAAAATCCATAACATTATTATTTAACAGTAAATTTAATACTATTTAAAAATAAGTAAAATACAATAATTATTATCCATGATTATTATAAATGATTAAATTCATAATTAAAATTCACAAAATTATTATATAACTGTACAAAAATAGGTCAAATACAATTATTATTTTTGTTTCTGTTGGCACTATAGACCATGCAGATCTTTGACCGCGCAATGTGATCTTCTTACAGACATTTTATTGCTTGCGGGAGCTCATACAACCTGGAGGTGGTCACCCAACCTCACGTTGCTACGAACCATGGTTTCCATGGTGCAGCGGCAGGCTGCCCATTGCTCCATAACCAGTCCCTTTGGGTCCAATTTGGCAGTGTCCTTCCCACTGACTCACTCGGGTTCAAGGACAATGACAAATCGGTCTAGACCCACAGATTATGACTGTTCAGGGTCTGCAGGCACAAGAGGACCTATATTTCTTTTTCCGAAGCAGACCATCCATGAATCAAACCTAGGCGACTATTCGACATCCTGGAAGACAATGCGATTCACAATTTAGGTACACAGGGTAGGGTCATCACTCCTACGTCCGGCCTATGTGAGTTATCTCCAGTAGGCTGACGGGGCTCATATACCTGGAGGAGAGGGATGATAAATTGCTTGAATTATTATTATCCATCATTATACTAAATGATTAAATTTATAATCAAAATCCAAATAATCTATTTTATATCATAAATAGTAGAAAAATAGAATTTAACAAAATTAAATCACAATTGGTGTCGCAATTTTGAATAAGAAGCACAGTAGGATTTTTCAAAGCATGATGGGAGAATCGTGGTCTGGATTGGTTTAATTTTTATTAAAATAAGTTAAATACAATTATTATTATTCATCATTATTTTAAATGACTAAATTCATAATTAAAATTCATAAAATTATTATGTAAAATTAACTATTTACTTAATTAACTATAAATAGGTGAAAACTGGAATCTTAACAAAATTAAATCACAATTGGTGTCGCAATTTTGAATAAGAAGCACGGCAGAATTTTTCACAGCATGATGGAGAATCCAGACCACTGTGTGGAGTTACAAAATGGGGTAAAATATTTTTTTTAGGGAGAGATAAAGTTGATATTCATTTTTCCCACCTCAAAAAACCCTTAAATACGAATTTTCATAGTAATCAAAAATTACAATTTTTTTACTCAAAATTGTTGCCTTACTCACGGGCCTTCAATTTTATTTGGTCACATTTTCTACATTTCTACACATTTTGGCTAATTTTGTCGAAAATATTTCAATTTTTTCTGTTGAGTTTATATTTTTACACAGGACAATATATTTATAGAAAAAAAAATAGAACAAAAGCAATAATAAATAAACTTATGTAGTAATGATAGAATTATGTTGTAATAAGAGATTAAAACTCGCTTATAATATTATATATATATAATATTATACATAGCACATTAGGACAATGGAGACAAAATTAATTTATTTATTAAGAATCAATCGAATTGCATGGTTTGGTGGGTTTGCACGGGCACTATCCATGAAGTTTGATCTGGATCACCCTCTGTATGGATCATCTTTATCCTCACTCAATGTTTCCACTTGCTTCTGTAAGTCATTGTCCTGTCCTACGCTAGTCTCAGCGTGAATGGTTGGCGGAGAGTTACTGCACCACTTTTCTTTGCAGTTAATGCACAAAACGGAACACTGAATACCTACTTTCCTAAAGCTGCGTACTGCTTTGCATCCTTTGGTTCATCTGCATATTTTTTAACTTGCCTAAATAATAAAGATGTGTCCTAACCGCTGAAGGCGTGAAGATACAGGATACAGATACAGGCTGTTTTCGATGGAATCTGAATATTTAAAACTGCTGGAACTATATAAGTATTTTTCTACTGAATACCTTTCCATTGATATGGTCAGCTACCAGTCAATGCTCTCAGTTTCAAATCATTCAGTGTGAGGTGTAAATAGAATTAGTTAGTGGCCACATATTTTAAATAAAACTTACATACCTACAAAAAGGAAGCGAGTTGTGTTTTCAATATAAGATAAAATGGAAATTATGAGGTGGCTGAAGATAGGTGAAACGGGATAGGCATTAGCTATCAAGCTCGATGGATGTTGGTAAACCAATGATAACAAGAATAAAAAATAATTCTGATTCAGTCACTAAGTGTGTACTTAATCTTAAGAGGGCAGTTTATATTGTGAAATGGTGAAAAAACTAAATCCAATCTGGTGGAAGATACTGTAATCACTTGGTTACATACATATGACAGCCCATCATATTTTCAGTGAAAAGCAGTGAAATTAAACGTAAAGCTTGATGGTGACCCTTCATTCATTGCAAGTTAAGCAGTGAAATTAAACGTAAAGCTTGATGGTGACTCTTCATTCATTGCAAGTTGTGGGTAGCTTAAAAATTTCAAATTACAAGATGGAATCCAGCAAATCGAGATTCATGGTGAAAAATTAAGTGCTGATGTCCCAGCAGCAGTTGCTTTTTCCAAGAACTTTAAGAAATTTCTTTAACAGAATGAATATGGCATGGATTTTCTCTACAATGCAGATAAAACAGGTCTCTATTGAAAAGCTCTATCCTCAGCTCCAGACTACAATATGAGATATGAACGTTTCACAGTCATAGAGTATGCTAATGCAACTGGTGTGCACAGAATTCTATTGTTTTTAAAAGAGAAATAGAAAAACTCATGTTGTTTTAAGAATGTGAAAGTTCCGCATGAGCCTAAAAAATGCATGGATGAACAGTCGTGAAAATCTCACTTACTAGTTAAAGTTGGAAAAATAACAGCAAATCCGGAAGAGGCTAGTAACCTTATAACCGAATTAATTTTTTGTATTGATCTTCATTTTAAGCAGAATTTAATGCTCTAAAAATTCTATATAGAAGGTTTCTTTAATTGGATGAATAGTTTTTTATTTATTTTTAAAACAATTAAGAAACAATTTTTCCACTACATTTTTTGCCCTAGCCACTAGCGCTCGCCATAGCCGCGGTGGACAACACAGGATATTCATATTTGATCTCTGAAAAAAGTCACCACCTTTCTTTGGATTATTTCTGATTCCGAGCTTTTTTTGCCTCCTGCATACCGGTCTATTATCATAATTTTAATTTTTTTTGTTTTGATATCTGCAAAATTACCAGAGTTAGAGATATTTTCCCAAAACTTGTTTTTAGCTGCAAAGCAAATTTAAAATGGCCACAAAAAAAAAAGTATGAGCCTGAATGATGTTATAACCATAGTTTTGAATGGTAAAAAAATTATTGAAAATGCCAACAAAATTTATACCAACAGGATGATTTCAAACGTACTGATCCTTACACTAAAAATTACAATAACAATAGAAGCAGTAATCATGACAAAAACATAGCCATATGATTTATACATATTAATTAAAAGAAAAAATATCACCTGTTTCGAGAGTACTCCAATCAGAAACAAATAGTCAGATAGACTAACATCTTTCCATTCCTAAAAGCTTACTTACTTCTTTCTAAAATAAAATGAAAATATTTATATTATAGATTCATAAATTTTGGATACTAAGAGAACTTAAGATTTTAATAACAAAAATTGATGATTATAAATATAATTATAACACAATTCAAGTACAAAAAAAAAAAAACTTTATTCTTGATGTACACTTTAAGTAACAACATTATTATTAATTCCAGGAGACTACATTTTCAAGCAAGGTGACATAACCACATATTTTATCTTATAATAAATATTTATACATAATGCATATTTATAAATAAATCAATTTTTATAAATATTTTTATTTTTGGTAGAGAGAGGCTTACAACGGGACATTACTGTAATGGACGAAGCGGAAGAAAGGAAAGACTCATGCGCATGAGGCAGTGGGCAGAAAGAGAGGGAAAGATATGGAAAGTGAAGAGATTCTAATTTATGAGACACTGTATGCACAAAGTCTGGCTTGAAGTGAAAGAGAAGATAAGACTGTCAAGATATGTGAAAACTCTCTCTCTCTCTCTCTCTCTTTCTGCCTCGTTATCAACTTTGATCTGCGTAAGTAAATAATTGTTATGTTGTTATTTGTTTATAATAGTTTAGTTTAGTTATATGTTCATAGTTTATAATATAGTCATAGTTCATTCATAGTTTATCATGTATAGTTGATAGTTTAATTAGTTAGTATTCAAACATTATTGATGTATAAATTCTGAATTGGTATATTTCAGGGTGTTATTAAATAAAACAGGCATTTTTGTAAGACTGAGGTTATGTGAGGTTCTTTTATAAATTCCTAGTCTATTTCCATAATAATAATATTATCGCCTATGATTCATTGATAAATACTCATTTGTTAAAGTCAATAATATTACATTAGGATTACTACCAAATTTTTTAATTTTTATAATTTATAAATATTTGTACATAAATTATGCATTCATTGTCAAATCAAGACATCCTTTCTACCTCCCAACTAATTGCTTGGTGTGAACAGCAAGTAATCGATGGGATAAAGTATCTTGGCAGAATCAGGCTGTCGGGAGATGCAATTAGTTTGATAATATTTTTATCTAGTTGACGTACGCATGATCGTATAGAAGGATCAATCTAATTAGGAATCGATAAATTATTTGCCACTTCTATAAATTTGTTTTTATTGAAAACTAGTTTAAAATGTTATACATTCATCTTCAGTTCTAAACAAATAAATTTATAGAAGTGCCAAATAATTTATTGATCACTAATTATATTTTTATTTGGATCAGGGAATCTTTCCTTTTTATTTTATGGTGTAAAATAAAATATATACACTACCGCTCATGGAAGTATGGACACCTTTAAAAAATCGCCTTGTTTTAACCTGAACAAACTTCAAATGTCTACTATTAATAAATACAGATTCCCTTGTCTTATTTCATAATATCAAAATTTAATTAATTGTTATCTTCATAAGAACTTATAAAATACCTTTATTCAATCTTACATATTTATATATCTGCTGTTTGTAACCTTGATGATGACCAATAATATGGGTGAAGCATCCACAAAAATAAATAAATCAACATAATGGAATTTATTTTAATAATTCACCTTTTTCTAATCCACAAAAATACACTCTCGGTAAATAATGTAAAATGAGATACCATACACACAATAAAAATGGCAATACTTACAAAATTAATTTTGGAATTTTGCTTTGTGGACGAGGAATTTTAGATAGTCTAGTCGGTACTTTTTCCATGCTCACACATTTTGCATTGTTTTCCTGAAAAAAGACAAACAAAGTGAAGGTAAATTAAATATAATTTATGAACCAAAAGGAATAATGAAAAACAAAATTTCATACAAATGATTGTCGAATGTTTTTTTAATACTGAATAACTAAAATGAGTTTCCTGAGAATAAAAATAGCTTTGAAGGGTAAAAGATTAAAATATGATTTCATTAACGAGAACCAAAATTAATACTAAAGGATTATCATTCGATAGAATGCTACTATCAGCTATCAGATAAAGAAATATTAAGAATTTTGATAAAAGGTAATTGCCCATTGATTGGGAAATAGATATTCTGTTACTATGTTTACTCAATAAATATTATAAAAGCTTAGTTAAGAATATTTAAAACTTATTGAACAAAAATGAATGAACAGCTTAAAACATATAAAATAAAAAAATCAATTAAAAAAATTGGAAATAAATTTTAAGTAAACACGCTCTATTATTAATCTGAAATTTACTCTACAATGTGAACTATTTCATCTAAAAAATAATTTCATGCATGAAATATTATAGTGCACTAGCGCAAGTAGATACTAGCTTGCAATTGTCCAATAGTACCAGAGCTAAAAAAACAAAATATTTAGGACTTAATGAAGGAGAAAGATTAAAAGCATATTTGACTAAAGCAAAGTAACCTTCATATCTTTCTACAAGTGAGCTACTACACATTGAGGCACAATGAAGTGCACCTAACCTAGGTGCTCCTACAAAGTTAATATAAGGTGAAAACTCAAGGTATGCTTTTCATTTCTTACCGGCAAACTCACATTAGGCAGGGCAACTTGGTTTTCAGGTTTCCTCAAAAAGTAATTTGGATTCCGTTGAAATCTTCTGTCTAAACATAGCATTCAAATAATTCAATTAATTATTGGGCATTAAAAATAAAATACTAAATGCATCTACATGAACTAGAGATGAGCAATCTGCTCGTCAAGGCCCTCCCCCAGTAGTTCAGCTGAAAGACCTAGTCATTCCAGTGAATCATGGAAAAGAGCTAATCACTCTATTGAGTCATAAATAGAGCTAAGCTAGCTCATTTAAGAGAGTAAGTAGTTCAGATACAATACCTGAAAAGAACACTTTTGCCAAACTTTTATTTATACAAGAAAAAATCGGAAATTCATAAAGTTTTTAGAAAAATAATGAAAATTAATTATTACAAATAACAGCCAAAAAATTATGAATAAATAAGCATAAATAATAATAAAAATAATGAGAATAAAACCCAAATAAGAGACAAAGATTATAATTACACTCATCTGTGCAAATTTTAATTGAGCATAGCTCAATCATTTTTCCTATCAAATGTAGTTGTTCCTATATCCCTATTTCACATCAGGTAATATATATTATTATTATTGTAGCACGACAACCTGGTGATGGTCTCCACCATCTGCCTCCGCCAATCGTCACGATTCTGTGCGGTTGTCATCCAATTCCTGACACCAAGGATGTCCCTTGAGTCGGTCACTACTCCATCAATCCTCCTCAGCTTAGGTCTGCCTCTTTTCCTGGTCCCATGGAGCGGCTCTGTAAGCATTCTCTTCGGTATTTCATTTTCTTCCATCCATGCCAGATGTCCAGTCCATCACAACATGCCAAATTTTAAAATCTGATCGATGTCAGGCTCTATAAATGCTTGGTATACTTCTTGGTTGGTCTGTTTAGAAAGAATGTGGCCGATGAACTGTTTTATTAGCCCAAAGTAACACCGGTTGGCAGCGACGATTCTCCTCTTCATCTCAGCTCTCCTGTCATTATCTTGGGTCACCAAGGAGCCCAGGTACACAAAATCTTGTATCTTTTCAAAGCTTTACTCTCCAAAGACTACACTCTCATTCAGACCAGGCACTTGCCCTATCACAAGATACTTCGTTTTCGCCTGGTTTACTCCAAGCCCGAATCTCATGGCCGGTCCCACTAATGCTAAAAAACCTCCTTAACTGCTTGTGAAGAGCGTCGAGGAGCAGCGATGTCTATGTCATCAGCCTAGGCTAAGAGTTAAACCAGCTGGTTCAAAATGGTGCCTCCGACCTAAATACCAGAGTCCCTCAATGATTTTTCTAGGATGATATTAAAGAGGAGGCATACTAGGGCATCCCCTTGCCTTAACCCTTATGAAACAACAAACTCTTCTGAGATATCTCCACCAAACCGGACTGAGCACATGACTGTTTTCATCGCTAGCTTTATTAGTCGTATAAGCTTCCCTGGAATCTCCAACTCTTCCATGGCTCAATAGAGTTCGTCCCTATTGGCACTATCATATACCAACTTGAAGTTGACGAAGAGGTGATGTGTCTTGAAGTTGTATTCATGCCCTCTCTCCAAGATGGTCCTCTGGCTGAAAATTTGGTCAGTAGTGGATTTACCATGTCTAAAGTCACTCTGGTATGGTCCTATAACTCTATCAGAATATGGTAGGAGCCGCTGGAACAAGATTTTTGAAAGGATTTTATAACCAGTGGGCAATATGAATATTCCTCTATAGTTGGTGCATTCCAGGCGGTCACTCTTTTTATGTACAGGGTAAATTACAGACCTACTCCATCCAGAAGGCATCACCTTTTCTGTCCATACAGTCCGGAGTAGATTCTGAAGGGCCTTCGCCACCTCACTTCCTCCATATTTAAGGAGCTCTGCAGGAATTCCATCATGGCCAGGGACATTATGGTTCTTGAGCTTATCAAGGGCATATATTTCTTCTTCCTCAGGTGGTTCTGCCTCAACTTCCGTTGATGATCCAATGTTCTTCTTTTTCTTTATTTCTCTTTTTCTGTTCGTGGAGCTTCTTTTTTTCCCTACGAAGTCTTCTATATTCATTGACCTTCTGTCTTGTATCCTGCTGAGTCATTGTTCAGTAGGCCTCATTCTTTCTACAGGTTGCATTTTCACAATCGTTATCAAACCAAGGAGAGTGAGGCTCCTTCTGCTTAGGCTCAAGGATGGTGTTTGCTGTCTCTTCTATTGCAAGTGTAAGCTGGATTTTGACAAAATTGAAACTGGGCCCCTTTAATACAAATCCCTAATTTTTCTCTAACTCTGGATTGAATCGGACAAGCCATATCCAAAATATAGGTGTCAAGGAAAATACGTTTGCGCATTCGTGAGCAAAAGTAGTGGATGTAATTTAATAAAAATGATATTGGACCATTTGTACACTAGTCCCCAACTTTCCTTCAACTTTGGGCCGAATCAAAAATTGTTTTGATCAAAATCAAAACAATTTTCTAAATATAGGCTTGTCAAGGAAAAAATATTTAGAAGTGCGTAAGTGAAAGTAGTGGATAGAATTTAATAAAATTGATAACAAATCATTTTTATACTAATCCCCATCTTTCCGCCAACTTTGAGCCAAACCTGGCGAGTTGTTTTTGAAATATAGGTGTGCGAAAGAAAACTTGTTTGCACATGCGTAAGCAAAAGCAGGGGATACAATTTGATAAAATTAATAAGGGACCATTTAGTTACCAACCCGTACAATTCCTGAAAAATTCATCAAAATCGGATTAAAAGTAGGTATTATGCCCATCACATGAATTTGACTGGTATGCCACCGAATATACACCGGAAACGGACTTGTTTCCACCATGGGGCATATGGGATCTTCGCCTGGCATTGGACAAACAGAAGACTGGACCAGCACCAGGACTTGATGGCTTCAACGCGGCGATCTTGAAGAGTAGTGCCCACTATGTCAAGGAGGAGCCTCCTTAGCATTTTCAATCAATGCTTGAACAGGGGACACTTCCTGAGACAGTAGATCACTGACCCGCGACTTATATACAAAGGGAGAGGCAAGGATAAGGAAGAACCTAACGGGTACTGGGTACCTCATCCCTGTTGTCAGTAAGGTTCTAAAACACCTAGTCATTACTCGCTAATAGCCAGTCTTCCAAGCGGTGAGCCACCCACAACAATTCAGGTCAACAAAAAGAAAGGGGACAGCAGATGTGCTGATGCGAGTGTGGAGGGATGCTGAGGAGTAAGTGTTGACGATATTATTCGACATAACCTCTACCACAGACAGTGTATGGTGGCCTTTTGTACTCCAGTGACAGCAGAAGCTTGATACCTTAGCAAACTGTACTCCCTCGTGAGCAGCTATCTCAGTGATATAAGGATTAAGGTGTGTGGTTGCTACTATGAGGTTGAGGGAAGGATTGAGACAGTCCCCAGGGCTCAGTCCTCGGATTTATGGTGACCGCTTACGTAGATGGCCTAGCGGTTATTGTATCCGCGAACAGCACAGCGATAACTAAACATAGCCACTACCAAGACCCAGACATTGTTGCTGAGAGGTTTGACAAATAGAGCTCACACTATCAGCCTGAACATAGGAGAAAAGGTCCGTCTCGGTGAAGAGGTGACATGAAATTCAAGAAGTTTGGCATCATCCCACATCTTGGATATCTCTGAGATAGGATGACCTGCTCCCTGAATGGGCTGCCGTAAATAGGGAATGAATTATGGGGCCTGAGATTCCCGGCAACTAGAACCATCTATAAAGGAGTTGTGCTGGGCATCATGAGGTACACTTCCTCTGCCTGGAGTCATCATCTCATCCAAACACAGAAGAACCTAGTGAGCATCCAGAGACTAGCATTGCTGAGAGTCACCAAGGCATACAAAACCGTGTAGCACGAGACGGTGCTGGTATTGGCCGGGTATTAAATACTGTACTACCATAGATGGACATCAACTCTGACTATTCAGGAAAACCGGAATGTATGTCATTGACGAGGCCGATTTCCAGAGGTTGGTGGAGGAGAGAAACTACCCCTTCTTTGTGGAATATATGGAAAGGTGGAGAGAGGTGAAGGGTTCCACATATTTCACGCAGAAGAAGAGGAGGCTGGGTAGAGGTGACCACTGCCGAGACCGCTTGAGGAGGATCTGTAGGAAAAAGCTGAAGTCTAGTGGCGGTTCTGGGTAGGGCAGAGGAGGCCCAGGGGGATACAGCAAGCCCTGGTCACACGAATCAGGAAGGAAAAGACTCAAAGGTGCAGCCCCATCTATAAAAGATGTGCGGCAGCGCACCGGGCTGCACCATAGAATACCCAATTATTGTTCCCATAATTAAATATATCCTTAAATTATGCACAATAAGAATGATAAATAAATAAAAAAGTTGAGTTTTATTGGCAGAAGTGGCATATGTACATCTCATGTGTAGCACCCATCTGCTGCCGAAACCCTGTATGTCAGAAATGGCAAGGTAGGGGAATAAAAAAAAAAAAATAATAAAATAAAAAATCTGGTGCAGTACGCGCATCACACAACTTTCCCTTACCGTCCTATAATAATTATCTTTTTAATAAAATTTTAAAGAGTTCACATAAACAATACTTGAAATAAACTCAGCAGCATTCACTTCTTCATGTCTTCTCCCACAAAAGTACAATAAAAAAGTTTTTTAAACAATTTTAGAATTACAATTCTATACACTACCTATATATTTTAAGTTTGTTAAGTTGAAAATATATTTTAAAAGTTTCGGTTTGGTTTCCATGGAAATATTTTGTTTCTATTTATTTATTATATAAGTAGAAATTATCAAGTTCATTTCTGCTTTTGTATTCTTACATTACATTATTACAGAGCATATTGTTGACAACAGATTGGCGGATTGGTGGGAGGAGGTTCAGTCACATCTGTCTCCTTGTAGTCCTCATAAGATACGCTGTATCTTTGCTAATACTGGTCAGATTTTGATGATTCTTTTTTTTGTTTTTGTTTTTTAGATAATTTAATTAACTTTCATACAATTCTATACATAATGTACTATAAAATGCATACTTTTTAAGTTATGAGCAAATAAAATACTCTTTTCATTATAATTTTTTCCCTGTATTTTCTCGTTGATATACTACATACATGAAAAGTTTAAAGGCTTTAAGGAGAAGACGTTAGGCAAGTTTTATCAAAATTGTTGGAGCCGTTTTCAAGAGAATTGTAAAAAAAAAAAGTGTAAAATCGATTATATAAAGTGGCACTTCCGGTTAGTCGATTTTGACGAAAAAGTTGCAGTAACATCACATGCAAATGCCAACCAAAAATACGTAATTTCAGTAACGCACAACTTTTTGTTTTTGAGCTAGGCTGTTCACATACACACAGACCATTTTGCCAGACTTGGTTATTTGGACTCAGGAGACCTTAAAGTGTGTATTTCCGTTGAAAACTTGAATTAAAAAATTTTCACAATCGCAACACTTCCTCTTACAATATATTTCATATTTAGGTAAGGAAAAGTAAAAAAGAATTGACTACACAGACAGACAGAAACACAGAGGGCCAAATTTGTTCCTTGACGTCTTAAACGTAAAATACGAGTGGAAAATTTCGATTCTGAGGACAAATTTTTTTATCATTTCCTGCATCAATACAAAGCTACCCTACATTCAGTAGTGAGGAAGCAAAATAACAAGAAATAGTGCCAAAGTAAGAGACATAGCTGAATCGCCTCTGAGCTGTTCTATGGTTTACTAGTATCTCATTAACAATACGATAGTGAAATTAAAGGATCCACAGCAGTCCAACATTTTTTTAACTCTTTTGCAGAAATTAAATATAGCTGTTATCTCTGTTAAAGGGGAAACAAAGATATTCCAAATTACTATCTTCTTGGGATTTTCTACCGCTTACCGCTATGATTAAATATAAATGATCTTATTTCATTCAAATTTACTTTTCCAACAACACCAACTTCGGAGCTCAATTTAATCATGACAGTTTTATAAAAAAAAAATTTAATGTATATTCGATGTTGTCCACTATCCATCCACAAGAGGATATGCAAGTTTTAGAGGAAATAAAATTTTGCACCCAAGTTCAGAGTTTAGATCCACTGTATGGCAGATGCTACAAAACTGGTAAGTACGTTAGCATCTAATGAATCCCAGTCCACTCTACTGTGATCATGTACAATGGTTGATCAAGCAAGAGCCATAACCAAGCTTTTACCATGGACTTTTATCGCTCATATACGAATATTTCTGCATCATGCTCTTCTTGTTATAGACATTGAATATCTCTTAATCCAATACACACAGCAGCTGTTGCACCATTATGTCCACATCAATGACTTGTTTGATGATGCGGTAGTTGCTGTTGTAGCACAGCTGACATATTAGATGAATGGCAGGCAGTGATAATAGATGTGCACTAATGGGGTTGAACGCAGGTAATCCATGCTATTTAGGTGGATGCACAAATCCATTTGAACTCGACACAGTAGGTAATTTGAGTCCAGTGGTTCATGATAAAAGTTGTTATAGAACATGCACTAGTGGTTCATGATAAAAGTTATTGAACGTGCACTAACTGTGGCCCTTCATAAATGCCTTCATAAGCGTTAATCACACAATTGATGTCTATACACTCTGCATTGATGCAAAAACTATTGCATTGTCCACCTGCATAGGCTCGAATCCCCCAACGTGTTGTAGTTGATGTGCTTTTGATTTTCGCGTTCTGGCACCACTTCACTCAATCATATGGTGTTTCACAGGTACTGTTAGATTGCTTTCAATCAGCTCTTTCCAACTGTATATACCTCAAATTGGCATTTCGAAAAGTGTAGGTTGACGATGTGCTGAGTTTTTGAAATTTTTAACATGAATCATATTTAAACTCAATATAAACCACTTTGCACTAATGCTTTAATAAAGGTAATCAATGAATCTTGAAGAGAGCGTTGGTTTAAAACTTAAACTAATGTCATACCTTCACTGAGCCTGACATTATCCTATGCAGAAATAATAAAAGTTGGAGAAATGAACTTAAAATGGAGGCACACTCCCCTCCCCATGCACGATGCTTCACAGTCCCCACTTAAAGTAACAAATTCTTTGATTCTTAGGCAAATGAGAGGTACAATTGAATTTTTGATGTCGGCAATACATTTAAAGCTGTAATGCGAAACTGTATACCCCAATTTTAATATCATTGAGTTTTCTGGATTGCCTTTCACTATGGCCAAAAATCCAAAGATGTATTCACATAAACAAAAAATTCAAAAAGGTCACACATGCATGAAAGAACCAAACAATGGTATCTTGGCAATTCCTTTAACTTAGGAATCTTAGTGACGAATAAAAAACAGGAAAACATATTGAATATGTTGCAGAAAAGAAAAAGAAAAATCTTGCAGCTCCATAAAATTAACATAGCATGCAAAAAGCTGACAAATGGAAATGTGAAAATATAATAACTAGTTGAGAATAATGTTTACAGAGGAATGTTAAAAGCTTCACATGCTTAAAAATCAAAGGGATTTAATATAAGAGGCTAGAATCTCACCTGACAAGGAAACAAAAAACCATATTTGTAAGTGTTTCAAGACCTGAAACATGTGGGTATAAACAAAGCTGTCAGCTACACATGAGTGTATAATCAGTAACATCATAAACTGGTGAAGAAAATACACCACCACATATTAGTAGAAAGACCTAAAGGAAAAGTAATTAATACTATAATTACTACTACAATAGTATATATCGTCAAAATAAAGTTAGAAAAATACAGCATAGAATAAAACATACTTTCATGCCTCGGCTAAGTCATACAAGATCATTAAATTAATTTGGAAAATACCAAACTATAAGTGGAGAGAAATGAGTGAGAGAATATGTTTAAAATGTAAACAATTACAAAAATAAATAAAGTAAAATAAACAAAAATAATACAATAAAAATAACAAAGAGAAAAATTAAAATAGACGACAGATACACCAATAGATGAAAATAAACCTTCAAAAATAAATCAAAATTCAAAACTACGAAGGGTCAACACCTAGAGATGGGTAATCTGTTCCTGAACTGATTCGAAGAGCTAGTTCCCTCCATAGAGTGAGAGATCAGAGACTCCAGGAAAAAGAATGGTTGCTCACCAAAACAAACTCTAGCCCTTAGCATGCAACAATTTTAAGGAGCTTTTTGATTTCACCATCAGCCAATTTTTATTAGTTGTATTTAAATTTTTATAAATATATGTACAAAATTTAAGATGATCACAAAATAGATAAGGTTAATTGTGAATTCTACATTAATCGTGAAGTAGATGAGCTTGATTATAAAATAGACAAGGTTAATTACTGAACAGATAAGCTTAATTATGAAATAAAGAAGGTTAATTAGGAAATAGAATAAATTAATTACAAAGTCGGCAAGGTTACTTAAATAATAGATGAAATTCATTCAGAAACAGACTAGAGAAAAGGTTATAGGCCACATACATCCAATCTACATGAATTAGTGGCCACCAGGAGTAGCTGGAATGACCAAGGCCATGCCAATGTTCTGATAGGGAGCAATAGAAGGTTAAAAGTCATGCAGAGCTGATTCTAACTTATCTATGATCCAGTGAATGAGTAATCCGGATAGAGCAGTTGATTAATTACAGCTGATCTATGAGTGAGTGATTTAATGATTCTGGCATGTGTAACTACGAGCGCTATCTCTTAACAATCCTGACTTACTTGCTCACTGGCTTTCCCTTATTCAGTTTGAAAAGAATCCTTTTAATGACTGAAATTGGCTGGGACCATTTCCTTCAATTTTGGTGTTTAATAATTACTTATAATTTGATATAAGTACAGTCGAACTTCTATATATCAAAAATCTTTACTAGGTTGTTACAAAAGTCCTTGTGCATTAGTATAGCTCTTTTTCATATTACATATTTTAAACATTATTGAAAAATACTCTTCAAAGTAAAGTCCATTGTTTTCAACTACTTTCACCCACCCATCTTTCTGCCAGTAATTGGGTTTGATGCCGGTACCACACTTTTGGTTTTGAGCTCTTCAAGCTTGAAAGAACTCTTCAAATCCAATTTTTACGTCCTCGTAATTATCAAAGATCCGACCTTTTAAAAAATGAGCCATTGATCTAAACGAACCATAATCGGATGGTGCAATATCTGGGCTATATGCAGGATGAGGCAAAACGTTTACTCCTTGCAGTTCCGTTACTTTTTCCTTGGTCAAACGAGAACGAACTGCATTACAATGCAGGGACATTGTTGTCTTGCAAAATGACTTGGTTCCTGTTGACCAAAGTGGGGTACTTTGTACTCAAAACTGCATAAAAACGAAACGCTGTCTAGCTTTTCACAGTTAAGGTTTGAGTCTGTAATACGGCCGATGAATCACGAGTAGTTGCATATGGGTCCTGGTTCACACATTCAAGAAGGTCAACATCAACGGCCAATGAGCGACCTGGGCCCTATTTCATAATAAAGAACAAAGTAATACTATTAGTCTTGTTTGTACTTTGTAAAATTTCATTTCATAATAACAAAGTACAAAATTACAAACTACAAGTTATATAAAATTGATAGTACAAGAAAAAGTCAGTGAGGACTTGAGGGAAAAATACATTGACGCATACGTGCTAACGCTATTATAACATTAGGTTTCAAGACGGTTTTTAAACCAACTTGTAATATCAAAAATTGTATGCCTGTATAAAGTTCATTTAAATTGTTATGGAAGATAAAAAAAAAAAAAATTAGAAAAATAGAAAAATGAACGGCTTCTTTTGTGGAAGTGCTTTTTGGCCTCAAAAATAAGGATATATATATATATATATATATATATATCATATCGATAGTTTTCAAATATATCAATTTATTATTTTATATTTTTTGGAAAAAAATATCGGTTTCCAATACTTTTCAAGGAGATGACCACAAAAAAATCTGTCAAATAGACACAATTCCATGAATATTTCCCACATTTAAATGGAGACTTAAACAGTGAGAACTTTTAATATAATAACATTTACTAGGTTCTGACTAAAAAGTTTTATGGAGAACTTTTATAATATAGAACTTGTACATAAAGTTTCAAGACAAAAAGTTCTAAGAGGAGCTTTTATTACAAAAAAGTTCTAGGAGGAGCTTTTATTACAAAAAAGTTCTAGAAGGAGCTTTTATTACAAAAAAAGTTCTAGGAGGAGCTTTTATTGCAAACGTTATTATGATAAAGTTCTCAAAAGAACTTCATTATCATATTCCTCTATAAGTTCCAAAACTTGACTAACTCATCTTATATGGTGGCAATAAAACGACAACGTAAAATAATAACCTAAAAATTCACTTGAGGACTCAACATATTCCTCTTGGAGATAAATGGCAAATTTCTTTCAGGCCAAGCGTAGGTTATTTCTCTCAGCCCAAGCGAAGGTTATGTTCATGAATATCAAAAATACTGTTTTAAGGAGGTCGTGGTTTGATCAAAATGTAATTAACATAACTACTAAGAAAGTATATATATTACTGGAATAAGTAGTTTAATCAAAATGTAATAAGCAGAACTACTAATAAAGTATATATTTGCTGGAATCAACACACTTCAAGAACACAAGCATCACTTTCTGTAATTTACAGAGGCTAGATCCAGACTTTATCGATTCTTCATCACAAAAATGTCATCCATTATTCTGCTCCTACAAACAATTATTATAGATTTGTTTCATAATATGGCTAATTTTCCTTATGCGTATCGAGTATTAATTGGCCCACTGATTCCTCACATTATAATAAAGGTAATAAATAGTACTAGTTCATAAATACAAGAGTACAAATTACAGGAACTAATAATTTCTGTTTCATAATGGGGACAACCACGGTAATAGTATTAGTCATTTTATACAAGCTAGGAAGTGCAAAAGTACTGGTTAGAATGTGGGAAGTTTTATTTTTAGAGGTTGCAGATTACTTATTGTCTTCGTCTTCTTCAAATTCCTCCTTTGTGCCTCTCAGCGTGGAGGTGCCTCAGTCCAAGCCAGCCAGGCATCTCACGATCCCAAGCTAGCGCTCTCATGGAGTTCAGACTCTTTCCCTTTTTCTGTCCTATCCCGGAGATGTGGTTGGTCCATAACAGTCTGGGTCTTCCTCGAGGGCGACGTCCAGTGGGCCAGGCTTCAAAAAACTTTTGTGGATCCCGATCTTCATTCATTAGGCATAGATGAACGAGCCACTTTAGCTACCTCTTTTCGACAGTGTCCCTCAAGACGGGTAGGGTACTCCAAGGTCTCCACGTATCCGCTCATTTTTGGCCTGATCTCTCCTTGTTCGGCCTGCCACTCTCGGGAGGTACTTCATTTCAGCGGCTGTAGCTCTACTCCAGTGCCTGTCCAACAGGACCCAGTTTTCAATGCCATAAAGAAGGTTAGGTAGGTAGATGGTCTTGAATATGTGTAGTTTTACACTATTTTATATCTCCCTTTTCCCCATTACTGAGCTGCAAAGCTGATAATATATATTATTTGCTTTTTTGATCCTGTTTGAAAGCTCTTGGTCAAAATTTTTCCATTTCTGCTAAGCACAATCCAAAGATAAGTGTAGTCCTCTACTGTTTCCAATACCTCCTCCTTGTAGCGAACTATCACTTCTTCCTCATGACCAATTTGCATCACCTTACTTTTCTTTGCATAATAAAAATATATTATTTGGAGTATTTAATGAAAGCCTCAAAAAAACTGACAAAATACGATTGTGGAAGGAAGTTGGTAAATCTATCAGCATTGTACCGACTATTAAACAATGAAACTACATATGTAAGGGATGTTTGGTGGCCTAATGTCAGAATATAAGATGATAAGTGAATCAGTTGCTGTTGATTTATTGACTCTTTTTGATTAGGTTTTTCAAGCACATACTTTTGGGCAGGCATGTACACAGAATTTTTGTTTTGGGGAGGATTTAAATTTATTTTCGGGGGGGCGGAGGAGATTTCAATTTTTTCTGGGGAGGGATATAATGAGAAAGCAAGTAATCGTTAAGTGTCTATAATCGCCAAACAGGGATTAAATTTTAAGGATAAGGATGAAATTGGATCAAAATTTATTACTTATCATTCAAAACTTTTATGAAAATCTTATTTTTTCAAAAATTTCGAGAGGGGGGAATATATCACCCTGACACTCTCCTTCTCCGCATACGTCATTGCTTTTGAGAACAAGAATAAAGAAAAAATAACGCTCCAACTTAATATCGAAAATTAAAAAATTATCACAGTCCTCTGAGGGTATAAATTAAATTAGATAGATGCATTTGGAAAAGAACGTAATTTTTTATGCAAATATAATTAAATCTGAGTATAAATGACGATTTCTTCGGTTCAAATTGGTTAATCGACTTAGGGAACATTGTAAATCAATCTTACTGACTATGGATTAAATTCTGACACCTACAGTGAGTCGATAATATGCAAAAATTAAATTTTTGAAAAACCAACGAAATATGAAAAAAAAAAAGTCAAATTAATATTGTAATTTTATTTTTACGTACTTTGTTATTATGAAACGGAATTGTAACAAGTGCTAACTACAAGGCTAATATTATCATAGACGGAGGTTCTGATGATAAACTTAGAGCTCAGAAATTTCTTTAATATAAACAAATATCTAAAACAAAAGACAGAGACATTGATTGTCTTTCCTTTAAAATTGTTTTCACTATTGATTTAGAAAGACTGATAGCTTCATTAAATGAAGCTATCAGTCTGAATAACATAGAATTTTACATTGATCTATTTTTTTATCTTCAATAACTTAGCCACATTGAAAACTACAGGTACGTTGTATTGGCTTTTTGTTCATTTATCTATTCCCTTAAAAACAGAAATTGGAGAGAGCTGAAGAGCTTGTTGATGTTGATAATTGTCTGCTTAATAAACCTTATAAGTAACCAGCTCTAAGAAAGAACCTTCCCACGTGCTGTCTTGTACTTTTTCATTTGTAGAAATCACTATATCCTAATTAAGTTGAACGAAAATTGACTAACGTTAAACTCATTGTTTTCCCACCAAATATGACAGCTAAATTACAACCCTTGGACTAAGGCATAATTAAAAATTTAAAAATGCTTGAGATTTATTCCTGTAGTTCCTGAGAATTTTTTTTTTCATATTTGAATAAAAAAGAGCACTTCTTCGAAACGGCTTCGGTAATCAATTACAAACAAAAAGACATCAGACACTATTTTGCACGGAAAAAAAATACATAAATTAATTTGTATGTATGTATACCTACATATTTTTATGGAATTTCCTTGTTAAATAAATATACATTATACATGCACATATAAAAAAATCTCTGAACACATATGTTATTTATAAAAATGTTGAAATAATTTTTTTTTTTTTTTTTTTTTAATGGTTCAGTTTTTTTTCTTTAACCCTAAAATATTGCCTTTAATACTTCTTTGGCTCTAGGAAATAACTTTATTATTTTTAGTATGACAAGGATTGTAACCTTTCTATATATCAAGTTCTATATTTGGAATTTTTTTTAAAGAAGCTTCATGTTCGATACATAGAAGTTCGACTGTATATATAACTAAGTTCTAGATTATACATTATATTTTCATTTAAATATAACAAACCTAACAAAATTATTTTTATTCTTATAATTTCCTAACTTGAAAATGTTTAAATAAAATTAGGTGAGCTTAGCAAAACTATATTTAGAACAATTCCATTCTACGTTCTTGTGACCTCCAACTCATATATTCCTCTCTTATCTTATCTTTGGCACTTTCTACAGTTTCTTTCCCAACTTTTTTTTTCAATTTCATAACATTATTTGTTTAATTACAAATTTTAGGGGAACCTCAAAACTTCTTAAAAGATTATAACGAGAAATTCTCTATCTACTTATAATCTGCTTTGAAAAGAGGACCGTATTAAATTACAATGTAACTTCAATCATTTGAATTAGATAGACAAATGTGACTTCAATTATTTGAATTAGATAGGCAAAATCCTTAATGTCTACATTAATTTATCTTGTTTTGATTTCTTAATTAAAAAATACACTTTATTTTTTTAAAATTGTAAAGCAAAGATCACTGAAAAACAAAAAAAATTCATAAAAAAAATAAAAAACAAGAAAAAACTAATATAATAAATATAGTTCACTGATTGAGGGGTTCTATTCTAATCCCTGAAAAGAGCGGTTTAACCCATCTCTAGTCTACACAAGCATCTATACACAAGCACATCTACTTATATCTATATCGGTGCCATATGTCATAGTATCTATAATCTTATCTACATCAACCTACACACACACACACACACACACACACACACACATACACACATATATGCTTCAAGATTTGGATCACAAGAATAAGCATATCAAATTAATAAATCATGCTAACTATTAAATTATAAAACATCATCATTAAACAAATTCTGAAACCATTGAAATAGCTCATTAATGAAACAGCTTACATAATGCAATGAATTAATGGGATACTTGCATGAATTTTCAATTTTTATTCTTCGGTGAAGATTAGGTAATACAAATAAAAATGCAAAAAGTCCCGAATTTTTTCAATACAAAATTGCAAAGATAAGTTACGTTAAAGAAAAATGGAAGGGATAGGGCTACGGAACAGAGTTTGACACCTGCTTACGTCACAGCCCGTGAGCACCTAACTCAATCCGTTGAATTTCCTATGTTAATTTTCTTAGCACAGCGTTTCCAGCTTTACAACTTCCATCCAAGAAATATCTTTCAGTTTTTTCTTTCACTTTGTTGTCTGTGAGTAAAAATCTTTAGTTTAAAAACAACAAAATAACAGAACTTGCCTTATAGCCTCCATCCAGTGATTCCATATTTGTTGTCGAAAAAAACACAAGAACATACAATCCAAAGTGTTTAGAAAGTGAATCTGAAAAAAGTTTTAAGTTTATCAGCAGTACATTTCAATCGAATCCACCACTCCCCCTATCTCCACCATACCTGTGCAACGCAGTTATTTCAAACTATCAGCTAAATATGAACATTTTTTATTAATTAAAAAATGCAGTCTTAATCTTATATATGTTTCCTTATCACTTGAATTATATTAGGGCTCAAATTTTTGCAATTTTTTCCATGCAAGTATCCCATTATTTACTATAATTGGAATTAAATAGATATTGTCGTAAATAAAACATTTATTTATAGCATTTCCAAGTCATATTCTACTTTTTCCAAGTCAAATTAGACCTTTTCTAAGCTAAATTCAACCTTTTAAATTTCAAATTAAACCTTTCCCAAGACAAATTTCAATGAATTAATAAAAATTATGTTGTTTGGTCTTATTTTAATTACCTATTGTGTTTTTAAACAACGTGGCTTGTTTTCATATGGTTTTTGTATTGATTTTTTAATATTTTTTAGGTAAGCAGGAGATTTTCAAATCAACAGTATTTCCACAAACTTGAAATAAATTAATACAAATACCATAAAAAGACAGAAACATGTAAGATAGAGATGAGTTATCGTCTCAAGCAAAGAATCAAACTGATCTAACCCCAATCTCCTAAAAGATCTATATTATTTGAGATCTTCCCTTGACAGAGTTGCAGTTTCTCCTCTAATATCTCTTCTTAATAGCCATGGTCTTGTCCATAATCATATTCTATTAATGCTAATTTCATCTTAGATTTTCTCTATTATGGCAAGTATGATTAAGTTGCAATATTACTTCAGTTGACATCCGCATGATGGTATAGAAGAATTAATCTAATTAGGGATTGATAAATTTAATATGTATAATAATACCAAACTATATTTTGAATTGCTTATTTTTGAAGTTTTGTGTGTTTTTAGAACTGAAAATGAATGTATAACATTCGAAACTAGTTTTCAATAAAACAAAATTATAGAAGTAGCAAATAATTTATCAATCCCTAAGCAATATTACTTGAACATTTTTTTTATTTTTCTCATTTTCCTATGACATGGAACCGTGTTTACCAAACCCTTTAAACTGAATCCCCCCACTGTCTCCTCCACATGTGATCACCTCTACTCTTCAATATTTTTCTCGGTGAAGTTACAAAGCGAGTGACTCAGTCCAGTACTCGGCAAATGTAATTCAGCATTCAGCGATTTGAACAAAGTTAGAGACAATAGTTGAATATAATGAAACCATTCACTGATTTTCCTGTCGCATCCAGAGTTCACAAATCCCCTGAAACAAGCTTTCGTAAAGAAAGGAGAGGAGTATTCAGATCCAAGGAATCATGGAGTCTTAAAAACTGTTTAAGGATAGCAATGGTGTAAATCATTGTTGGCCATAAGATTTTTAACAGAGCTACGGAAGTGAATATAGAAGTCATAGCAGTAAACTGAGGGATGGTAAGGAAGATAATTAAGGATGGATTCAGAATTGATGAATAATGCCTTGGTTTGCTCTATGTTCTACAGCAAATAATTATTTGCTGCCCACTGGTTAAAAATATAGATGCCATCTTGCATAATGCAGGTTCCGCAAGCATGTCGATAGAATAGAATGATAGATATATTTTTAGATCATTAATGTAAATAGAAAAATGGGTTTGTTTGGAGGAGCCCTAAAGAAAACCTCATGTGGGAAGTAGAACGAGGTTTGTTAGAAATAATAAGTGTTAATCATAAATACCTGTTGTGAACTGATTAATGTTGTGGGTTCCTAAATTTAATGCAGATCCGTAGTGTTTTTTTGGCTTTCTTGAGCTGCATGCGTGTTCCGGTAAACACAGAGAATCTTCAGACCTCGTTTTTGTTAATGTACAGTCAACATTACCTGTAAATCAATCAAGGAATTTATAAAAAAAAATTAAATAAAATCTTTTGTAATTCTAAAAGTAGTTAAAAATATATTAACAAAAAAATAGTTTCATGGAATAAAAGTTTTATCTACCAATGATACTTTAGATAACATTTATCATCTACAGAAGATAATTTAGAAAAAAATGTTTTGTAATGAATAATAAAAACAAAAATAAATTAATAACATCAAACTAATTAAATCACAAAGACAAATTCTACAAAATTAAACAATAAAACAAAGATTCTCAAAGAAATCAGTAATGGAGTAAGATGACCATAACACCCCCTTCTTAATTTAATTAGAAATCCTGGCCAAACTAGAAGTTTAATACCTAAACAGAACTGAAAATAAACAGAATTTTTTTTTTGTTTCTGATTAACCATATTTACTGCTAAACATGTAAGGATAATGTTGAATTAGTAAAGGCACAAAGAACTTTTTTATTGGAAAAGAGCAATTAAGACTAAATACACATACACTTAATGATGTGGGTACAAAAATCTAGAAAATGTACTCTACGTTCTAATGCATTAAAAGTGAATTAGAAAATATTGTATATCTGTTTTATTTATTTTTTTTAATAGCCAATAAGTTTTATAATTTTTTAATGATGTATGATGCATGGTATTTTATAAACAAATATACCAACACATGCAGGGACATATTAAATACATCAATGCTATAACCAAATAAAAACTGATTGTACAAATATGGTGATTGGGAATTAATATCATAATTTGAAATAATAATAATAATAATCATAAAAGGCTTTGAGAACCCGGAGGTTCAATGTAAAAATCACCATCAATGAAAAAAATGGTCACAAACCTTGGTCCACCGCCTACCATCCAAACCAAATCTGTAAGTTCACCCTTAGCGCGATCCTCTCACCTATGTTTCGGTCTACCTCTCGGACATTTACCAGTCAGCTCAGCATTAATTAACTTGTTAGGGATTCATTTGTTACTGAGCCCAACAACTTTACAAGGCCATTTCAACCGTTGCAATGATATCAATTCGATTATATTAATAGGTTGCATGCTCCGCAATTCAGCATTGTTAAACCTCCTAAATTCTCCTGTGGACTCATCCTTTTTCGGACCAAATATTTTATACAATACACCATTCCCAAAGACCTCAAGGCGTTATTCTTCCTTCAAGGTTAGCGGCCATGTTTAACACCCTTACAGAACAGTAGGAAGGATAATAGTTTTGTAAATTCTAACTTTTAAGTTTCTGGATAAAATGTGCGACCTAAGTAATCTTGATACCAAAAATAACAAGTATTTCCTGTTTTTATTTCCTCTTGAATTTCGTTCTTTCTAGTAATCATAGACCCCAAATACTTAAATTTCTCAACATGTTCAAATCTATTCAATCCTATATCTATATCACTAAAATTGCTGTCGTTTCTGTTGATAACCATATATTTAATCTTTTCCGTATTTATTTCAAGACCAACCACTTTACCATCATTCTTTAACATTGTTGTATTTAGTTTTATAGTTTCCGCGCCCTCACTTAACAATATTAAATTATCCAAAAACCCAAGCACAGATATATTACCACTCAGATCTAAACCCCTTTCGGTAAACATCATCTTTCCAATGACATACTCTAATACTAAATAAAATAGGACAGCTGAAAGGGAATTACCTTGTTTTAAACCCAAGTGAACCTCAAACTTCTCCGAAAATAATTACCGATTCTAACTTCATTGAACGTTTCCGTCATGCACATCCCTACTAGAAAACTAACTTTTTCAGTATTCCCTGCATAATCAAAATATTATACAGCCTCTGGCCGTCAATAGAATCATAAGCCTTTTTGAAATTGACATAAAGCTGATGAACTACACCATTGTATTCTAAATTTTTCTAATCTTTGCCGTAAGGAAAATATTTGATCGATAGTTGACTAGTTCCGTCTAAAACCACATTGGTAGTTTCCATATTAATTTCCTTGGTGTATTCCGTGTGTCGACTAGTTAGGATTAACGAAAATATTTGATAACATACTGGGAGAAGTCATGTTACGCAATAGTTATTAAAATCTGCCAAATCTATTAACCAATAAATAGCAGTTAGAATCATGTAAGAAAAAATATTGATCATAAAACATTTTGAAAGGACACCATTCTGCATTTTTTAATTTATTAATTTTATTTATGAGCAAGTTTAAGATTTATACCAAGTTTATTCCAACTATATATAAAGCATGATAATGTTTTGTACTTAATTATTCGCACATGCAAATTTGTATGTTTGTGATTATGCTATTCTAAGTTTGATTTTTATTTTTATTATTAAAATTTATATTTGTTACATAAATTTATTTTGTTAATATCATTATATTTATAGCCTGTAACTACAGTAAGAATTGTATAAATAATACTTATTACAATTACTTATTGCTCTTAAAAATGCCAGATGGTTATTTTACTCAATAAAAACAGTTTTAAATTAGAAAATTCATACATATATATATATATATATATATATATATATATATATATATATATATATATATATATACACAAAAGGTTGTAATTAACAAACCAACATTAAGACTTTCTGCTTAATACTCACTATTTTTTTGTGGTTGCAACTGAGACATAACACAAACATCTCCAAGGCTACGGATATTCGAAGACGAGCTATAGCAACTATCCTCCTCACTATCATCATTTTCCTTTGATTTTATTGTGATAGTTGAATTTAAATCAGCTTCTGAATTATAAGGAAAATTTAGGGGTTCGTCTAATTTATTATTCATACTATCTTCAGTAGATATCAAATTTTCAATATTATTAGTTATTATTTTAGTATTATCTGCACTAAACTTTTCAACTATAGAATCTTCAAATATATAAGTGTTTTGTAATGTATCTTTTGGTTCTAATTCTTCGATGACATCTGCAGTTTTTCCCAATTCAGTATTAGAGGTTGAGATTGTAGTGGTTACATTAAAATTTTGACTATTGTTTCGATCATTTCTTTCCACATTACACAATGAAACACTATATGTATTATTAGCTTTATCTTCAAGTGTGTCAGTGGTAATAAGGGGTTCATTTATATTTTCTGGAGTAATAGAAATTTCATCTGTATTAGCAAAAACCAATTTCTTAGTAGGGGTAGAGACTGAATTGGGGTTGAAATTGAATTTAGAGAAATGTGAGAAATCAGATGATGATGTATTATATGATATGAGTGTGGAATCCATGATTCCTTTAGGAGCCGAAACGTTAGCAAGTAAGGTAAGGTCACTAACATTCCAAGAATTAGAACTATTTTTCAGTGTAGAGTTCTGATTATTGTTAATAGACTTTTTGGCATTGATCCTCAGGGATTCATCAATTGTCAGCTGTGCAACTAAATTAGTATCATCGAGTTCAATTCTGGAAACAACTTCATTGTTGCAATTTGGATTCAGCTTCGCTGACTGAATAGACAACTGCAAAAGAAGAAAACATATTAAAAATAATTATACCTTAAAATACTGTCCAAAATAACAACAAATAAATAAAAAAATTATTTAAAACTTATAGAAATCACACAAAAATCAGAGCTAAGAAAATTTATCTATGACATATTTAAAATTAGCTCAATAACATAGAGTGAAATACAAAAATGCAAGAAATCAGTCATGGATGTATTATATACGATCACCCTTTAGAACATAGGTCCTCAACAATTCGGAGCCAACAAACAGGCATAGCATTAATTAGAGGGAGTACCAGTAAGGGAAAAATGTGTACACTTCCCTTACTCCTCTGGGTCTCCATTCTCTCTCAAGTTTTGCGGAATTTCAGTTTGTCTTTCTGATTTCTTTTTCCAATTCAAATTATTTATTGTGATAGTTTACAAATAATAAATTTATATTTTGCTTTTGTTTTATTTTGAAAGATTGGGAAAGGGTACACGTGTTTGGCCAATGGCCGTAATAATACAAAAACTAATTTCAGTGAGACAGGAATAACATTTCACAGGTCTTAGTCATTGTCATTTCATTAATATTATCAATAATTTCACAATCCATGTCTTTTCTTTTCCTTTTTATAGGCCGCTATTTTGTATTCCAGCTATAAGTTGGCAGACGTGGATTTTTCATATCAGGCCTGTGGATATGTTCATTTTATATGCCCAAACCTTTCTATGAATGGAGACACTTTTTTTGTCACAGGCTCCCGGACTAATACTGCTGGACTGTTAAATAAAATCATACAGTTCAGCATGCCAATATGCAAATCTTAAACTATTATAATATAAGGATAAGTTGAGAACTGGCAAGAAAATACAAATTAAGTAAAATGGGAAAAGATAATTCAAACACAATCGGTTAATAGAATCAACCATGGGCAGTTTTATGCAATAAAGTTTACATAATAAAATCAATTGATTCACAGACAATGTCACTAAATTACTAAATATAAAAATAAATACTTCATAACTAATAAAACATTATAAAAACAAGCAAATATAATAAATCTGTGGAAAAGTGTAGCCAAACTTTAAATAGGTTTAATGGTTACTTATCCATAACTATACATGTGGGTTATAAAAAAAGAGCAAGTTTGCAAACAACTAACATAAATTAAAAAAATGAAATAGAAAATAACATTGTCTATCCAGAGGTGCCCACCACCCCCTAAGTCAACGACTCAAACCTCCCTCCTCCAAACTTACAACTACTGCTCTTTAATGTGAATCCCATATTATTATTATTTAAAAGCATATTACTTTATTTTCTTTTTTATTTTATAATGCGATGAGGACAAAAATAGATTAAAGTTTTGTTGTAGTTTTTTGTGTCGCTGAACACGTATCTGACAGATATTTTGGCCAGAACCTTCTAAATGCTTCAATTTTTGTTCTCTAATAGAAACTAAAGGTTTTTGTGAGACCAACTCATACAAAATTAAAGCAGACAAAATTTCTACATTTTACGTTAAGCCACTTAAACGCGTTGAAGAAATATAAAAAAGTGGCAAAAATTATGGCTCTTTACGTCCGATTTCCATAAAAACTATCCAAGTTACCCTACTTTTGATCATGCATGCCATTAAAGTTTATGAAATACACAAAAAGTACATAATACCTATGTACATTGTGTTTGAAGTGAGTTTCGATGCAAGTTTTTAAAATCAAAGAAATGGAAAATGATGAAAAATATGAAGACAAATGATGAAAATAAATTGGAAGCAAATTTTAGTGTGTTGCGGATATTGATCAAAGAGGACGAAATTGTCTTACAGCCTGTAATAACATGATATGCTTTTAAAAAGCAAACTTAAAAGTTGTTAACAGCGTGAATTGGAGAGTATGATGAACATTATCACTTTCTGAGCGACATTGTTTTTTTTACTGAAATCAAACGACTAAGAGGTAAAGAAGATAGATTCGTTGGGCCTCTGCTTGTTCAGATACGCCAAATATCAATGAGCATACTATGTATTTTTATGTGTATTCCATGACGTTTAATATCATATATGGTCATAAATAGAGGTAACTACTGATAGCTTTTATTGAAATCAGACGTGAAGAGCCTTAAATCTCGTTTTTACCACTTTTTGGGAATTAGGCCTCATTTTCAGCGGGTTAAAGGTTGGTATTAGAAAAATATTTTATAGAAATAAAGTGTAAAACATTTTGTCTACCTACTTTAATTTGGTAGAGAATGGTTTTGTTTCAATAAAACAATAGTTTCAAAAATATAGACGGAAAACCAAGGTTTTGGGCTGAATATCTGTCAGAAAACCACAGGTTCAAGTTCAGAGATCCAAAAAGCTAGAATGTACCAAATTTTTTGTCTACAACAAACCTTTTCCCTAATCTGTCCTAGTTTGTCTGGACCACCACTTATATAATTTTAGTTTTAGTGTACTTTTTTTGTATTTCTTCTTCAAGCATCCCCCCTCCTGGAAAGCCCCAAAAAGGCCACTTTTCACCCTCCTCCCCCAAGAAATACCACCAGTCATAACCCCCCCCCCCCCCTCCCCCTCTGTGGGCACTCCTGGGTCTATCCATCATGAATTTTACCAATAATACTTTACTCAATTGTTTAATCTATAATCAATTGTTTAATCTATAATATAAATAACTATCTGTAGCTTGTTATTCATCAAATTCATAAATAGGACCAAATATTATGAAAAAAGACAAATAATATATGGTAGAAGATAGTAATATTATATATTCTGCTACTACCAAATAACCAATTCCTCAACCCTACAGATCAAGCACTAAAGACCAAAAAAAAAAATATAGTAAAACTATCAAAACATTTAACACAACAACAAAATAAAGTACAGTAAACTTCTTCTACTGAACATCAGGCATCCCAGATTATGAAATATTTTGGATTACAGGATGAATATTGGGAAAAACGTTAATCAAGCAAAACATAGCAATAAAGCATTTTTTTTTTTCTTTAAATAGCTTTAGTAGAATAAAAAACTGCATAATAATATAAAATACCTGATTATGAAACAAAAAAGTGCACTGTAGGCTAACAAAAAATTTAATTTATATTTGAGCAAGACGGTTGATCTAAGCCCATGGGATTGTTCTTGTTGCTAGAAGCCATCAAAAGCAAATCTCGAAAGTCAATTTGGTTTTTGTCTTCTCTTTTCGTTTTTTTATTAATTCATTTTGTAAACAAACTTTAACAAGGTATTATTGGAATTTTGCGATCAACATAATTTTTTTTTTTTTCAAAAGTCGTGCCAGATTATCATGCGTGCCGGACCGTAGGATGCCCCTGGAGGAAGTTTACTGTTTTAACAGTTATTAATAATAATAGTTTAATATTA
Source organism: Rhaphigaster nebulosa (assembly GCA_948150685.1). NCBI lineage: Eukaryota > Metazoa > Arthropoda > Insecta > Hemiptera > Pentatomidae > Rhaphigaster > Rhaphigaster nebulosa. The sequence goes on from OX411307.1 coordinate 133,647,740, forward strand.
ACAGTTACCACAACTATCTTAAATGATACTGCTGCCAGTTTCTAATCTTATCCTTATAATGAAATGTCTACAATATTAAAAGAGAAATAGGTAATTACTAAAATGGCTTTAGAAGGAAAAGGGAAACAGTTGATTGTTTTTAATTTTAGAAAAGAATTAGGCCTATGGCATTAACCTATCTTATCTAATCATAGACTTCACCCAAAAGTAAGATACAGTTAATACGGTTATTCCTCCATACTCGTATGATTCTGAAGAAGCTTATATTGTAAACAAAGATGACGGACTGATTTTAGACAAGATCCAAAACATAGGTGAAGTTTTTCCAGTTGATAATGAATTATGACAAAAACTTAGAACCACCTACTATGCTCTTTAATGTCACAATGTAAGGGGCTTTTAGAGCTATTCCAACAAGCATCAAATGTAGCGGATATCACTGAAATAGAGGGCTATAGTGGAAAATCTTAAAAAACAACTAAAAAAATCAGCGGATATCACGCTTATATATACTGTATATATTGAGTATATACTGATGATGGTCATCTCAGTTCCAGAACACTGCCTATCATGAGTGGAACCCACTGGAATTAGAGAAAGCTGCAAGGAAGAGAGATTTACCTGTCAATGAAGACAAAATGGGATACATGCAAACCTCAAGAAACCCTCCGCCATTACAAAAAAACATAATTCTCAATGGGCATACCTTATCTATTTGTCAAGTCTTTAGATACCAGAAATCATCACTAATTACCAAAAATAAGGAGAAACTTCTTAGACTAAGAAAATATTAGCAGCATAGTTGCTAGAAACCAATGTTTCTTTGTTATACAAAAAGCACTCTGTTTTAGAGATTTAGCAAGGAGTGTGAAGGAGCAGATCTATGGTGTATATGAAAGCGAAAGATCCTCAGGAAGGTTTATAACCCTGTTTTTCTTAATGGTACCTGGAGGATTAGAAAAACCAGAATTGATGGCTCTCTACAGACAACCAGACATCATAGTGGTAATTAAGAAAAGCAGAATGCAGTTGTAAATTAGAAAATCTGGGCCATGTAGAATGGAATAGGATAGATTTCCAAACCTTTTTTTTTTCTAATTTGGTTCTGTGATAATTATGTTATAATTTATTGGAAGAATTTCTTTGTTTTTATTTTAATGTTGTTCTGTACAATTATTTTTTTAATTACTGAAAAGATTTCTTTATTTTTTTTCTGATATATCAATTACAGTAAAACTTCGTTACAATGCTCCCATTTATAACGATTTTCCGGTTATAACGCTCTTTTTCCTCACCCTCAGTCCCAGTTGGTGGTTTTCCTATCAAACTTTATTCATTATAACGATCCAATTTCCCAGCTGTAATGCTCTGAATGAATTTTTTCTTTAAATTGTATTTGCATTTATAACCTTTTGTTTTGTAATTATGACACGGGCAAACTTAAAATTTTGAATACACAGTAAAGCAGTTGAAAACAACAGTCCAATTGATTCCACAAATGTAGTTCCTGGGAACGTTCATTTTTTGTTTGGATGAGATGTTTCCATGAATTGAAAGATAGTTAGTTGTAGGTCGCTTTGATTTAGCGTTTAAGAAAACATGTCATGAAAATCTTTTTTTATTAAAGAAAAAATTCATTTAATTAAAGGGTTCGACAACTCTGATTTAAATCGACAAGCTTTTGCCACATCTAAAACATGAAATGAAGAAGAGAAAGAGTATGGAACGGAATCAGTAAAACAACAGATGATTTGAAAGCATTACAGATGATTCAAACATATTTTTTGTATTCTTCTCAAGGCCAAGAAGAAACTTGTGAACAAACTAATTAATTAGAAAATGCTATTTTAAAAAAGACTTCACATTGCATTAAGAAAAGAAAAACTAAATAAATAAAATGATTACTTTAAACCAAGAAAATCAAAAATGTAGATTTAAATACTTATTTTTTTTAGTTTAAATAAATTAAAACAAAATTTTTTAGTTGTTTTTTAAGATTTTCCACTATAGTCCTCTATTTCTCTAGGCACTAGGAGAGCGTTACAACAAAGTTTAATTATATATGGTGTATGGGTATATACGAGGGTGGTCTGAAAAGTTTCCGACCCCAATGTGAAGATGGCAGCACTCGTAAATAAAAGCAAGTGAATTTCGTTGTTCATCTATTGACAGTTACTCACCAAAGTTTCAGCCATTTTGGACGCGCAGTTTTTATGTAACAGTCGTTTAAGTTGATGTGAGTGTTTTTGTGAAAATGGACAAAATCGAATATCGACCTGTCATTAAATGTTTATTTTTGAAAGGCAATACGCCTACGCAAATCAAAGATGAGTTGGATTCTGTGTATGGAGATTCTGCACCATCATTTACCACAGTGAAATTTTGGGCAGCTGAATTTAAACGTGGCTGTAAGAGCTTGGGAGACAATGAACGTTCGGGACATCCAAAAACTGCAACTACCGACGAAAACATCGCCAAAGTTCACCAAATGGTGCTAGACGACCGCTGAATTAAAGTGAGAGAGATAGCAAAGGTTATAAATTTTAAGAAGTCAAAAGAACGTATTTGATACATATTAAATCAACATTTAGATATGAGAAAGCTGTCCGCACGTTGGGTGCCGCGTTTGCTCACGTTAAACCAATGTGTTCGAATGAAAATATCCAACACTCTGTTGGCGCAATAAATCCAAGTTTTGGCGCCGATTAATTACTGCAGATGAAACTTGGATACACCATTATACGCCCAAAACAAAAATACAGTCCAAAAAGTGGACTGCAAAGGGGGAACCGGCTCCAAAAAAAGCAAAAACTGTTTTCTAGGCTGGGAAAGTGATGGCGACTGTTTTTTGGGATAGTCATGCAGTTATTTTAATCGATTATTTTCAAAAAGGTAAACCATTACAGGAGCATACTATGCATCATTACTTGACAAGCTGAAGGCAGAACTTGCGGAAAAACGGCCACATTTGCAGAAAAAGAAAATCCTGTTTCACCAAGACAACGTACCAAGACAACACACCTCAGCGATTGCCATGGCGAAAATCCACGAATTACGGTTTGAACTGTTTCACCATCCGCCTTACTTACTTAGCTACTTCTTTTTGTTCCCTCATCTAAAATTAGGCTCGGAGGATAGAGATTTTCGTCAAATGAAGAGGCAATCACCTTCGTGAACAATTATTTTGCAGAGAAAAACGCCGAGTACTTTTTGGACGGGTTACAGTAATGGGAGTATCGCTGGGAGAAGTGTGTAGAGTTACAAGGAGACTATGTTGAAAAATAAAAAAAAAAAAATCAGAAAAAATGTCTTGTATTTTTGTAAGGTCGGAAACTTTTCAGACCACCCTCGTACAGAGTGTCCAATATAATTAGGCCCAATTGCTTTTTACAGCCAAGCATATGATCTAATAAAAAATACCAGAGGAAAAAGTTGTAAGACAACTTCTACATTTTCATCAACCGCTATTATTCTTTAACTTTGACTCGATACTTGCGGTTGACGTGGGGGGAAAGCTTGCGGTTTGCAGCTAATATCTTAAAGCCATTAAAAAGTTATGAAAGTCCCTGCAAACACATTTTTATATAATCAAAATTGAAGGATTTACACCATTTTGGAATCTTGTATTCTCAACGTCATTATTATTTTTGAGGCACCTCTTAAACTGGAATCATGGAGACATGATACATCAATTTTTTTTTTTTTTTTCATTTCTTTCTATTAAAAATATTGCCAAACCTATAGGTATTGTAATTTTTCTGAAAAATGCAAAAACGTTTCTGAAAAGATTTTTCCAGAATTATAAAAGGAAAATGGATTGCATGAATTCAAAATGTTTATTAATTTAACAATAGAAACATTTACTTCAATAACAATGAAGTGTAAAAATAAACATACAAAGTTTACATTAAAAAAAAAAATTTATGATAATATTGTTACATGTCGTATTCAAAAATTTCTCCTCTAACGAATCGTAAATCATCTCCCTATACTATGTACATAACCATCAATTTTCATCCTCAGTATTTTCCAGTTGTACTCGGCAAGCCTTCCTCTAAACTTGATGGGGCTGTTCAATGGGTTTTTGAACATAAAATTTTTTAGCTAAAACATGTAAAGCTCGAAAACAAGCTCAGCAATGAATTTTTATCTCTAGAAAGGTCCATAGGATGACAGAACATTTTAGCATTATTGTAAAAGTAAGGAAAACCCAACATATCAGTAATGAGGAAAACTGAGAAACTTTGGAAGTCATAATAACTGGAATGTGAGAAAATGTTTCAATTGTTAAATTCTTGAAGATTCCAGTTTATAGGTGCATAAAAAATAATAATGATGTTGAGAATACAAAATTCTAAAATGGCATAAATACTTCAGTTTTGAAGACAGCTAAATGTGTTTTACGGGTTTTTCATAACTTTGTGATGACTATAAATGAGAGTATTAAAAAGTTGGTGTTATCAGCAAACCCGAAGTTTTCACTGCGTGTCAGATGCATCTGTCATGCCAAAGTTAAAAAGTGTTAGATATAGTAAATTAATGTAACAGGATGTGTTAATGGTGCACATGCGCAGAGTTATCTAAACCCCATCCCTACTCTGTCTTGTTTGCTGTTAGCCCTTGTATGGTAAGGTTGAATAAACTTTGTTACTCTGTGAATGTAGTTCATCTAATGTTTTCATACCGCAACAGAGGTTAAGGGCCCAGTATAGAAGTGAACTTAGGAATAGAGTGCCATTTTTTTTTTTTTTTTTTTTTTGGTATTTGGTTGCGATTACAAATAATTTAAATATTTCGCTCCACGAAAATTCCTAATGGCCGCATCAAGCTTAGCCTATGTCGAAAAGTTAAGAAGAGGCAGAGAAAATTATTCATGTTGTAAATTTCAAGTTAGAGCTTGTTTGCAATTAGAAGATCAGTGGGAAATAATCCAGAGATTAACTGACAAAGACGATGCTAAGGACAGAAAAGCCTTTGCTAAAATTTCGCTCCTTATGGAACCTGAAATCACCCACCATATTGAATATTGTAAAACTTCTAAAGAAGCAGGGGATATTCTTTTGATGCTTTTCGAAGACTCAGGACTTACAAGATGCATAGGTCTACTGAGACAATTAATTTTAACCCATCCAAATGAGTGTAATTCTATGGAGGAATATATTAAGAAAATTGTATCCACAGCTCTGCGTTTGCAAGATATCAAATTCGAAATAAGTGACGAATGGATTGGGACACTATAATTGTCTCCCAAAAAATTATGAACCAGTGATTATGGGATTGGAAAGCTCAGGAACACTTATTACTGGGGACGCAATAAAGTTAAAATTCACTAATAACAAAATTAATTAATAAGATAATTAATAACAAAGGAAATAATGTTTATTCCTTACAGTATTGAGTACAGTGGAATTTTCTTCAAGGCTTGATGAATCCTCTGAACAATTATTTCTTTTTTTGTTAGGATGCTTTAATTTTGTCTTCCTATTTTCAGAGGTACACTGAGATTTTTGTAGAGAAAATGTAGTGTTTATAGGATCACCTGCCAAAGAAATTAGTAAAATGGTAAAAAAGATGACTTTTTAAATACTAACATAAAATTTAATAAGATGCAAAAAATTTATTTACATAAAACATTTTTTAAACTAAAAAATAAAAGTTGATAGGTAGGTTACAACACACTGTCAACCATTATTACAATCTTGTTGATAAACAAAAAGCCAGTTTTAACAGAAATAACAACTCACTTCTTGTGTTACCTTCTGCGGATACAAGTGCACAATTATCAATAAAGGCATGGTCCCAACATAGGAAATAAGATAAATCAACAATAGAATTAGGATCACTTTCACGCAAACAATGTAGCCTGAAAATTAACAATGAAAGAAAACAATATTAAATTTAAAATACGATACATTTATTTTGATATTATGATTAGCATACAACTAAGAGTAACATAAAATAAAAATTAATATTAGTCCGATTTTAATAATATTGATTTTTAATAGGGTTTTCTATGTTATATCATTTCTTCTACTTCAGAAACTTTAAATTCTAAATAAAATCAAAATTTAAAATATTAATAATATTAAAATAGAGTGATTTTTAATTAGGAAGGATCAAAACAGAGAGAGAAGGGGTAGGAAGTAGGACTAGGTTATTGCGGATTAGTTTTAAGATAAACATAAGCGGACTTAGTCTATGCAGCAATGCTAGGAGAAAGTACAAAATGGAAATCAGGTAAAATTTTATTTTTAAATTATAAATTATTTAAATGTTTAAAATGAAATAATTGCAATTAGGGTTTTTAAAATAATAGATGTAATCTTAATTTATAACAAAAATAGAGGACATAGAGGAAAAATGAGTAAAAATAAAAACACAGGAAGTAATTATTAAAGAAAAATGATGATTTATATGTGATTAATGTATAAAACTAAAGTACGTATTATATTAAAGAAATTAATATTAATTTATTTTTCTTTAAATTAACCTATATTCAGAAGATATACATATTTTTTAATATTTATAATAAAAAAATATAATAATAATAATAATAAGTAGACATCACTAAAATAATGATTGTAATGGTTGGAAAATATAAAAAAATAACAAAATTTGTAATGTAATATTAATATATTTTTTTTAGATAATACAACTTGAAAACGGGCAATAGAAATGTTGTTATAATGAGTCTTTAAGAAATATAAAGAAAATTATTATTTTTAAAAATAAGGTGTGTTTTGAATTTGTTTTCCTGAAATTGAAAAAATGGTATGATTAATATTAGATTTTAACAGGATGTTTATAAAAAAAAAAAATCAGTGATATAATAATACGGAGCTGAAGTTGCCGAGTAATGGCATTTCATGATGGATTCCAATCAGGAATCATAATGTAGTTTTTCAAGACATTTTAAGATGATGGCTTAAAAGTTTGGTCTGTGGAAGGCCTGTATTGGAAAATAATATATTGACCCACTTTTATGCTGATCCAAAAACCATGGAACCATGGGCTGCTGAATAGATCCCAAAAGATCACCTATTCAGTATTTGAATAAATGATCAATTATATGATTTGTCCAATAATCAATTTAAGTGATTACACCAATTCAATAAAAAGAAATTAATAACATTTTTAAATCAAGAAAACTAATAATTTTCTAAAAGGAGTTATCGCTGTGAATTAAAGTGAAAGATTTTCATTTTTTTACAAATGTGTTCATGAAAGACAACAGACAACGGTGAAGATGTTATTAGAGAAATTTAACAAGCTCATCACACCAAACCTAGTATAACTTCAAAGCACGGAAAGTAATGTATTTTATTAGGGAGTAAATGGAGAAAGTATATTGTTACAGTAAAAAAATGAGCATGAGGGTTACTCATAGAAGGAGAATTGTCTTATTCGGAAACCTAACTATGACAGATCCCAACTTCCTAGATGAATCTTTTATTTTTATATATATTCTTTATGTCCAGATCGGCTTAGAGAGCCTTATATGGTTTTTTTTTTAACAATTGGAAAAGGCGGGGATATAGTCTCATGCAAGAAACATCCTTAAAGGCGCTTAGATGTGATCCACAATAGACTCCTTGAGGTTGCTTACTGAGGAAGTTGGTAGTGTGAATGTGTACAAGGTTGCTGCATCAGAGAAGATGGATTTGGGCCCAATGTCTCAAAAGATGGTTAGGATACCTATGCTCTCAGTCTCTATGGATCATTAAACTGTGATTTAAGCAGAAGTATAACAGGAAGTGGATATTTCTCTGGTATTGGATGCAGGTCTCACATCTCACGATGTGGTCAAGACCATCAATCCCGGTGTCTCTACAGCATAGAGAAAAAGCATCTGAAGGACAAAAGCCAACCATTGTTGGTTGTTATGCCTGGAGACTAAGAATTTCTCAAAGAATCAACTGCTCCGGCTGAGGAAGTCAGAGAGATTTCGAGTGAAGTTACAAAGTAGAGATCTCACACCCCTCCCTGCATCTGTATACCTACAGATAAGAGGTCAAAGGAAGGAGAAATTAATCTAATGTCTTATGGTCTTGCTACCAGAGGCTATAAAGTATTGGTGATACCTAGTGATTATCTGATGAAACAGCTATCTTGGGAGCAGAACAAAGTGCTAACAGCTGATCACCAAAGTAGATCAGCCAGATAAACATGAGAATGACCCCCCCTCCAAGATTTAGTGGCATTAATAACTTATTAGAGAGTAGTGCCATTAGTTGTGACGAGGTCTCTAATTTCAATACTGGGCATTGCCATTGGAGAGACTATCACCCCCTATAATGGCAGAACTCAGGAATTGATTAAGACATCTGCGTTAACAGGATCCAAAAGGGAGACGCCTCTCGGTGTCTGTTTGGGAGCATACCCTGAGACATAATTGGTCACAAACAATTAATTACAATTAAAGAGTTGCAAATAAATCTACATCACTGCCTTCAGGCATGCAGTATCTTGAAATATAGTATGCTAGAGGTAAGGATATTGATATATTTACACAAGAACCTTAATAATTAGATGGCATGCTACAAGGACTGAAAATATCTGGGTACGGTACTATTTCTGTGCCGATGCATCCCACAGCCTGCATCCTATCTGTAAGTACACCCATCCCTCGGATTTATGTGTTATTTATTATCACGGATTCACCTTTACAAGAGTGAAGAATTGATGCTCTTTCCTAAAATTTGCATGGTCTAGTTCCAGTTTTAAGCAGTTTTCAATCATTAAAGGAAAGCTAAGTTCCAAGGTTCCAAGAAAAACTAAATTTATTCTTACATCATAATTTTTGCTCTCATTCTTGTCTTTGTTTCGCATTCATACAAGTTGTTTATTCAATTGGTGCTTACATAAGTAATATATGATATGTAGCATTATGTTAATGCTAGTATGAATATGATCCTATTTTTTAAAAAGTATTTTTACTAAAAGTATTAACTTTTACACTATAAAAACTGAAGGTCATCAGAAGAGAGTGGGGGAGCATTTTAAATCCATTTCATAACCTCTAGAACATGGTTTTGGTGGTTTCGGAGATATCTTATATATATATATATATATATATATATATATATATATATATATATATATATATATATATATTCTCCTCTACATTTGGGGCGGGGGATCAAATGAGCAGAAATTCAGTGTGTATGGTTGTTTTCTAGGCAGAACTATGCCATAAAAGTGGGGGTAAATAGCAGTCAAAATTTCAGTATGACTATAAATTATTTTGTGGTTTTAAAGCTTTTGTGCACCTCTACCAGCTCCTCCAAATTCAGTTAGAGGGTTGAAAATTTGGATATGAATTAAGTTAGTGTAAGAGAAGTGTTTTTTGGGGTTCTCAATTTTTTTCTCCCTCTCCCGCCATTTTGTACTTTAGTTCATCAATAAAAATTAAAGAAAATACGACATTAGCGACGAAGCTCTACTGCTCATACTGTTTTTATTTAATAAACTTTTTGGTTTGGCATGATGATGTTTATTTATTAGATCTTATTTTCATAGGAAAAAATGACAGTGGAAAATTGGAGGGCTGCAGAACAAAACCCTTTAAACAGGTAAGGCAAGCCCTTGATTTATCGGATTTTGATTTACAGTATTTTTGGGAGACGAATTAAACGAGCAAATTGAGGGATGGGTATACATTAAAACTACTGCCTATTTTGGTAATTTTGCTCTTGCTCTCTATTACTCTTTAACGATGGGAACAATAGGATAGAGTTCACAATTTCATTTGTGTAAATCCCCTATAAAAAAGGATTTCTAACTGAGGTATTTAGAAAATCCATCGAATAAGAAAAGGGTACATTCCTACCTCCTCTAGATCAACAACACGAACTAGAGATGTGAGTTACATTGTTAGCGAGAAACGAGTAGAAGCTAACAATATTGTAACTGTTGGAAAAATAGAAAGTAAATTAATTCTTGTGAACCTTAAACCAGATGAAATTGGTGGCATATTTCCGATAATTCTAAACAATTTCAATATAAGTAATTATTGATAATTCTCAGAGATAGCTCAGGAATAGTTGTTTAAATCTATTCAAACATGTCCAAACTTGGATGGTAAATAGACCACAATAATTCATGCCCTAGTATTACCGGTAAAATAATTCATCCAATAGACAGATAACTTCCCATAAACCATGAAATAAAGTAATTGCATTTATAAATATAGCATTCATACTTCGTAAAGCAAATACTTAACTTTAAAAAAGTGGTTCGTAATTAATAAATAGCACATCAAAAACTTTCAATTTTCAACAAAATAGTATTCATAAATGCGTTATTGACAAAAGAAACAAATTTTATATTACTGTATTTAAATTTTTATTTTATTTTAAATAACAAATTTAAAGATCCTCTGCAATGGAAAGAGACCTGTCTGATGTAATTCTTGCATGAATATTAACACTAATATCATTATTTGCTCTTACATATAAGCAGATATACTACAGTAACTGCACACCACAAGAGCATGGTATTCTAGCTGGACGTGGTCAGCTATTCCATATCTCATAGACATCTTTATATTGTATCAACACTTTTGTTTTCATAGATTTTCAGAGCCATAACCATAATTGTAACAAACTTTTGAACTGCTGCAGACAATGGCACCCACCCTCAAGAAAATATGAAGTCAAATAAATATACAACATGCTGTGACATACAGATGTAGATGGCGAATCTTAGGTTGGTTTTGATTTCTCTGCTGCACTTTCTAGAGACAAATTAAAAATAAATGGAGGAAATGGATCTCCTTGTCTCAATTTAATGGCAACCTCTAACTACTTTGAAAGGGCTCCTTGTAGAAACAGCCAGCAAAAGAATGGAATGATATTGAACCAAAGAAGAATCTCATAAAAAGTCCGTGCCAAGGAGATTGCAAGCAGCGAGGTAACATCACATACTAGAAAAATCAATAATGTTAAAATAAACACATCAAAATAAGAAAGATTAATTTTAAAAATTGGAAAATTGCATTATAGAAAAAAAAATAGAATAAGTCAAGGTATTCTAGTTTTTTTAGTCGTGTTCAGAACTTGACATAGATGATAAATTTCCAGTAACTGGTTCTCTTAACAACTGTGAAATGAAAATCCAAAAAGCAAAAACATAAAGAAAAAAACGCCCATTTCATTTGGTTTCAACTTTACATTATTTAAGCATTATTTCCCTGCTGATAGCTACAGTGCACAAGAAGCGCATCCTAGTCATTAGGGAAAACTAATCATTCAATGTAGGTTAGCATTGGCTAGCTGATTTCAATGTATTAAATTTTAAAGGCATACTTAGCACTACAAAATCCAATACCCCTACTATCAGACCTTGCCCATATATGTATTTTCAATATTGTTTGTGCAAAGCATAAAAAACAGTGTTATTGATACATCAAAGATCACTAAATTCTATTTTAAAAACAAGCATTGTTAATATTTAAATAAATATATATATGTTTAAGTGTATATAATATGTGTATATACACACACACACACACACACACACACACACACACACAGAGGCTATATTAGGATTAGGATTAGGATTGGCGGATCATAGGCCAGGAGGTGATTATACACCTCATTTACAACAAAAAAGATCATTTGGACTGTGGTCCAATTCCTAACAGGGAAGGAGTAAATTTAAATTTTGTATTTTTTAAGGTTGTCATGGTTTTTGTTGAATAGGAAGGGATAACTAAAAAACTAAGTTAGATAAATCCCAATTGCAGCATCATAAAGTAGGCAAAACATTCTTTAAAAATAAATAGGATTTATCTTTGTTAAATTCATTTGAAGAGCACTTCTGAGCGCATAAATTGCGCTAAGTTCTGTTTTTCGTATAACCATGGATTATTTGTAATTTTTTTATCAGCCTCGTAATGATGGACTACAGATTCTCCACTTATAGGAAGACTTCCTTGTAATGTTTTAAGTTCATGTTAATTAAGTTGAGGTATGTTATATAATAAGCTCAAATTCTCCTCCAGTTTTATAAAAATCATGAGACGTAAAATTATCACTCTTCAAACTACCAGTATTTTTAGTAAAAATAATTACAATAAATTAAATCAAAGCTTTTATTTCTTTTTTTTTTTTCTGTGACCTGTATTGTAATAAATTAATCACTAAAATATAATTTCATTTATAAAAAATATTTAAAATAAAATATTAAATGAGGGTGTAACAAATGAAATTCTATTTTTATAAAATTTAATAATATTACATAATATTCTTGGTAATGATAATATAAAATGTATTTTAATGAAATTATGAATATGCCCCCCACCCTGGGCATGGCACTCCCTCATTCCTTCCAACACGGCACCGATTGCTAAGAGGAACTCTGCCTCGTTTATTTTCATTTTGTTGCATTTTTAAATTATTCTTTTAAGTAGCTGGTCTAGTTGTAGGAATAGATCATCATTGTTAACTTCCCCCACACCGAAATGTCATGAGGTGTTAAGTTCGGACATCTGGCCGGCCACCTCACTGGTTCATTTCACCTATTCCTGAAATGCCAGTAAGCCATGCATGACAATTTTTATCGCTTCCTTTCAACAAAGAACATGACAACCTTAAAATAACACTAAAATTTAAATTTACTCCTTTCTTGTTAGGAATTAGAACATAGCCCAAATGGACTTTTTTGTTGCAAATGAGGTGCGGAATCATGTTCTGGCCTATGGCCTGCCAAAATTGATACACCCTGTATATACAGGGTGTTCAAAAACTCGGTTGACACTCCTCTTAAACTCGCAGTTTTTGGAATTTACTGGAGAATGGTGTACAACTGTATCGACTAAAGTTTTCTTTGAGATCATATTCGATCCTCTAATTTTCTCCGCTACCTTTCCAGCGCAAGCGACTCTGGAATTTTCAATGGAATGTAGTATATTTTATGAGGGATTCTTATAGGAAATCAAATTCTAGATAGATGTTATATAAGTGAAAATATCAATCCAACGCTTCAGAAAGGCATTTATCACAAAAAATCAGATTTTTTCTGACAATTTTTTTATTCCTCCATAAAAAACTCTTTTTCAAAAATGCCTCCATAATAAACATTTTAGCTAATTAAATTAGCTAAAAAATTAAATTTAGCTATAAAATAAAATAATTCCAAATACAGAGCCATACATTAAGTATTAACTGAGATAATCCTGTTTTGCTGAAAAGGCCACGGTAGAATTCTGAAGTGTGGTGTGTATTTGATCACCATAACTTTCTCCCGAGATGGTCTGTCGTTGCCAGTCATTGCACCAATCTAAGAAAAGCACGACGATTATATCGAGGATTAAAATAAGATGATCAATGTGTTTTGTGGGTTCCTTACTTTTTGGTGCAAATGAGGTAGAAAAATTTCAAAGAACAAAAATTGTATTATTTTTAATGTACAGTAAGAAACGATCACCATTTCAGCAAAATGACAATTTTGGCTTACGTTCAAACAGGATTATCTAAGTTAATACTTAACGTAGGACTCTGTACATGAGTTGATTTTATAGCTAATTCAATTACCAACAACATTTACAATGGAGGTATTTGTGATAGAAGGTTTTCTTTTAGAAAAAAATGAACATTTGCCTGAAAAATCCGATTATTTGCAGTTATTTGTGATTAGCGCCTTTCCGAAACATTGGATCAATATTCTCACTGATATAACATTGCTTTAGAATTTGATTTCCTATAAGAATCTGTCATAAAATATACCCCATTCCATTAAAAATTCCAGTGTGGTGTGTGCAGGAGAGGTACTGGAGGAAGTTAAGGGATTGCTTATGAGCTTTAAGGAAGCTTCAGGCAACACAGTTGTGCCAGTTTCATCCCTAAATTCCAAAAATTGCTGATTTTAAGGGGGTGTCCAACGGGTCTTGCACACCCTGTATGTATGTATGTACGTATGTATGTATATGTATATATATATATATATATATATATATATATATATATATATATATATATATACACACATACACACACACACACACACACACTCATATATGCACACTAACACATATATATTAATGAAATACACAATCAACTATATCATAATTTGATCATTTGGCTAAAGAAGAAGCAATTACTAAAGTGCTGGGCATCAGAAAATTTACAAGAATCATTTTAGTTTACCACTAATAAAACAAAAATAACAAATGAAAAAAAAAATTAAGCGATAAAACAGTAAGTTTAAATGCTTTTGCGGAATTAATCATCATTCTCCTTACTTGTAAACTAAAAATGATTCCCTCACTGGTTGTTTCAGACGTCATCACCAAGGTAATCTCATTATTGCTTAGAGAAAACACTCCTGGTCATCTATAAAAAGAAGTTGGACTTACACATCCAAGATGATTTCCAAGTTTCCTTGGGTCACAACGAATTTTCAGTGGTTCTAATACGATGATCTAAAGTTAAAGATTAATAAAATGATCAAGAAATTCATTTTTAATTTAAAAGTAACATCTCAACAAAATAAAACAATAATTTTAAATATTCCATATGTACAATGGAAACACAAGAGGTATAAGTTATTTTTGAATGTGAATCCATCCAGGATGAAATATTTCATGTTTTAAATTGTAGTATGTATAACAACAAAAATCAGTACAACAGCCCAGCCCACAACGGCTACCTATGGGGGCAGGTACCGAAAGAAGTATCTGATCTAAAGACCTTCTCATTATTCCTAGGAGACAGAATAGTCACACTAAACAGATTTATTTCCGACGAAAGCCTGATTTATTACAGAAATGTTACATAATTCAGAGCTGAGCATACCCAGAAGCATCTGACAAACATAGTTCCCACCCTGATGAAGAATTTTTTATCAAGATGAAATTTGATGAACCAAGACAGAATTGAAACCAGATTCATTCAGTGTAATATTTCACAAGATAATGGAACTAATATCTTTTTACTGAAGCATCATCACAAACCTACCTAACTTATAGATCAGCACTCAACGATAATATTTCTTCCCTGTCTTATGGCAGATAATGCATTTTAGAATGATTGGACACAAGAAGTGTTTGTCAAACCATAGTTCCAACCCTGAAAAAGCCCAATAAATTTTTCCAACACAAAGCTCAGTGTATCAGACCTATTTTCAATCAGGATCCTTCGTAGCATAAAGCTCACGGCATGATTGACTTTTTCATTATTTGCATAGTTTATTATTATAAGAGCCACTAGGTGTGGAGATGGTGTTGTTAGGGACCATTCAACTTATTGGTTGCAGTCCAATGAATAGTTAATACTTCTCTAAAATTAAAAAAAATACAAAATTAAGAATGTCTACATTCATAAAATGAAAATTCAAGGAGTCCTTGAAATAACATAAGTTTTCCAGAAATTTACAAAAATTTCTAATAAGTTGGAATATACAAAAATAGAGAAGTATAATATTTAGCGCAATATTAATAATTAATTGAAACAACATTTTATTTTCAAAACCTTTAAGTGCTATTCCCCTTCTCATGCAAGCATCCACATTAGATATAGGTAAATAACAGTAGGAAATAGAACTAATACATAGGAAATATCATAGGAAATATAACCATAAATTCTACTTTCAGTTTTATGGACAGCAAGCCATTATTTCATACAATTCTTGTATTTCAATCAAGTCTTCATATTGAACAAGAACCTGTGTGAGAGATTAATGTTCAAAGAGGAATGGTAATCAATACATAGATATACTTACAATTTTTACATAGAAATACATATTAAAAAAACTAGTCACTATACAAAAATATTTAGATTAGTGGCATTTTTGCAATAAATGTATTGATAAAAAATCCAACTTTTAACGACAGAATAAAATATGTATCTTAAAAAGGTTTTATAAAAATATATAATACTATATTAAAACATTTTCTAATTGTAAAAACTAATGAAGGAACAAAAACAACATTTAGACTTTTTTAACAAGTCAAAATAAAGGTTGCTAGAAAGGTCTCAGCCTTTTAGCAAGAAATTCTAAACGAAAAAAACAATAAAATCACTCAAGGTGAGTAATATCTCTAAATGAATCATTCCCACTATGTATACCTATGCACTCATGGACATTAATTTTTTGGAAAAAAATAACGCCACATGCCAGAAATATACACCTCCATTTTTATTTAAGAAATAAACATTAAAAAGAAATTAAGAACTAGATTAAAAGTTTAAAAAAAGTGACAACTAATCCTCTTCCACAGCATGTAAACTGCTCTACTTAATGTTTACATATAAAGTCTGAATGTACAATGTCTCAAACTAAATATAAAATCTCATGAATTACAATTATATCAAACTTAGGCAATTGCCCAAAGGATATCTACAAGAAATTATGATAGGTCACCTGGTACAACTTTACAATCAGTTCACATTATCAGTGTTTGCACCCAAAGGTCACCGCACTAGCACTCTATAGCACCATTTGTGCTAATTAACTGCTTAGTATTCAATTGTAATTTTCATATTTTTTGGAATTATTACTGATTTAATTAGATATTATTTAAAATTATTAGTGCTGTCGACTTCCACTCACTGCACTCCCTCTAGAGATAAACAAAACTCCAACGGATCCTTTTCAGTTGAGGTTGGGGCCACACCTTAATTTCAATAATTTCTGCTTTAATACATTCAGCCCCATGAGATTATTGATATTTTTTTCTGTGGGACCGTTCGGTTTTTTATTCAAATATTTTTTAATTATTACTTTTAGATATCCTATAAATAATTTTTTAAAATAGTAATTCATTTTAACTTTTTCTTGTCCCTAGGACCGTGTTGGTCCACTAGAAAAGCAGTATTTTTTCAATTCGTAAAAATAAAACTTAAACTAATTGGAAAACACTCATAAAATGCTTTAGCAGCATAACTAAGTGTTTTAAATATTTTTTCTTCTAGAATTCAGTTGAACATAAAATACTCAGAGCCAGAAAAATGACTGGGAAATCTGTTATATATTTGTTATCCCTTATTATATCAGGTAAAATAAGGGATTTAGTCAGGAAAAATAGCCTTTTCTATTCTCCTTATATAACGTAAGAACTTACGTATTGTGATGTCTGTCCACAAAATCCACACTATTGATTGGAGTATTTTCAGAAAAACATTGTAGATAAATGTTGAAATTATAAAATATATAAACATATATAATATATATATATATATATATATATATATATATATATATATATATATATATATATATATATATATATATATAATTATATAATAGTTTTCAGGTATAAAAGAAAAATATGTAGAATTAATACATCTTTGTTTATTAAATGTTTTGATTAATATCTCTTGGCCATTATCAAAAACAGATTAAAATTTATTTTAATTTTTTTTTGTTTTTGCAGTAAGTTTTTTTTGCAGTAACTATTTTTTTTTTTTAGATTTACTGTCCTCAAAGGAGTAGCATGTCACAATGTTGTAAGATAAAAAATATTAAAAAATATAATACTGGAATTTTATTAAAGTTTTATCATGTGCAAATGGGTACATTATAAAAAATTAAATATTTTGAATAATTAACCTTGAATTACGTTCCTTACAAACCCATATTTTTACAATTATAAAAAATGATCGTAATAGCAACAAAGTTTTAAAATGACTATTAATAAAGAAAATAACTTATAAATAGTATATATTTTTGTTCCAATACCCAAATGATACTGAATTTTATATAAATGTTTACTTATAACTAAAGACCGGATTTATATGCAACAAAAAAGGTTAAAATATGCCATATAATATGCAGTGAAACGTGAAGAAATATGAAGGAAAATATGTAAGATAAATGTCAGAAACGTGCAGAAAATCAACAAAAGGGTATAATTATTGTCTAAATGGTTTTTTTATACAGAATTGTTTTATAGCTAAATAATTCTTAAATATTAAAATACGTTTTTTCACTTTCTTCCTTTTTCGCAAAATGTATCAGGAAAAATATGCATTTGCATACAAATCCAGTCTTTACTTATAACATAAAACAATGTTAGAAAAAGTTCATAAAATAAATAACCAAAAAAATGAAAGCCAACATAGACGTAAATTAACAAGAGAATGTAGTATTATATAAAAAATATATAGCAAAGCAATCGGGAAAAATATTTTACAAAAATTCCATGGCCCAAGAGGATTATGCTATTCATTGGGACCAATACGGTCCCTTACTATCAAAATAACGAGAAAAATTTCTTAAGAATACCGGAGCGTATAGAAATAAAAAAAATACCCGGCTGGCTTTGGGCATTAGCTCAGCAGCCGAAAAGAGCAATTTATTAAATTGAAGGCAGTAGTGAATTAATACTTCCATTATTTATTTGAAACTCCTATATAATTATGTACATATTTTATTTTCAACACAAACTTTTCATTTTCGATAAAAATTTCACTTATGCTCAAACTAATTAAGAGCCTGCTTTTTAAAAAAAAGTAATTATTGTTGTAGGATAATTCCTTCTATCCAGGATCTTTATATCCATCCAATAGCTTTCAGTACATCAACACCTTTTCCTGATTCTGAAGCTGTTCTGTTCAATTGCGAATTGGCTGTCATGAAACACATTGGCTGTTTTAACTTTAAAATTTTTAATTACACTCTGATCCATGGCCTGCGATTTAGCAGTTATGTTAGGAGGAAAAAAAACAAGTTTGAAACACTCCAAATTAAGATGTATGCGAGATGTGGTATTGTCTAAAATTTCAATAAAAAATTTCTGTTCTGCAATTTCATTTTTCTATCAAGAGATTGTAACCACTCTGTTATAATTGCAAATGGCATACAAGCCTTTAGATAGGCTTTATATTCCACTTCAAATGTGTCCAAACGAATACCTTTAAAACATCTTGGTTTTAATTATGACACACAAAAGAATAGCGAGATGTTCTTTTGCTACCTTAACACCTGAGCAGGTCTCTTCCTTATAACAAAGGGTTTTGTCAGGTTAGGCTCTAAAACATAAACCTGTTTCATCTGAATTATAAACATCTTTTTTATCATAGTCCTTAATAATGTCAGCTATTTTTGACTTCTACTCGAAGATCTGAGCTGTCTACTGCTACAGCTTCACCACAAATCGCTTTAAAAACGATTTTGTGCTGTGATTTAAAGTGGTCAAGCCAACCATTTGGGGCCTTGAAGTCATCTGCATTTATTATTTTCGTCACTTCATGAGCCTTTTATTTTAACATTGGCCTAGAAACTGGTACGTTCTTAGCCCTGACACAATTAAACTACTCCAATACTGTATTGTTGATAACTTTTCCTTACTTCTAATAAAACGACACACTTGATCACTAATTGAATTTTCGTGAAATATCATTTTTGGTTTTAATAATGTCAGACGCTTGGGTTTTACCAATTTTGAATTTAGCCACTAAATTACGAATCGACTGCCCTTTTTTGTGATCGTTTATCACTTCCACCATTTCTTTTAAGAAAGAGGACTTTCTTGATTTTGGAGGTGCCCCTGTCACAAATATGTAATGGGTTTTAATACTGATATTGTCACTGAATACTGGTTACACATAGACTAAATATCTATTAATGCTGTCAATACCCACTAATGGATTTCTGATAAAATCAAGGAGAAATATAGAAATATAATAATGCAAAAGGTTTATAGAAATTCAGGCACTGAAGAAGCTACCTACGAAAATTCATAGAATAAATTATATATACTACAAAAACAAAATGTGTTTGCTTCCTTTTCATTTATTTTAATGTCCCACACATTTGGTTCTGGTATCCTAAGTTTATATATATATATATATATATATATATATATATATATATATATATATATATATATATTTATTTATATGTTCTGCATACATGTTTTATGAATTTTGTGTTTTATAGAGGAGTGAAAAATGATCCAAGGGAATAAAGTTGGTTTCTGCGTCCGAAGTGGAAGGGTTCCGTTATAGAGGAATTCAAATATATTAAATTTGTGCCTTTTTGGCCAGGAACTTAAAGAAATTGTCCGCAATCAGGGGCTCAAATATAGAGAGGTGTCAGTTAAGAGAATTTTTACTGTATTTATAAATGATTACATATTGGATTTTATTAATGACTTTTCCCCCATCTTCAGAACGAACTATCGAACTCCATCTACAGTGGAACTTCTCATAAACCGGCATCACTGGGGAATGATAATTTGTCCATTAACTAAAGTATCCAGTCACGAGAAATAAAGTTTTTAAAATACGAACCTTATGAAAATCTAAAACAGCATAAAAATAAAGGAATAAAAAGTATTTGTGCCCATGTCTGTTTATTAGAAGGTCTGGTTAATAGAAAATGAAAAAAATATAAAGTAAATGGTATGACAAAATGGGGAAAATAAAACTGCCCGCTTATGAGAAATGTCTGGTTGTTAGTAGAAGTGTCCAATGAGGAAAGTTCCACTGTAATTCTTAGATTTTTACGTACATTTTTTACTCCTCATCGTCATATAATCCATTTTAATTTTGTCTAATATTAAATAAGTTGGATGAGACAATTAAACACTTAAAAACATTTGAGGAGTATTCTCTTTCCAATCTTTGCCATAAAAGTATAACTTCACCACTGAATTCAATTTGAAAAAAAAGAAGAATTCCCACTAAATTAACTAATTAAGGTGCAATTTTTTGTAAAACATCAAGCGGAACATTTAAGTGGGCTAACATAAACGAAGCTGGAGTGAAGAAGTAAAAAATGAGGAAGCTATCTCCACCCAAAAATATCTACTCAATTTGCTAGCGAAAATATTCTTTTCTCAGATGATAAGAAATTTAACCTTGATGGCCCATATGGATGGTTTTATTATTACCACTACCTGAAGGAGGAAGGAAAACCATTCTCTAAGCAACAAATGGGTGAGGGAAGCATCATAGTTTGGGATGGTATCAGCAACAACCGGAAGACAGACATTATATTTGTCTCTGGCCATTTGAATAATCTAAAATACCTGAAAGTCTTCTGAAGTAAATTGAACAACAGTTTAGTAACAGTGTCTTCTAATTTCAACAAGACAATGTTCCTATTCAATCATCTATAATGCTTAAAGCCAACTTCCAACATAACAATTCATATTATGGCCAGCAAGATCACCTACTTTGAGCGTTACAGAAAATGTTTGGGGCGAAATTGTTAGGTTTTAAATATTGAGCATTGTTAAGACTTCAGAGATAACAAGCTCCTGGGTTAGCTGTCCTGGGGTCAGTTCAACGTGAGTCCCTCAGTGTGTATGTATAGAGTTAGCCTAAGTGAAAAGGTGTTCTGTCATGCAAAGCCCCTATTTTCCATTTAGTTTGTTGATGACCAATGTGGATCGAGAATTGTGTCCCATCTTTGGGAAATTCTATTTCTTGAAATTATCTTTGTTTTAAAAAACAAACCTTGGCAGGTACAGTTTTCTTTTTTTATTATTTTTCTTCCAATTTATGAACTAATTTCAACCCCTCATTCATCACTATCTACCATTGTTAGTACTAGTTTATTTTACTATTTTGTGCGTCAGTCCTGTATGCCAAATTTTCAATTATATTACAATTTCTATTGAAACAGCTAAATACATCCAGTCTGAAAGTGCATATGGCTCTTTACGTTCAACCCAACATGTTTCTGCGCCAAAAAGGAGGATTGAGAGAATTATTATTTTTAGGAAGTAAGCCTATTAGACAGCAATACTCTTACCAGGCCTGGTGATTTCTTATTAGGCAATATGCTCAGTTCCCTCAGCAATTACCTCGAGGCTAAGTGTTTTTGCTGCTTCCATTAGTTTTAGAAATGCTATAAGCAAAATTTGAATCTCACTGAAAATAGTTCTTCATATCAAGCCCTAGAAAAATTCTTCAGATCTAGCTCTACCAATATGTATCATGCTAGATGTATAGATACAGGGATAAATCACTAACACAGATCCCAAGTACTAGGATCAGGATCAATATTTCCACCTCTCAACTATCAATAATATTTTAATAAAGAGTTGACATTTTGGTTCTCATTCCCAATAATCAGAGTAAAATTAAATGATCGCCAGACTATAGCCTTATTAATCAAGATTAACTGAAGCAATCTTCCGTGAAAATTCTAAAATTCTGAAACTAACCATTAAATACATTAATTAAGGTGTTAAATATTTATCTTCTTGTACCTACCTAGAATACAACCTCTATTTAACCTCTGTTTTTGAAATCAGAATAAAAATCAGTTGACATCTGTATGAAGGTATAGAAGGATCAATCTAATTAGGGATTGATAAATTATTTGTCACTTCTATAAATTTGTTTTATTGAAAACTAGTTTCGAATGTTATACATTCATCCTCAGTTCAAGGTTTAACTTTTCTGTTTGATATAATCCATTTAAACCTCGAACTGAGGATGAATGTGTAACATTCGAAACTAGTTTTCAATAAAACAAATTTATAGAAGTGGCAAATAATTTATCTATCCCTAATCAGAATAAAAATGTTTTAAGTTTCACTAAAAATCTTCGTCAATTAATAAATTCAATATCAATGTCAATTAATATAACAAGTAAATAGTGTAGTAAAATCATAACCAAAAGGGGGGAGGGGTTACCTTGCATCAAATGAGGTAGTTCTGATTTGTTGATATGTTTTATGTGATAGATGGCTAATGATTAATCCAAGTTTTCGACCTCGAACCTCCGGATCACTTTGATATATTTGAAAAAAAAAAACGAAATTTTCAAAGTTTGTTTAGTTTTCATTAATTTTTACCACCAAGGACCAATTTGACAGTAAAAGGGACATTGTGATCTCTTAAAGTAAACTAAATTTTCAAGAAAATGAAGCAAGTTTGTTTCTTTAGATCCAATACTTTACGAGACATAGTGGTTCAAACTTTCGAAAAAATAACAATATATGTAAAATTTAGAAGTTTTTGCCTACTATGACAATGAAAATTCTGTTTTTCAGCAAAAGTAAATTAACACATTATTAAAGTACACTAAATTTGCAACAAAGTAAGACCAAATGAAATTGTTCACGGTGGACCCAATAATGAAGAGTTATAAAGTTGACGAGGTATAAATGCATCAAATATTAGAAGATTTTATAAAGTTAAAAACAGCCAGTTAGTTATATATGCATTGTATTTATCATAAAGGCATTACAGTATAGAAAGATTTTGGATAATATATTTAATTTGGATAATAATATTGAATAATACATATAATATGGATAATATAATTGGATAAGATATATGGATAATAATATTTAGGTAGAAAGTTGTTATCACAAATTTTAAATATCATTAAACGTCCTCCAAATTTCATATGAAACGTGTATGAAAATTCAGAACAACTACTGAGATATAGGATTGTATAACTCTGCAGAAATGTCAAAGCTGTAAAAAGGTAAATAAGTATAAACCAGTGGTTTCGCCTTAATGACTATTTTTTAGAGTAGTTGAGAGAAAAATGCATAATAACCAATCTTGTAGAGGACTAAATTATCTGCAAGATTCATACAAAATATTTGTAATGACTCAGAACAGTCATCAATAAATATTAAAATTATGATTATAATGAAAGTAGACTGAAGAATGAATGCCTCACGTCTGAAATACGTCAGAAACTGGTTCGGACTGTTAGTCTGTGTGTGTCTGTTTATTTATTTGTTTTCACTTTTTTTTTTTTTACTTATTTAGTAGAGTTATTAATTTTTAGTTATTGTTATTTCTTTTTTAGTTTACCTATTTTTAATATTATATAGCCAGTTTTATTAATAAGCAGCTTAATGTATTAATATTCACTATTTATTTTCTGTTGTCATTACTCTACCAGTTTCATTTTACAAATTCATCACTGTTTTAATTTTTTTTCTCACTAAATCTTTTTAATTATTAATTCATTCGCTGTGTATACCATTGTTATATTCTTATTTTTGTATCTTGTTTATTCAGCCCTGAAGAAGACCTGCAAAGTGGGTCGAAACGTCGGTTCCTTAATAAATATTTTTACTATCTGTGTACCACTTTTTGACCGCCTCCTGGACCATATCATTCCTTCATAATTTCCAAGGTCAACCATTGATTATTCAATATAATGTTTGGTACAACTATAGACTAGGGGCGCGTTATCACTTGTTCATTCCGAGGTCACCCGAAGGTTGCCGGACTAGCACACTCTAGCGTCATTTGTGATAACTAACTGCTTTACATTCAATTGTAACATTCCTATTCATTGGAATTATTAAAATTGTTCCTGCTTTAATTAGATATTATTTAAAATTACTAGTGCTGTTGACTTCCACTCATTATGTTCGCCCAAGAACTAAACAAAACATCAACGGATCCTTTTCAGTTGAGGTCGGGGCCTTACGGTAACTTCAATTATTACTGCTTTAATTAGATCAGAGCAGTCGACTTCCGCTCGCTCAAGAGATAAATAAACCCCAAAAGTTTTTTTAAGTTGAGGTCGGTCCTAACCTTAATTTAAAATATCACTCCTTTAAATTATTACAAAAATTTGCCCAGATCACCGGAAGTCAACAGCATTAGTAATTTTAAATAATATCTAATTAAAGCAGGAACAATTTTAATAATTCCAATGAATAAGAATGTTACAATTGAATGCAAAGCAGTTAGTAAGCACACATGATGCTAGAGTGCACTAGTCCGGCAAGCTTCGGGTGACCTCCGAATGAACAAGTGATAACGCGCCCCTAGTCTATAGTTGTACCTAATGTTTTAATGATAAATACAATGCATATATAACTAACTGATTGTTTTAGCTTTATAAAATCTTCTAATATTTGATGCATAACTTTGTGTAGAATTCGACAACAGCTATAACAGTGGGTCCACCGTGAACAAATTAATTCAGGTCTTACTTTGTTGCAAATTTATTGTAGCATTACATAATGATAATTACACATTACCCAAAATCTTTCCATACTATGTTTTAATGATAAATAAAATGTAAGGTGTTCCGGGGTAGCTAGGCCATAATTTTGCAACGTGGCCTCCAGTTAGCTCCATAAAACTGTAATTTAGGACAAGTAACAAGCAATTTTTGGCTGTAAAAAAAATATTGCATAATTATTTGAAAATAAACAGATCAGCACATACCATTTAAGGTATGTTTTTTAACATTATATACTTTTATATGAATATATAATTTTTCTTGTCCTATTGGCCCAGTTGCCCCGTGAATTTGTGGTAACTGGACCACCCTAGACTATATTCTATAAGAGCACTGCAGCAAATGCCAGGGATAAGTGGATCTATTATTTTACATTCAATTGATTTAGAAAAATATTATATTTGTATGATCAATTATTTCATTTAAGCACACACTTTAGTCGAAAAATAGGTTTTTCATTAACAAAATAGCAAAAACCTCTAAATTTTGCTTATTTTGAATTTTTTTTCGAAAGTTTGAACCACTATAACATGAAAAGTATTGGACCTAAAGAAGCAAATTTGGTTTAATTTTAGTTTTCTTTACGTGATCACCTAGTTACTTTTATGGTAAAATTGATCCTTAGGGGTAAAAATGAATGAAAACTGAAAATTTTGGGGGTTTTCAAATATATCAAAGCGATACGGAGGTTCGAGATCGAAAACTTGGATTAATGATTAGTCATCAATCACACACAACATATCAAAAAATCAGAACTATCTCATTTGATGCAGAATAAAATGTAACATTTTACTGGACTAAAAAGGGGATGACAATAAATAACATAAAATTGAAAATTTATCTTATAAAACTATTTAATTAATATTAAAGCATTATCGTCGGAGGCATTCATCAATATCCACAAAAATTTAAATCTAGCAGAAAAATCTTTTTTCAGGAAGAATAAAATTGTTTACTGACATAAATGCAATATCAAAACAGTTTAGAATATAAGAAGAAACATTCAAACTCACTATAATAATTTAAATTATAAATAAATGTAATACTATAATAAACGCCAGTTGAAGTTGTATAGTACTGTAAATAACAGGACCAGTACATAACTGTAAATTAAAAAACAACGACAAATTTGCATTGGCACAGGTATCGAATGAAATGACCTGGCAAATATAACTTATACAGTTCAACTTCATAAACATAAATTGAAAATTTCACTTCTTTTCTTTCATAATCATTACTAAAAAATGAGAAAACTTACAAACATTCATCAGGACAAAGGCATCTCACAATTTATAAGGTAAGACAAGCTGAAGCCAAAATTCAATTTAAGATGAAGTATACTATTCTAATACAAAAAAGTAGAACAACCAAATGACAAAAAGTAGAAGCACAACTAACAGATATTAAAGAGATCATAACAAATAGTATCTGACCAAGACTGTTGGAGAAAATAAAATATAAAAATATTTTACTAGACTGCTACATTATTTTAAAAGTACTTTTCCCCAAAAGAGAAATTCAAAATTCTTAAAACTAAAACAATAAATATATTTACCAAGTCTGTTCATTATCAGGTAATGATAGTTGCAATAAACTAGAACTATTATCAGTCAAAAACTCATCATTTGGCACTTCTGCCATTTTTGACAAATTTAAATAAAACAATATAAACAATAATTCGATTCAACACGTGAAGTTTCCACTGAGCATCAGAAAATCAAAATTATATCGATAATCGATACTTAACTATGTAGGTCCCGCCTTAATAAAGTAAGATTTCAATTATAACCGGGCGTGTATAAGCTGAAAAAAACTTAAACCAATCATATAATTATTCCATTAAACAAATTAATTGCTTCAGATTATTATTAACGATATTATTCAGCCTATGAAAAATATGCCTGAGAAAGTGGCTAAAAACATGTGTGTTAAAAATTAAAAAAAAAAGGGAAAATGGTCAGTTAATGTATAAGTTAACAAATAGCAAGCTACTGCGATGTTTATAGCCATGAGGAGTTTTCTGTAAATGGCAAACCTGGCATAGCGGTCCCTAAGAACTCAGGTGTTTATGTAATGGAAACATCGAACTATTGTCTTTCAGCTGTTGTGCATCCTGCGGTTAGCCAACTCTTGCGACACATAAGACTAGCCGATCTTAATTTCAAAAGTAAAAGTAGTAAAAAGAACTATCTTCGGATTTGAATTTTTCTGAGTGAAGTGCGAAACTTTTATTCAAGGTAAGCTAACAAGGTTGTCAGCCAACGGAAAAGGAAACGAAGTAGCGCGACTTGTAAATGAGAACTTGAGCTTTCTGATATTTGTGGCCCAATGAGTGAGCAACCATAGGGAGATACAAGATACCTTTAGATATTCACGGATGATTTCACTCGGAAGACCTTTGGATATTTACTCAAATCCAAAGCAGAAATACTTGAAAAAATTAAGCAATTCAAGGCTCTTGTCGAAAATGAAATTTACTTTAAAATCAATAAGCTACAGACCAATAACGGTACTGAATATACGTTCCAGTTATTTTCAAAGTTTCTATAAACAATTTGGTATTAGACATCAAAGGACTGCCTCTTACACTCCTGAGCAGGGGGGGCGTATCGGAGAGGATGAATAGAACTATTATTGATTAAGAAAGGTGCACGTTGCTAGAATCGGGAATGGACAGAAACATTTGGGGCAAAGCTGTAGTGACAGCTGTGCTTGCTCTGCCCTCATACACCAGCCCATGGCAACTGAGCCCGTCCACCGGGGGACTCCATTTAATGAGCCTATTAGAACCAA
Organism: Rhaphigaster nebulosa; assembly: GCA_948150685.1. Taxonomy (NCBI): domain Eukaryota; kingdom Metazoa; phylum Arthropoda; class Insecta; order Hemiptera; family Pentatomidae; genus Rhaphigaster; species Rhaphigaster nebulosa. The sequence goes on from OX411307.1 coordinate 133,675,433, forward strand.
AACCTAAATTAATTATTACTGTAGTCTACCTGCAAAAAGTAGAAGTAGGTAACTTCTGAAATAATCATAAAATATCTGTAAATATGGTTTAAACAATGACATCCGAATCAAATAGCCATATTTGTAGAACTCACCTACATTATACTAGTTTTAATATACTTTAATTACTAAAATCATTAATGTAGCTATTAAAATACGCCCATGAAAGTTCCTATGAATCGACTAACTCCCGGTCATATCACTTAGCATACATTTATAACCATATCAGGATACTGCAGGGAGAAATATTGGCACCTTTCTTATTTAGTCTCTATTTGAGTGATATAGAAATGTTTTTCCGGAGTCAGAATGTCGGAGGCATAAGGATCGATAGTTTCTGTGACATACTGTTGCTTCTTTATGCTGACGATCTAATAATCCTTGCCGATAGTTATACTGATACCAAAAATAAGTTAAATATTTTAAATCAGTATTGCTTGATAAAAAAAACTAGAGGTCAATACTCAAAAAACTAAAATGTTATATTTTCAGAAGGGAGGATGTAAAAAGATAGGGAAACTGTTTTATCGTGATGGAGAAATTGAGAAAGTTTCTGAATATATTTACCTTGGAGTACGAGTTTCGGATTCAGGTATATTTCATAAAACGGCAAATTATTTTAAATCGAAAATGAGGGCAGCAATAGGCTCTGTCATTGCACTTTGTGCTAAATCTAAACTCAGATCTTGGGAAAATAAAATAAAAATAAATAACGCAATTGCCATGAGCCTTCTATATTATAATGTGCAACTATTGGCCCTGAGGTATATGGATAGGCTAGAAAGTGTAAACTTAAATTTTTATAAGCGTTTATTTTCATTAAATAAAAATATACCTTTCTGGATAATGAGATTGGAATTTAATGTTCCCCATTGCTCCGTTACAGTACTAAAATTAGCATTGGGGTGGATCCAAAAAATTTTGAAAACATTTTTGAAAATGGAAAGGCCCATCGGACGACTCTGACTTATAATATGGAAAATTTAAAGGACGATCAAATCAGGCAGGGATAAAGCGAAAGGCTCCTAAATCAGATCCAGAGAACAGCAGCGGAAGAGAAAACATGCACAGAGAGAAAAGTTACAATGAAAAAATGTTGAGAAAAAGTTGAGAGAAAAGAAAACAATGAAAAAAGTTTCTGAAACACTAGTAGTTGCAGTGAAATCCAAAAGGAAGGATTGGTACGACGAGGAGTATCAAGAGGCAATATATAAGAGAAATGAAGCCAAGAAGAGCTTTATCACATAACATAGAATATATGGATGGATGAAAAGATGCCAAGAGAGTGGTCTGAAATTATTATCTGCCCTATTTATAAAAAACGAGACAAACTACATTGTGATAACTACCGGTCTATACCCCTCCTAAATACTGCATATAAATTTATGTCAATAGCCTTACGCCGAAGGGTGAATACATAGCCCGAAAGAACGATTGGTGAATGCCAAAGTGGTTTTAGGCTAGGAAGATCCACAACAATAATCTTTTCTCACTTAGGCAAATGCAAGAAAAGTCATACGAGTATAGCGTAACGCTTCATCATTTATTTACTTAAAATCTATAAATAAATATCAGGCTTATGACAGTATTGACAGAAAACAACTGCTAGAGGCATTAAACAAATTATATGTGCCAAAAAAACTTATCAGTCTGATTAAAAGTACTCTTACAGACACGCGATGTAGAGTTAAAAGCCATCCTCAAATATCTTACGCATTCAAAGTGGAACGTCAAGGAGGACCTCTTTCCCCAGTACTTTTTAACCTGGCTTTGGAATATGCCATCAGGAAAATAAGAACTAAGCCAAATGGGAACATCTGCAACAGATTAATCCAGCATAGTGCAGGAGCACTGGAAGAGTTCGAAACAGCAGCAAAGAATTGGGCCTTGTTATTAATGAAAATCAAAAAAAAAAAAAAAAATTAAAGACCACCAAAGAGTTTTTAAGGAAGAAAGGGTTAAGATAGGTGAGAACAACTTCCCCGCCTGCAGATTCTTCAAGTACCTTGGAGGAATCGTTGCTCGAAATAATGAGACAGAGGAGGACATAACGGCAGGAATTGCTACTGGCAATAAGTTTCTTTATGCCGTGTGTAATACTCCACTATACAAACACCTCTCCAGAAGTGCTAAGCCGCTGCTTTATAAAACTGTCGAGGTTAGGTTTTTGAAATTGACCAGAAGGCTTCAAACAATGCTTGTCCATGTTGGACTATAAGTAGGCGGACGGATGTAGAAGATGAATAGATGGGATGATCGAAGTATCGAAGGATCAACTAGCATTACTTCGATCAGCGAAGATGAGGGTATTCGGCTTAGACATCGCAGGAAGGGTATTCGCTTCCTGACTTAGAGAGTGGAAGAGGTATAGTCTTAGGGGCGTTCGCCCTCAGATCTGCATATAGGAAATGTTAGAATGAGGAGGGATATAGGGAGAAATTTATAAACCATAAACGCGTAAAAAATGAGAGGTAGATGGACTTATCTGTTAGTGGTCTCATCTCCGGAGAGAACGAGAGGGAAACTTAATTAAATCGTGACTGTTTATACCGCTGTGTCATACTATGGTTATCGAGAATTATTTAAATTAATTATTATTTTGGCTTAGATCAATACACCTCTCTACCATAGCTATATTATCAGAAAAACAATATATATATACATATTTACAATATAAGAAAATAACAATGTTATTAAATACAAGATTGTCTTCGTTTCTATGACAGATGATTCCGTGGCTATTTTGTGGCGCTCTCTAGTAATGGGCGCGTGAACCAGCTGCAGAAGTGAAGAGATGGTTGTCGGTATTAGCGTAGCTGTCCGCTTCAAAACTATAATTAGATCCACTGTTGCATGCAGTAGTAAAACCTGGGCTATGACTGTTGCTAGTTGAGGTTGAAGCCATGGTTGTCCCCCACCTACTGTTTAAATACTGGAATTTAGGTGTGTTTCTGAGGTGATAAAGAATTGAATTCGAACGTGAGCGCTGAATTGCTCCACGAACTGTTGATTTTGAGTATCCTCGTTAGAATGATAGTTGATTGGTTGGTCCCAGTAAAAAGTGGAGATTCATCAGTGGGCGGGTTGGCTGGATAACTTCGGTTTTCCTCATAAGCATAAGTTGTTGCCGGTAGAGATGATTGGCGGGATGTCTCCGTGTATCTTGTGTTGTGGACGATTGTTATATAAGCCAGATATATGCCAGTAATGGGCAAGTAGGTTGTTGCTAAAGTCTGGCTAGATTGAGCGTCCGGAGCGAGTTCCTTTTCATTTAGAAATTCTGCCGGCGTTGAAAGCCTTAGGTCTCGTCCACAATGGAGCACCGCCCTTCGCCCCAGTACCAGTGATAATCCCTCGCACCGACCCTAGTATCATCGCCCCTAGCCCTCTGTCCACATTGGAGCACCACCATCACCCCTCTCCAAAGCTAGCAGGAATGGTATCTCTCTATCCCTTCAGTTGAATTTCAGATATCATGAGATACCATCTTTCAGATATCATATACCATCTTCTGACGAAGATATTGCGCTGGATTCAATCTCAGCCATTATCATTTTTACCAAAAAAGAAAAAGGATCGGAAGTTCATTTTTGAAATAGGGGGCGATATCAGTTTGGTGAATTCCATCACCTGTACCAGGATTTCAGACGAGATTCTGAAAGATTTTTCGGTTATATGAGGATGAAGATCTCCACGTTTGATTATATCATTAATGTAATCAAACCTCAAATTCAAAAACAGTGGAAAAATTGTCACGCTCAGCCAATTTCAACAGAGGAACGACTGATGCTCACGTTAAGGTAGGTAAAGATTGATATTAATGATAGTCGATACTAATTTTAATAAAGAAAGCAAAACAAACATTCAGCACTTCTGTCGTAATGTCCACTGAAAGGATGTTTGGACTGCACTTTCTTTTGTTTTATAATCTGTCGCAAATTAAACTTCAATTTAATAATATACAAGATGCTAGAATTACATAATATGAAACATTATTAATATAATTTAAATGCTCATCAATCATTGTTTTCCATTTCAATCAAACATTCAGTGCAGTTATAAATGTTCTTTTTTTTTAATCTTTATTAATTTTGTATGTATATATATATATATATATATATATATATATATATATATATATATATATATATATCAAAATAACTTGAGCATCAAAATAAAATAATTGTAGCACAAAAATTAAGTATTTAAGCGAAAATTATTTTCTATTTTATTAGGAAAAATGATAAAAAATTTAATATTTGTAACGTACATCATTATTTGAACAATTACAGAAATTCAATTATGTGTTGGTTTTAGTGAAAATGAGATAATATAAAAAGATATTAATAAATCTCGACGATCTGAGGCCGAGAGGTGCGAGGGTCGAGGGTAAAAGAATTGACGAAACAATTCCTTGGTTTGGTACTAGGCTAGGGTCGAGGGTCGGTGCGCGGCTTCGTTTTGGCCAGTCCCATTGGAAACAATTTGTTCATTTTTTTCTTGGTTCGAGGGACTAGGGGCGGTGAGAGGGTCGGTGCTCCATTGTGGTCGAGGCCTTAGGCTAGTTGCCTGTGTTGTGTATGATTACAGATATTATGTATGCCGTTGTGCTGGCAAACTGCAGTATCCTTGGGTAGTAGCCTGAGGAATCAGTAGACGGTTGTCCGCTTACCAGTTAGTGTGCCTTTGTTTAGACAATGTGAAACGATGCAGCCGGTTTTCGCTGTTGCTATAAGTTGAAAGTTAGCAGCTGTCTTGGATTTTCCGCTGTTACTATAGGAGTAGTTCCAGGAGTTCATTTTTAGTTTTTGTTGAGTAGAGCCTGATCATGTCGATACAGAGGCTGGGCTGAATTTGAAGCTAGCTGTATATTTGGGCAGTAAGCTGGTGCCGCTTTAGAAATGCAGTGATGATGTTGCTGGTTACAGGACTTGAAGTTCCACCTCACTCTCTCCGGATGAGTGGGCAATGTCTGCGGTAGCCGTAGTGTCAATGATGAGCTGATTTCTTGATATCCTCTGGATCTCCTGTTATTATTGGAAAAATTGTCACAGCTAGATAGATATGAGTTCTCTTCGGTCACTTCATTATATTGAGTACAATCTGAGAAGTGTTCGTCCTCTGAACTGCACATAGGAAATGTTAGGATAAGGAAGGATATAGCAAAGAATTAATACACCATGTAGAGGTCAGATATAGGAGGCAGATGTACTGATTGATCTACCAGTGGTCTCTTCTTCGGAATGATCGAGAGGGAAACTTAACCAAACCCGTAAAACTCTGGTCTATTTATACCGTTTTGTCATGCTTTGGACATCGAGAGTTAATACAATTAATTATTATTTTGGCTTAGATCAGTACACCACTCTACCTTAGTTTCATTATCATAAATTCATAAAAATGAAGTCATACACTGATAACAATGTCTGTACAATCATGCCCAACAGTGCAATGAATGTTATGTGGTGGAACAATGAATGTAGCAAGTTGTACTCACGCTAAGACTCTTGAACTCAGCCAATAGAACCGGCAGATGGGGGGACTTATGAACGTACGCTAACTGTATACAATAAAACAGTTCGAATTACTAAAAGAAGGGCGTTGAGGAAATTTTGTAGCGGCATTAATCAGGAGCGGAATTATGATTATTGCCAGAAGGGGTGAACTTAATTTTGCTGCCCCTTCTTTTACCCTTATTCCCCAATAAAATACAACAGTTTTATAACAGTATGTTAGGTAATATATATCATCATTTTATAATATTAACTCATCTTATTGACTGAATTGAGGTCAAAACAATCAAAAAGGAGAATCTAATATTATTTTACTCCTACTACTACGCCGCCCTCTAAATTCAGCCGCCCAGGGCAAGTGCTGCCTCCTAGTTCCAGCCCTGATATAATGTTTCACTACACATCCTGCATGTTTAAATAGGATCCTATGCAAGTAGTCGGACCGGAGAATACTGGGCGCGGTCAGGGCGGAAGGGGCTTACAAACTATTGGATGAGATCGTAACTAGTCCCGTTACCGACAGATAGAGATAAATGGGTAGAAGCAGACAGAATTATTAATACTGCAATAGTAGAATGGGCAATATATTCCTTTGACCCATTTAAATCAGCTGGTGCTGATGGAATTTTCCCGGCCCTATTACAGACAGGCCTATCATTACTAAAATCTTATCCTAGTGCTACTAATGTAAGAGAAAGTCTGGTACTTAGCTACATTCCAAATAATTGGAGGGTAGCTAAAGTGTGTTATATATCGAAACATGGAAAAGATCCAATGACAATCCCAAGGCCTGTTGATCTTTATGTCTCAAATCATGCTTGGTGAAAGTCCTGGAAAAAGTAATTAACATGCATAACAGAGAGGCCGCTTTATTGAGCTCAATTTGCTTACCAAGAGGGCAAATCCTGTGTAACTGCTCTTCTGCACCTGATTTTTAGGATTGAGAAAATTCTAACCTACAAAGATACTACGGTAGGCAATTTCATTGACATGGAAGATGTACCAGCAATTCCTGCAACCTGTCTGTACTGACTACCGGTTGGCTGGTAGATGCCAAGACTCAAAGGTACAAAGACTGAGTAGATTTGAAAACAAATCTTGCATAATTTCTTCACTAAATCATAAAAAAAATACTGGAATTGATTTTAATTTTTAGCAACTCTTCGAGGAAAATGTTTTTCTACTATTTTCGTAGTAGGTTCTCAATTCTCAAATTTCCCAACTTTTTGGAGAATATATTATATTCTCGTTTCCGTAGCAAGGCAATGGAATATGGCTCAATGATGGAACCCAAGGCTATTGAGTCATTTTCTTTAAAAAGCGGATTACAGATTCTGCCAGATGGACTATTTGTTCATCCTATTTACGGATATTTAGGAGCATCTCCAAACGGATTAGTTGGAGATGGTGCAATGATTGAAGTAAAGTGCTCCCTGTCTGCCAAAAACTTAAAAATAGAAGATGCAGTCAGAGGAATAAAAAAAAATTGCATTGACAAAAATAGGATCAAATTAAAAAAAACACCATTATTTCTACCAAATCCAAGGCCAACTCAACATTTCACAAAAAACAAAATATTATTTGGTTGTCTTTACGGATGTTGATATCCATATAGAAGAAATTATAAAATACGACGAGTTTTGGGTGAAATACATGGTACATAAATTAATTTATTTCTACAAAGAGGTTTTACTACCAGATTTGTAGACCCACGCGTAATCCGGTCAATGCCAATTCGGGATCCGAATGCAACAAAAATATAAATGTAAGAATGAGACAGCTCTACATCTTCTTCATCAAATCCGCATAACTCTGAACTATCTAAAATAATAAAAAAAACTGAAAAAGTCAAATTTAGGGATAGGATAGTTCTGCTCTGAAGCGACGAAATATTCAGTATTAGAAAAACGATTTTCATTGCAATTTTAAATATATTTGTGTATGTAAGTTTTGAATGATTTTTTATGAGAAATAAAGTTTTATCATAATTAGAGCGAAGAATTTCGGTAATTTGGCAACAAAAAAATGATCTAGGAAAAGCAATTTTCATTCTATATTGTTATTGTATACATTGATATATGTCTATTTTGTATTAATTTAATTAGAAATAAATTGCTATATAATTAAAATATAAACAATATTGCATTTGCCTCCATTCATAATTTTCATTTTATATGCTATAAGTTTTATATGAAATACGGGATTTTTGTTAAATACAATTTTTTTTTAATATTCACTAAGATATTTAATATACCTACTAGTTGTACATCAATATTTAAATATGCGTAGTATTTAGTTATTAAAATAATTAGTAATACATACCGAATGATTTTTCATTTTTTTTTAAGGTTTAAAACCACTTGGGGTAGCAATAATAGAATTTATAAAAAATGGCATTTTAATTATTTATCCTTTTAGGACAAAATTAATTTTAAGGATACTTCTAAAAAATACTTCTCATGCAAATTCCGACGAAGAATTGGGAAATTCTCGTGGATTTTTAAATAATTATTTCTATTACTTTCAACTCCTTTATCTGTCATTCCTAATGGAAGAATGAGGTTTGGAATGCAAAAGAATACAAAAAAATTAGAATATTATTTGATAGTTGCTGTAATAGTATAAAGAGATAATCTGCGCAAATCCGCTCTGAGCACTGTTTACAAATCATTATTCTGATACTCAAATTTTCACACAAAATTATTAATGAAAACCGCACAATTTTTTCATAATTTTGTATTCTAGCTGTTTTTCTTTTCGTATAACAAATTTCAAATTAAACAAGACAATGGATCATCAAAAAACTAACTCTGCTGATGTTAATTGCACCAAAGCTTACGGCAACTCCTAAATCGAATTAGTTAACGTCCCAGTTTTCAAATTAACTTATTTATCAAAATCGAACCGCAGGTAAAGTTTATTAAATTGCCTCCCAATACCTATCTTTTAAAAGGTCAATATAATTTCTTGAAGTATATACCTGTATAACTTAACTGTTTCGTCACATTTAATAAGTACGTTAAATACATTCTCAATTTATTTATTATTAAAATAACCACTTGATTAAATAATTTAAAATGTAATTTCTCATTAATGAATTATTACAACAGATAGTTTATTTCGCTTTTGTGATCAATGACTTTGCCAGATAAAAATGGTTTTTAATGATAAATAATGATAATATCAATGGAGTCTGGAGTTACAGCTTCATCTCAAACTTTGGCTAATCTATGTAACATTTCCGATGATAAAATTTAATTAGATATATTACATTTTGAAAAAATTTGGGAGCTAAAACAATGAAATAGATAAAATGAGTTTTGGCCAGGTTTCTTCAAAAATAGACCACTGTCTCACCACTGCCCCAGTCGCGCATTCACTCCACTTGGTCCAGGTAGACAGACAAGCTCTTCTAAAGCACGGCGCGCACTAGGGACCGGTCCGGACCGCCCCGCTCCGCTCCGGCCTTTTTAAAAAGTCCGTTCCTATATTTATAACGATACCCCTCGCACTAGACCGGTCCGCCCCGGACCGGCCCAAACCGCCCTTTTCGAACTAATCCTGCAACCGGCCTATTTCCTCCAAAAAGGGACAGACGAAAAGGCCGGTCGGGTGATTATATAGGAAGAAGCTCTCTCATATATATAAAACAATAAATAAAAATTCTATATTTCAATAATTTCGCTTAATAACTACTACTCTATGACCTGAAATCAGTAAATACTTACTTACGTAATTTGTTAATTCAAAATATGTACTATACAGTTTAACTATGGCAACAAAATACAAAGCAATCGTTCAGTGAACAGTTTATTTTTATTAAAACTCTTTAATAGAGTTATTAAAAAGTAATGAATTAAAAAATTACAAGACGCATGAAGTGAAGAATCACTTCGTTGTAAATAATAAATCGTTCTTGTTTAATTTGTGGAATTAATATTAGGTAATGTTTAAATCAGTGTCACATCATTGTTTATGACAGTAGTATTAGTATGATTACTATGATAGTAGTATAGTATAGGTATAGACCTGGGGGACGCGTCCCTCTAGGGGGGCGTGATAAAACTAAAGGAGGGCGCGAGTATATTGAAAAAAATATATCGACAAAAAATAAAAAAATGTATTTATTTTACAGAAAACATTCTGACAAAATAAAATACACTTTACAATGATAGGTATAATACACTTATAAATAGCTATTACACAATGTATTTAATAATTAACTTATCAAAACTAAATTAAAAACATGATTAATACTTATTAGTGACTCCCTTCGGTTCAGGTTCTAGAATATTCGAGACAAATCTATGCATTAATATTTTGAATATTGAATTGATATATAATGTATTTGAAAATTAGAATCGATATATGCATTATGTGATTATGCAATCTAAATTAAAGAGAAACTAACGTTATGATTATAGAACGATTTCAGTGAAAATTATTGTATAGGGGAGAGAGAGGGTGGCGCGATGAAAATTGTGATTGAAAATTGCGTCGAAAATACTAAAATATTGAGAAACACTGCTTTATAAATTTAATTGTATTCATAGAAGTTTTAAAAGTTCATTTGATATACAATAAAATTAATTATGTAGAGGGCTGTGGTAACTATGAATGTTAAAATATTAATATGAAAGTATTTCTATGACAAGAGTCTAGAAATATAAACTGGGAAATCGGAAACAGCCGGGAGCATCCGATCTAGCCCGATCTCACTCTATAACACTAATAGGAGTGGGCATTGTTAATGTTATTAATTGTTTGTTAAACTGTTATATTACACACGTAAGCGATACCACCAACATATCGAATAAAAGTATCGATACAATATCGAACGGAAATTATCGATAGCACAGAATATCGGAAGTACCGAGAGCCACTGTCGTGTTTATATATTATAGAGTAATATCTTATCCCCTCCCCCCTCCCTCCCACTCTTCCATCCCAGTCTTCGGTGTCAATAGGATTAATTAGTTTTATTTATTTTAAATATCCCTAACGTATTTATTTTATAACATAAAAAAATGCAGTTAGTGCAGATTTGTCAACAAGCAAACTCGGCATGCAGATAAAATAGATTTTGTATATTTTATTAACTATAATTAAAAACAAAATTCTATACTGTATCAACGACTACAAGTGATAACTGCTCTGTTGTTTTTAAATTTATTGGCATTCTTCTTCTTAATAATTGTTTGATTGTTATTATTAGTGCTTCTAATTTGTTATTACATTAATTAATTTTTTATTGAGGCTTTGGTAAGAAATCAAATGAACTAATGACGCTTATTGGTAACAAAAAATTATTGTCCTTTGAAATAAATGATTTTGGTTAATTTGTGTCACATATTCTTTGTATAGTAAATTTTACTTACGCTTTCAATTAACCTTTCAATTGTTTTCCATCCCATCAACAAAATGGTTTTGGAATTCTTAAAACTTACATTCCGTAAATACACTCTCAATTGGAATAAAAACAGATCGGCATTTTTAACTCTTGATTTCGATGTGAATATTTTGTCGCACATTCTACTGATTTTAATAACATGAGATTGAAATAGACCACCTCGATTTTTTATTGGTATCAATTTTTTCAATTAAATTCTAAGCATAAGATAGAAAATTGCCATAAAATATTCTTCGCATTTGATGTCGTGAAATCCATAACCCCTCTCTCTCCATAAAAAAATATAAATATTTAAAAATAATTAATCAGAAATTTTTTCGAAAACTTAAGTTAGTTGAAATTACTACTTAACATCAATTTTCTAAAAAACGAAAAAAAATGTCAATTTTTTTTTGTTGTATCCTTAATAAATAGATGATTTGCCATAGCTGTATAAGGCGTTTTAAAAAAGTTAAATTTGCGAAATAAAAATTAAAAATCCAATTAGTCAATTAAATTTTGTTATCAAAAATGGTTATTGGCTATTCTATTATAGTGAAATCATAAGATCAGCAAAAAAAAAAAAAAAAGATTCATTCAGGCGTTTTCAAATAAACAAGTTATTAAATTTTATATGAATTTTGTCGCCATCTATTGAAAAAAAATCTTATTAACAGTCTGAGAATTAGCCTAAATTTATTACCCATGGACAATAACTTACCACAATGTAGAAATTTCATTGTCTTAATACAAAAAAACAAATTCTACTTCATACACTTATTTATATATACATACTAGCTGGAACCCGGCGCGTTGCTGTCACAGAAGAAATTAAGAAATAATGATAAAATAATAGAATGAAAAGAAATAGAAATTAATAGAATGATATTTATCTTCTTATCGATAATGAATATAATTAGGGATTGATAAATTATTTGCCACTTCTATAAATACACAAACCGGAAATCCCCATAAGACCAGTCGTTACTTACATCAATAGCCCGATCTATAAACTTGTCCATTACTTGAACAATTTATTCAAAACCAGAACCTCATATTCCCCAAAACACACGGTAAAAACTCTATAGTGTTAGTCAACAAAATTAAGAACATAGTAATTCCGGATAACGCAAAATTAATATCATTCGACGTCACAAATCTTTTCACAAGTATCCCACCACTAGAAACAATAGAAACTTTAGAACAGTTAATCTTCCGATTGAATCTATCACCGCTAGAAAAACTAGATCTTTACAATTTGATGTTTATTTGCATAAAACATAATTATTTTCAATTTAACGGAAAATTCTTCAAACAGGAAGAATGCTTACCGATGGGCTCCCCTCTCTCACCCCTTCTGGCAGATTTATTTATGGACAAATTAGAACAAAAAATTTTTGACCCAAACTATTCTCAACTAGCTCAACATGTCATATACTGGTATTTGTATGTAGATGACATTATATGCCTATGGTCTTGTACGACAAGACAAATAAATAATTTTTTAAAGGAAATAAACGAAATTCACCCTTCGATTAAATTCACAGTAGAACTGGAAACAAACAAAACCATAAACTTTTTAGATTTAGAAATCTCAGTAAAAAACGAATATCATAAATTTGGAATTTACCGGAAACCCACCAACACGGATGTCGTTATGAACAATGAAGCAAGGAGACCAATAGCACATAAACTCGCAGCCTTTAAAAAAAAAAATAATAAACCTGTACGACTACAACCCGTGAAGGGTCTTGGGCTCAGTACTTGGTAAGGACCATACTGTTTCAAGGCCAACGGTTGTGTAAGGAGGTGGTTTGGCCGAGATCACGTTCAACCGCCAGGTTTTCCCCCAATTAAGGGTACCCACTTTATAGAGACTGGGTGAGCCCCAGAAGGGTCCCCCAATCCCATAGGGTCGATCCACGACTGAACACAGAATAAATAATTATCTGCCTCAGCCGGTCTCGAACCCGGGATCTTGAGATTAGTAGCGCAGTGCCTTACCCACTGAGCCCTTAATAGCATGATTTAAGGTCTTTTGAACGTACCATTAAATAAAAAGAACTATAATAAAGAAATTGAAATAATATATTTCAAAGCAAAAAATAACGAGTACAATAAAAACACTATCAATCATATTTAAAAAAAACTAATACAAAAAGAGACAATTAATGATATCTATTCAACAACCCCCGAAGATAGGCCTATCCCGAAACATTATGTTTTGATTCCATATTACGGCACTATATCCACCAAAGTCGGAAATGAATTGAAAAAAAAAACTAGGATTAAACCCTGCATTTAAAATAGAAAAAACCCTATTCTCATATTTCTCTTCTCCTAAAGACAAAATTGACCCTTTCCAAAAAAGTGGAGTATGCGAACTAAATTGTGATTCTGCAGCCAAATACACGGGAAAAACTGGAAAATCGCTAAATCAGAGATTAAACGAACATATACATGCATATACTAATAAAACAGAGAATTCCAACTTTTCAATTCATTTAAATGAAAAAAATCATAAATTCATCAAAGACTCAGGAGTTCAATTAATATATAACGTTGAAAACAGCCTCAAATTAGATATATATGAAGCACTTGAAATAATAAAATCCTTCAAATCCAATCCAGATTTTTGCTTAAATGACCAAATAAATATCTCCAATAGTCCAATCTTAAATTTATTTCCATCTATAGCTGAAAAACCTATTACTCACCTGCATTACTGAAAAAACCCTGACCCTTAAACCGTTTACCTATAAACATCCTACCTACCTTTCGTTCATTGTTAGTTCAACAATGTGAGAAGAAACCAGCACAAACTTTTCTGTTTGATATAATCCATTTAAAACTTGGTGAGTACCAACATATATTTGATTTCTTGTCTTAATTAAATTCATAAGCCATAAATGTTTTATAATACTGATTTATATGACATCTAATTTAATATGTATAATAATACCAAACTATATTTTGAATTTTTTGTGTGTTTTTAGAACTAAGGATGAATGTATAACATTCGAAACTAGTTTTCAATAAAACAAATTTATAGAAGTGGCAAATAATTTATCAATACCTAATTAGATTGATCCTTCTATACCATCATGCGGATGTCAACTGATAATGAATATATTTATTAAAATAACTATATATATAAAGAAGAGGTTTTAATGATTTTCATTTTATTTTTTTGACTTTATTATTCAAGTGCTTCAGGGTAGACAAAGTGTTTGGTTTTCCCGTCTTCAGCGAAGGCAAATAAATGTTTTGGCTGTCCGACTCGCGAGCATGCAACATACAACTGGCCATGTGAAAAACATGGATTTTCTAAATTTAATCCGCACACTTGAGTTATGGGCTTATAACATCTCTAATCGGCTGCCATTTAGAAACAAACAGATGGATGGTAATGTCGAGTTCCGAGGATCGTCCTGGGGTGACCTGTGATATTGGTGCCAAATCTCAAGAAAACCGGTTCAGTAGTCTCGGAGAAAAGCCGCATACGGCGGATGGACGGTTTTTTGTTTATTCGATATTTGGATAGAGAATCCATTTTGAGGGGAGGGGGTTACAAAAATTTTTATCTTGGTCGATTACAAAGGTCTATTATTGAAAATAATAAACCAAGAGCATTTATAGAAATAGATTTATATATATATTAATTTTATATATATATATATATATATTTTTTTTTTTTTTTCAATGCCTTGTTATGCTGATTCCAAAACATCTTACATTTTCCCTCTATCTTTATAAATCGCCAAGTTATGGGCTTATAAGATCTCTAATTGGCGGACGACTCTAATTCTCTTATTTCTCGTCCTGCGCTGGTAGATCTACTGTGTGATGGAACGTTTTGGAGGCATTTTATTTGTGTGAAATAAAGTCCGAATAACATTTGCCGTTGTCTGTACTAACGTTTTAGCTTCTAAACATATAGTTGTATACCGTCGTAACACATTTGCTATATTAATGCGATTTTTCCCATCCCATGATTTTGTATTTGTTTTGTATAGAATTTAATTATCTTTCAAATGAGTACCTATAGTTTTCCGGAAGATGTATAGTTTTTGAGTTATTGGAAAAACTAATTTTTTCTCAGGCTTTAGAAATAATTTTTAACCACTTAGATTTACGAATCTTTTCAAACCCAGCCTGCCTATTACATTCGCGCAAGTGCAAAAAAAAAGTTTTTAAAGCATAAAAAAACAAGGAAGATACATAATTATACTTTATATCACATATTTCAAAGTACTTACAAGAGGCTATGGACGTGGCTTCGCCGGTATCAATGAATTATTTTTGGTGGCATTATACCGAAAAATATTAGAAACGTGTTCGAGGGTTATTACCAAGGCGCCCAAGCAGCGAGAAAAAAAATATTTTATGTAATTTCAACAATGTTTTATATTATTGTTTTCTGTCTTTGCTTTGCATGGATTTCAAAGTTCTCATATTTTTACCAATCGATTTGTTTTTTGTGAAAAATAAGAACAAAATGTTGCCAATTGTATTTAAATGAACAAAAAATTACAAAAACTAAAAGACGCTTCAAGAAAAGAAGGCCAAAAAAAGTATTTAAGGAAAAAGCAAGTCAAATTCGTTCTTAGCTTCATTTAAAACCCTTCAGTAAGAATATTCATGGAAATCAAATAGAAATTTTTTGTGGATTTTTTTTTCCTACCGATTTTACATAGCACAATGGTCTAAACTCTCCCATCATGATGCGAAAAATCCAACGGTGTTTGTTATTAAGAGTTGCGACACTGATTGTGATTTGATTTTGTTAGATACAAGTTTGCACCTATTTGCGACAGTAAATGGGTAATTTCATGGTTTTTAATTAGGAATTTAATCATTTATAATCATGATGGATAATAATATGTAATTGTATTTATTTAACTTGTTTTTGTAGAAAATTAAATTAATTATTTAAAAGATTCAATTGCGATAATAAAGAGGTAATTTTATGGTTTTTAATTATGAACATATTTTTATGCAATTTAATAAAAATTATTATTTAATTATGTAAAAATAAGTTAATGAAATTAATTATTACAAATGTTTGTTAATCATGCGCTTTAAATTATGAAGATCATTTAAAAACAAACATTATTTAGTTAATTATTGTAATTGTACAAAAATAAGTTAAATAATTATATTCTTATATGAAAAAGATGTTAAGTACATTAAAATAAAAAGTATTTTTTCTTAAAAAAAAAAACAAATACATGTATGCTTTTCTTAAAAAAACAAAAAAACATTCTAGTAAATTCTTAATAGAGGTGGGTACTAATTCGAATTATTTATCTCAACAGTTTTAATAAATTATTTTAATTAATTATTAAATAATATTTATTTCATTTTTAATTATAACATTAAACAATAATGGAAAAATTATTAATTATTTTTTATTATTATTTTGATTATTAACTAATATTTCATTAATTTTTACTAACAATAATTTGTTTGTTTATTAAAATAATGAGAAGCACAATAAAATTCAAACATGGTGTTAGTTTCTCTTAACTCTATCTTTATTAATTATTTTAAATTCAAATAAAAATCAATTTGGAAGCTGTGAAACACCTATAAGCAGTGAACATAGAACAAGGGTCCGAACCTAATTTAAAAGGAAATGTGAAAAAAGGAGACATTTAGTTTATAAAAATGAGAAGCCTACAAACATCCTACATGCTCTACATAGTCCTGCACACCCATTTACAGTACGGTGGTCTGATATCTAGTGGAATCCAACATATAGGACCATGAATGGTTGGCTTTAGAAAAAATGGTGGACTACTTAATACATAAGTAACTAAAATAGTTATTTTATTAGTTAGTCTTTATCGAATAAATCATTAATAAAGATATTATAAAAAGGTCTTATGGCTGATAAACAAAAATCTCGCTGATAAAAAATAAATCATTAATAAAGACATTATAAAAAGAATATATAATTAATTATTCAATAAAACAATGTTAAACAACTACAACCAGGGACTGATAATAATTAGAGACACATTACATATTTGTATGATACGAATTTAGCAAAAATATACCTAAGTCATGGACAATAAAATAATTTCAGTTGATAGAGATGAGGTTCTACATTCTGGTAAAGATAAAATATATGTATGATGAAATGTTCATCCTTCTGGGTGATATTCTCCCATTACCATCACAGTTCAAGAAAATATAAATGTCTTCCAGGTACTTGTATTTTTTAAGATATAACAAATTCCTTTTGAAAACTAATCTGTATATGAACTTCAACAATCAACTGATATGTGATCCTTGAGCAACAAATAGTAAAGCAGCTGCTGTATTAAACAATACTTCCAGCTCCGAAAGATTAGACCAGATCAAGCCAAAGAATACTATTCCAATCCAATTTATATGATTAGTAGTCCAGACAGTCATGTGCTAAAGATTCCAATTCTGGTAAGGGATGTGGAGGAGGCTTACAAAAGCAAAAGATATGTGTTTAATTAATTTTTTTATTACATAGGATCAATTTTATTAATCAATAAATGAATGAATAGTTAACTTAGTAATCTTCCATCATATGCCTTAATCCTAATAACAATACATATATTGTGATGTTCCATCAAATATTTGTAAGTCGTTAATATAACAAGGTAAATTTCATTACATCCACTATATACATACTTCACTATATACAAATATTCATAATATATCTGAGCAAAATTGTTAACTAATAACCCCTCAGTAAAATATAAAAATATATATTTAATACAAAAAAATACAGTACAATTTTTTTAAATATATTAATAAAATATATATTATATGTATTTTTTAGTTTTCAATGATTTGGAAAACTAAAATGTTTTGGTTTTCTAAACTTAGTAAAATATGAAAACCTAACATACATAAATCTATACTTATGAAAAATAAAACTAATTACTTAAGTTAACAGCTACATACAGTAACAATATTAATAGTATGTCTTACAGTGGTTATCATATTTAAATTTTATTGGTGTTTCAAATAGTATTGGCCATTCCACAAACTAGATCAAAGTAGCTATAATTAATTGGAGGTATAAAAATCAAGGATGGTCTGGGCCATTCATGAGAAGCATTGTACTATGGTCTTTTAGAAGATTTAAAGAACAAAGTGAGTGTACATTTTAAAACATAATAACTATGGGATATTGATTGTTTGGAGATAGATTGCAATGGCAGCCTTCGCAGGCAAAACATTGTCCACTGATTGTTGATGCCATGCACATTTTTTAGTGCTAATAAAGTTTGCCAGTTTTCCAGTAATTCATGGAGGCATTCTTATTCATCAAGGCATTATTTAATCAATATTACCAGCTGTGTGCAAGTCTCTTAATGATTGGTTGCATATCTAAGTTTGTAATTTGTAAATATTCATATTGTCTGTAGAACATTTGATCATAATCAGCACAGCTGGCTAATACAAAAAGGATAATCAATCTTAAAAAAAAAACTCTTTACAAATCAACCCTTAAACTATAATATATTTATAAAACTTGCATGGTGTTGGTGCTACCATATTTTTTAAATTGGTCAGTTTTATTTTAAATTAAAGTTATAGAATTTAAATAAATTACATTATAATTTATAAATGTTGTACCTAATATTTGGGTCTTCTGAAGAGTGCCTGCCAACTTATCCAAGTCCCGAGAAACCTACTTCAACACAAGTGACTGATGATGTAGTATAAGAGCAAGCTCAGGAGACTCGAGCCAGTCATTCCTATTCCCAGCCATAGTTTGACTCCACTTGTTGAGTTAATAGTGATTTGCTTAATTATTCCTGCCGGATTGTGTTATTATTTTATTGTAGCATACTTTCATTTTCCATTAGATAACAAGATTTTAGGACCAATGAAGAAGTATGAAATCCTTATTAAAATTATTAAGTATTTAAAGTTTGACCAGAAAATGTTAATTCTTGATTTCACAACAATATTTCTAGAAGTATAAGTTGTTTGTGGGATTTTTTTCCAATGTTGATATCTTATACCAACTGTTGAAAGAGTAGTCACAAAGGAGCTTCATGCCTCTCATAAGTGCATGGTAAAGTAAATTCCCTAATAAGGTCATATGTGTATATCATATCATATGATGAAGAATACCTGGAACATCAACAGACTGCTTGCAAATTTATTCCAGTCCTCAAGAACCAACTTCAACACAAGTGACTGATGATGTTACTTAGGAGCCAGCTCAGGTGACTCCAGTCAGTCATTCTTGTACTCTTCTGAGTAACAATCAAATGGATCAACCCAGTCATTCAGCTTGCCTTCAACATAATAGAAAACTGACAAGAAATTGATTGAAGAAATTTGAATTTTTGTTTGTGACATGAAGAAATATGTTTTGGGTGTTTTAGAAAATCTGAAAATTTTCAAATTCTCCTATTATAGGTGGGGGGGGGAAGAGATCATTTGATACCAATTGTTTGAAGATCAGTCGCAATGGTAACCTTTGTGGGCAGAACATAGTCCGTTGATTTGTTGATATGCACATGTTTTAGTGTTAATAAAGTTTGTCAACTTTCCGGTAATTTATTGAGTTTTATTTATCAAGACATTAAAATAAATTTAATTAACACTTTTGGATTGTTGGTAACTTAGTCATCATCTCTGTGTGATAAACAGAAGATAATTTTGTAGTGTTATTTACAGAATTCTTAAATACTAATAGGAATAGTCAGTCAGTAAATAATTCATAAAACTATATTAAATATAAATTTTATACTAGATCACTTAAAATTTAAAACATATAATTTTTCGATACCAACATAATAAAAAGAAATAACTACCACCAGTAATAAATTCAAATAAAAAACTACAGTCAAGGATAATATAAGGAATTACTTTTACCAGACCTATAATTCATGTAGGATAAAACATCTAAAAACTTAATCAATGGATAAAATAAGCACACTTTTACATAATGATTTCTTAAGAATAAAACAAGAAAAAAATATATAAAAAAGGACATACTTTTACCATACTAGTGATTATTTAGAAGATATTGGTGTCATCAGGGTCAAACTCCAATGGTAGAGATATTCCACATCATCAGAAAAGGACAGGCTCCTAATATTTAAAGGTTAAGCAAAACTAATCTACATTACAGTATACAAGATAAAATCTTTATTTTCCAGATTTTCATAACCATCACATTAATAAAAATGATATAGCCAGTGCCTTAAATAAAAAGACAATACAAAATAACACCCCAAAATTTCTTTAAAGGCACCCAAATCATTAATTTGTTTTTTATCGAAAGATAGTTCACCTCACAAATAATCAAAAACATGTAAAAATTCATTTTAAAATAGTGTAAGGCTACTTAAAATCCAACTCATTCAATTTTATTTAAATGTTAAAAATGTACTAATATTCTATATTAGTAAAAATATTTACAAATAATCTAGGATATATTTTAAACTAATACCTCATATTTTTACAAAATGAAAAGCGAACATTGATGACCAAGTCAACATCATACATTTTGGTCAGAAAAAAATAAACTGTTTTGTAACAATCAAACTGGCCTTCAATCAGTGAATAAATTATTAAAATTTAAAAAGGTAATTTTCGTTAGAAACACATTAATGATTTGCGTTAACAACAGTTTCACTCAAAACCAAATTAATTTCTTCAAACATCTGGCTGTACATTTTGTAAATATATAAAATTTATTATAATAAGAAATGTTATCACAATGATTCCTTCACTTGATTTCTTGAACCTGCAGGAAAAAAAATACATAAATATGCAATTTTTCTAAAATAAAATAAAAAAATTAAATTTACTCAATTTTAAAG
This sequence comes from Rhaphigaster nebulosa, assembly GCA_948150685.1. NCBI lineage: Eukaryota > Metazoa > Arthropoda > Insecta > Hemiptera > Pentatomidae > Rhaphigaster > Rhaphigaster nebulosa. The sequence goes on from OX411307.1 coordinate 133,696,207, forward strand.
GCTAAAAAAATCCATGCCATGCAAGAATGAAACATAAATATATGCGAAAGAATCGCCTATGCAATTTCTTAAAAATGTTATACAGATTAGAATCAAACAGTGATAAATAACACAAAATTGTGACTCAGAAAAATTTATGATGAGGCAGATATTCACCAATAACATAAACCATGAGAAGAATAGGATCTAAAGAGTGGGCACGTCATTCATTCATAGCTTTCCAGAAAGCATACACCTCAGTTGATATGAAAGTATGTATGAATAAAGAATTAAAAAAATTAAATTGAAGGAAGTTTAATACAAGGCCTAATCTGACAGTTTAGAGAAATGTAAACAGCCACAGCTGTTACAACCATTCCAACCCTATAGCCTACACAAAATAGATTCAGAATCTAACTTTATTCAGTCATTTATTTCTATCCCTTCTTGCCTTATTCCTGTTAAAAAAAAAAAAAAAACCTGTACCACTACAACCCGTGAAGGGTCTTGGGCTCAGTACTTGGGTAAGGACCGTACTGTTTCAAAGCCAACGGTTGTGTAAGGAGGTGATTTGGCCGAGATCACGCTCAACCGCCAGGTTTTTTCCCCAATTAAGGGTACCCACTTTATAGAGGCTGGGTGAGCCCCAGGAGGGTTCCCCGATCCCACAGGGTCGATCCGCGACTGAATACAGAATATGTTATTCCTGTTATTCCTTATTCCTGTTAACTATTGATTTTCCATGATTGGAATAAAAGTGTAATTAAATAGATTTTAATACTTCAACTCAATATCCTTGAAAATGACCAACTCACTGAAGAAGCACAACTTTTAAACATATAAATAAATGGCCCGTAAAACTTAAAATTGACTTCCTAAAAAATAAAAGTTAAAGTAAAAAGAAAAAAAATTAAATCCAGTTTTTTTATACAGATATACTGTAAAATTATTTAATGTCATAAACGTCCTATTATATTCTTAACAATATACATGATAATTAAATCTTAGCAAGTTTCTAATGCTTATTAATAAATTGTATATTAATGAAAAAAAATCCATGTAAATAGATAATCTAATTTATAATAGCATTTATAATGCTTGAAAATAATTTTTATAATTTCAATTTGAAAATGAAGTCCTGCAAGTACATTGAGTTCCTTGCTCAATCACTTAGAAAATGCTAATAAAGCATGGCATTAATAAATTGGTGCAACCTGTTTATAAGCCATTGCTTTCAAAATAAGTAACAACTATATATTTTTTAAATTGATGTTTAAATTAATATAGAAGTTCAATTTTTACTTTTAATAATACAAATCCAATTTTAACTTGACTGATCCATTGTTACTTATATAGCCAGCATTGGGGGAAAAGAATAGAAGCAGTAAACACCAATAAAACTTTTATGACTAAAATACTCAAATTAAAACTATTTATAATTACTTTGAACCAATATTTAAATTAAAACTTTTTTTTTTTTAATTCTTTCCTTGAATTCAAATCTTGAAGATGATTAAGTTTCCTCAATGAAATTAGTGCAGTAAATATATTGTAAACGATCAGAAAATACAAATATTCTAAATTAATGAAAAACACTAGAAGGAGGAAATATTTAATGAAGCAGCAGACAAATTTTAATAAATGAAATTATTATTTAAAAAAAAATAAATTTATACCTATTTCGTTTCACTATGGATGCATTCCAAAAGGATTTTGAATGCCATCTGATTCAAGCCTATAATTGCTGCTAGTTGAAGATTCTGAGCAAGTATTGAGATCAGATAATTGTTTTACTAAGTTTGTTGTATCATCTTCCATAACAGTCATTATTACCCAGATAATGTCTGAAATAATATTCAAGGAACTAAGTAATAGAAAAGAAATATTTAAAATTAATTTTTCCAACAAACAAATTTAAACACTTTAAAATTGAAACACATCACATTTACTAATTTGGTACAACTTTACAAGAGGGGCGCTTTTTATCACTGGTTCCTCCTGAACTTACCCGAAGGTCGCCGGAATAGCACACTCTAGCGCCATTTGTGCTAACCAACTGCTTTGTATTCCATATTTAACATTCGTAATCATTGGAATTATTACTACCTTAATTACATATTATTTAAAATTGTTAGTGCTGTCGACTTCTGGTAATCTGGGAAAGTTGTAGTAATAATTTAAAGGAGTGATAATTTAAATTACTGTAAGGACCCAACCTCAAATGAAAAGGAACTTTTGGAGTTTGTTTATCTCTTGAGCGAACGTAGCGAGCGGAAGTCGACAGCTGCGATCTAATTAAAGCAGTAATAATTGAAATTACAGTAAGAGCCCGGCCTCAACTGAAAAGATTCTGTTGGTGTTTTGTTTATTTCTTGGCTGAACGTAATGAGCGGAAGTCGACAGCACTAATAATTTTAAATAAATAATAATATTAAAGAAGTAATAGTTTTAATAATTCCAATGAACACGAATGTTACAATTGAATGCAAAGCAGTTAGCACAAATGGCGCTAGAGTCAGTCAAAGTGCTAGTCCAGCGACCTTCGGGTAAGTTCGGGAGAAACCAGTGATAACACGCCACTCTTGTAAACTTGTATCACTAATTTTCTTAACATTATATTTTAAAGTGAGGATTCAGGAATATGGATAGGATAATTAAAACATATTATGTAATTAAGTGAATTTGGGGTCATAATTGTTCTGTTTTCATTTTACTCGACACCCGTATTTTTGGATTTAGCCTCTTTCTTGGTGTAAAGAATTAAAATTTGATTTTAATTATTTTATGTAACTTTCTTTTATGCTTATATTTGGTAAAAAAACAATCATATAATTTAATTTGTTTTATATTTTGATTTTATTTCTGTAATTATTTTATGTACATATTGGTCTCTTCAAATGGGAAAAATAAAGTTGTTTTTCCAAGTCTAAAATCTTATATCATAGTTTCGCAACTACAAAATGTCTTAATAAAAAACTAAACATCAATATTTGATTTATATAGGCAATAAAGAAACAAATCAACAAGCTAAATTTCAAACCTTTTTAATACTAAATATTTAGATCAAAATCAATTTATCAATATAAAATTGTTACAACTATTGTTAATATCCAAACCTAAATAAAATATTTAAAAATTTATGTAATAAACATTGAGTTGTAACATATATTTAATGCAAATTCAACATATTTTTATATTATGTATCAATATTTGTTTTTATTATATTTATTTCATAATTAAAAATATCAGTGTATAGGTACTGGTACTGGTATTGGTGGTGGAATTAGTCTGAAAAATGAGCTTTTTGGTACTTTTTGTCACTAAAGACTATAATTGCCGTCCCCAGTGTACAAACCAGAGGGGGAGTGTCAAGATTCACTTTCAGAGCACAAAATAAATATTAACTGACACAGGTGGGAATCAAACCCACACCATTCTGACCCAGGTTAATTATAATATTTTAAAATTACAATATCCTTTATTAATTAAAATAAATAAAGAATATTATTATTACTTTTTCAGAATTTCGCACCACCTTAGTCATTGCTGGGAATATTCACCTATCCAGACTAGGGTTGGAATATCGATACGCGATATATTGATATATCGGAGTTGAAAAACCGATATTTTATATCGATATCTTAACATCCGATATATCGATGACACCATATGTTAAACTATATTACAGTAGAATCTGAATAATTCATATCCCGTTAATTCGTATGGATTTTCTGGTCTCTTGAAAATTTTGATTTGTTTGGTATAAAAACACAGCAATCCGGTCTCCTCGATAACTCATATTTATTTTCGTCTTCCAAGTAATGCAAAAGTCTTATTTCCAAAACAAAAATCTGCTAAACTCTTAATATTTTCAAGAGGAGAGGCGAGTGAGTGAGAGAGGAATCGTTTCTATGAATTTCGGTCGGTTTACCCTTTTTTTTCTATTCAACTCTCTTTAAAAAAAATTGTAAACAAACCTGTAACCATACTGTTAGCTGCCAACATGGATTGATCTGAAAAATTAAGTTAGCTCATGACTGGCAAATCCGCGAAAGCAAAGTGATTTATAAAGAAAACGTTTATAAATTTATAATTTATAAAGAGTCCATCGTGCAAACACAAAAGCATGTACCACAAGCAAAATTTTCAATGAATGGGTACAGATATGGAATAAAAAACAGCAAAAATTTGCTACTGTTTATTGATAATGGCCAATAACAGTACCACATCACTTAGCGATGTTAATCTTCTGTTTTTGCCTCACAGCACAACCTCTAAGATGCAGTCTCTAGACTTGGCCATAATTAAGCGATTTAAGACATTTAGCGCAAGGAAGTAGTGATGCAACTCTTAGAAACCATCGAGAATGGGAATCACCTACCTGAAAATTAAGAAACTTTTCGAGATTTCGTCTATTTTGACGAAGGTTTAGCGGTAGCTAAATGAGGAAATTTGACTCCGTGTGAAAAAAAGATGAAGAAGAAATTGATGTGCCAACAATTAGTTTTAAAATGGCGAAATAATACATCTGCAACGTGCCTCATTTCTTAGCAAAATCGGATGTTTGTGTAAACGTATTTTCTGCTCTGAACATGCTTAATGAAGCGATCGATAAGACCTTCCTTGCTCCAAAAGGAAATAACCTAATTTTTTTCAAATGTGATACTTTGAGATTTTGTTGATTTAACTATATCGTTTATATGTTCATTTATATTAATACAATTTTGTATTAATTTTGTTATTTCCTATTTTTTACCACCGATTATTGGAAATCTCGATAATTCATATTTACCATTCGAACCCTTAACCGTAGAATTATCGAGATTCAACTTTATTTTATTTTAGTAACGATTTCCTATATTTGGTAAAACTCCAGAATCGTAACCCCAACATGGCAGAGGTCTAAATTTTTTAGATCAGTCAGGCCCTAAAAATCCATCTTGCCATGTTAGGGTCACGATTTTGGAGTTTTACCAGTAAATATAACAATTAACAATATTTAATTTCCAAACAATAATTAGTAGATAAGATTTATATAAAAATAATGTTAATTAATCCTATCTAAAAACAAATTGATAATTATATAAATGATGATTGTACTGAGATGTATATTAAATGAATCATATGCTTTTAGATGAATGTTTTTAGAATACACAATATGGTCGGAAGCGTTATAAGATAAATAAATTTGTTTAGAAGTATGAAGGTTTTATTACTGAAAAACTTCAAGAAGACTATAATATATGAAATATGACTAAAAGTCATCAAAATAAAAATATGTTAAAACCTTTTTTTTTTTTTTAAGTATTATTCTGTTCTATCTTTTTTTATAATGATTCATGGCTAATATTGTTTTATAAATAATAATGATTTATATTATTTCTTAACCTTCTTCACGGTTTAACATATTGAATATCGATATTTTCCTTTCGATGTTCCAACCCTAATCTAGACTTAGTAAGTTAAGGGCTAGGCTCTATTTATGCAATATTTAAAAACTTTCTTATGATACTGGTTTCCAGCAGCAAGGCTTCTAGTCTTAAATAAGGAAGTACTAATCCCTTGAAACTTCTAATCATTTCTTCTGGGACCAATCCATAGTTAGAAATAATGAAGGGCAACATTTATCCTTCTTTAAGTTGGGAAAGTTGTTTCAATTCTACACAGAGCTATTGATATTTGCTTATCTTCTCTCAAACAACTTTATATTATATATATAAAATTGGGAACTCCTACTTCAATTACTGCAGCCTTCTTTTCTATTTTTTGTAGACCCAGAATATTTGGTTTATTGTTCGGCACTTTAGGACCTGTGCTTATAGGCTGAACCCAATAAATAGTGGTTACTTTATCAGACAGAATAGCCTGTAGAGTATAACAGTAGAAGGTTTTGTTTCCTCAATAAATTTGTGATATTTGGCAAGATCCTACTACTTTTGTCAAGTTATTATGCCTTTCTATGTATTCTCTTCCTGCTAATATTGTATAAATCATTGTTATTTGTTGAATGGAGACAATCACAACTTTACAAAGTCAGCATTTACCATTAGGTTTTTGGTTAAATAAGTACTTACAACAAGAGTTAGTTGCCACTACTTGGCCCTGTGTAGCAAGAAGAAAACTCTCTGTTTCCGGCAACAGTTTTCCCTTTCAGCCAAGACGGAATGATTAATTCCTGTTGAACTCAGGACATTGCAAAGCCTGCCATGTTATTATTATACTAACACTTATTCCACTAATATCATAAAACTCATTAAAATGACTGTAGTGCACAAAATAACATATTTTGTGATGCAAATTGAAAAAGGGGCATTATTCTAAAAGTAATAGTTAAAATGTGTTAATTGCAACTAAAACATAGAAGTTGCAGTAGTCAATCACTGGCTCGATAATAAAATTTTTATGAAGTACGTACATAATATTTTACAGAAACTGTATTATGAACATTAATAATACATACATATTTTAGCCCTCTATACCGCTGTGCAGCGTGAGGTTTGAATATTAATAATAATGAAAAATATAAATATTAAAGTAAATTCAAACATAACCGTATATTTACCCCCAAAATAAGTTCCTGATGATGTTATCATGCGCCATTGGCTTTTGTACACTCCAGGTACTTTAGGAGACACTAAATGAATCAAAATTTGAGTTGTTTGATTTGGTGCTAAACAAGGTACAGGAATTTTCTGATGTTCAGATAAAGTATCTCCTCCACAAAATTGCAGGCAACAACCTTGAGGCCAGTTTTCATCACCATTATTTAATAAAACCCATACTTTGTCAATCCTGAAAATTAAAATTAAACTAAAAAATATATGTTGAATAAAAGTGTTTTAGAAATAACTTCATTGAATGTAAAATATCCTGAAAATTGAAATTAAACTAAAAATATATGTTGAATAAAAATGTTAAGTTACAAATAACTACATTAAATGTAAAATATAAAATGAAACAGCTGGGAGTTATCACTTATTATTAATGCGGGTTAGTACTTATTATTAATAAGGAATAATTTAAATAGAAATTGCATTTGTTTAAAGTCCAAGAGCTGAGATCAATTTAACCCGAACGATCTATATTAACCAAATATCTACATTGGTAGAGTCTATGGTACTAAGCGAGAATCTGTCGGTCTGGCAGCCCATATTGTTATTGGTCCATATTGGTTGGAATATAATATGGCGTTCAGTCAAAGTCACCCAAAATTGCATCGAATTTAACCCAAAAGACTAATTTTTAAATGAGAGCTCATTTTAAAGCTCTGACCACTCTTAATAAAGATATGCAGGTTTGGCAGTCCAATGTGGTTGGGTTCATCATGCCAGACAGCATCAAAGTAGCCCAAAATGGTGTTAAACTTAACCCATAAAAGGTTTTCCTGAGATTCCAAAAAAGATATTTTTGAATGTGCGCTCATTTTAAAGCTATGACCTCTCTGAATAAAGATATGCAGGTCTGATAGCCAAAAGCGACCGGTTCATCACACCAGATCATGTCTAAGTCATCCAAAATAGCATTGAATTTAACCCAAAAGATCAATTTTTGAATGAGGGCTCATTTTAAACTTCCGACTACCTTCAATGAAGATATGCAGCTCTGAAAGTCCAAAAGCAGTCGGATTTATCACGCCAGACAGTGTCAAAGGCACCCAAAATCGCACTGAATTTAAACCAAAAGAGGTTCTCCTGGTATTCCAAAAACGATATATTTTTCAATGAGGGCTCATTTAAAAGCTATGATCTCCCAGAATAAAGATATACAGGTCTGGTAGTCTAAAATGGTCAGGTTTATTGTGCCATACTGCATAAAATTACTAAACTAAGAGCTTAACAGCATATCAATTTAATTTGAACAATCCTACTTTACCAAATATCGTGCTAAGCGAGCATCTGTTGGTCTGGCATTCCATATCAGTCAGAATACAAGATGGTGGCCATTCAAAGTCATCCAAAATTGCATTGGATTTAACCCAAAGATCTATTTTTGAATGAGGACTCATTTTAAAGCTATGACTACCCTGACTGAAGATATGCAGGTCTGATAGTCCGAAGTGGTCGGGTTCATCGTGCCAAAATCGCATTGAATTTAAACCAAAAGAGGTTCTCCTGGAATTCGAAAAAAAATTGGAATTACAGGAGAACCTCTTTTGGATTAAATTCAATGCGATTTTAGGTGACATTGACGCAGTCTAGCACTATGAATCCGACCACATTGGACTGGCTGACCTGTATATCTTTATTCAGGGAGGTCGTACCTTTAAAATAACCCCTCATTCAAAAATATATGTTTATTGGAACCCCACGAGAACCTCTTTTGTGTTAAATTTGATGCGATTTTGGGCGACTTTGACGCGATGAACTCAACCTCTGTGGACTGCTACACTTGCACACCTATATTTCGGGTTGTCAGAGAATTAAAATTAGCCCTCACACAAAAATAGATCTTTGGGATTAAATTAAATGCAATTTGGGCGACTTTGACTGGTCCCCATTTTGTATTCTGACTGATATGGGCTGCCAAACCAACAGATACTCACTTAGCACCCTAGACTCTACCAATTTAAATATTTGGTAAATTTATATAGTTCAGGTTAAATTTATGTGTTGTCAGATCTTAGTCTATCCAGACTTATAGGTCGGCCTAGGGATGGAAGCCTACTGTGTTCTTTTTTTTCCCCTTTTCTACTCACTCTACATGGTTTTTCAAGCAAAACATTTGTTTTTCAGAGCATATTGAAGGAAACATATAAAAATAAAAAAATAATTGATTTTTGGTCAAATAAATTTTAAAAAGTATTGAATTATTAAGTAAACTAGCCTTATTGATTTTATCACATCAAAAATGATGGAAGATTTTGTTTCAGAACACCAAAGAACCTTAATGTTGAAAAAAATCAACTACAAAAAATTTTTTTTTTTAGTTCCGAGGGTGCTCAAAATTTTTGAAGCCACAAATTTATATTTTAATTTGAAGCTCTGTATCTCGTCTTCAGTGCATCCGATATCAAAGTTCTTGGGCTCATTAGAAAGAGGGAAGTTTCTTCTTTCCATACGTATAAACAACTATTGCATTATCGTAGATGGTCTGGGTAAAAAAAAGGTGATTACCATATAAAAACAAAATTGAGTTTTTTTCTCGGATAACGTTGGTTCTAAAACACGTAGGAACAGCATGGTTAAAGTAAATCACGTAATTTAAGAACCTTTACCGATGCCCCAAATTTGATTTGAATCGTTAACAGGGTTCCTGGTCTATGATCAATTTCAAGGAATCTTAAAAACAATTTAAAGGGCAAAATTATTAGTCAAAAACTTTTATTTTTAGATACACCTGAAATTTTTTTAAAGTGCTAAAACCAAATCTGATGCCAGTTTATAATAAAAAAATTCTATTAATATACTTCACTCCATAGAAGACCACTGTTTTCAATACATATAATTCAATAGACCCTTCAGATCACTCTAAAATTCAATTATTTTGTTTTAAAAAATTGTATCACCCTAAAATTTAATATTTCTGGACTACAAATAATTTTTTTATATTACTTACTTATAACACTTTGAGCATGGTCTTAAATATTCAAATAAAATTTAATATACTATGACATCCCAAGCAAGGCTGGGTTCTAAACCATGTACATTTATAATATAAAAGCAAGGGAATCGACTGAACTCTCGAATTTTCACATTTTGTATGTAGACACGGTGCTGAGAGTTCTCGTGAATAAAATAGTGGTGAGGAGTTCACCAGAAACTCTTAAAGTCGGGATAGCAAATTCTCCTCTCAGGTGGACACAGCATTATGTAAAAAAAATATTGACAGTATATGGTCTTTTTTTGTAAAATGTCTAGCTTACTTTATGCTTTTATTGTATTTTTATTACTACTTAATGCTTTTAACTATGGGTGACTTTTTTAACAGAATCATTTACACATACAAGAAGTTCCTTTCATATTAAAAATTTGCAAGAAGGATGCTAAGCATTCTAATAGGCATTAAAAGTATTTGTGAAAGTTAGTGTACTATTTTTTAAAGAAGTAGCAATAGTAATGCTTGAAAACCATGTTTGCACTTTGTTTTTATTTTTTTTCATTTTATGATATTTAAATTAAAATTAGATTTAGTTAATCTTGAAAAATAATTCAACTCTCAATTATCCCAAGATTGTTTAACTGCGGTGACATAAATGAAAAAAAATATTTTTTATAAGTATATGCTGAAACAGTGAAACAAACAAAACCATCTTACGCGGCTGCTAAGATTAATATGTTACTTGATGTCAATTATTGACTTATAGGTCAACTTTTTAAAGAAAATGATCGACAAGGGATATGACCTTTGTGCTTTTTGGAAAGATTTTACCATCTTGGATAGTATTTATGGAAATGTAGCTGCATGGCAAGTATTTATGGAAATGTAGCTGCATGGCAATCAGTAAAACCATCCACTCTCTTGAAGTCATTGAGAAAACTGCTACCAAAGAATGATTTAAACAAAAATGATCCTACAACAAAAGATGGTGAAGAACAAGATGCTACCACATTAGCTGTATTGTTGAGAACTGTTCCTGCGGGAAACAATATTATTGATTAGATGATCTGTAGTGCTGATGATCCTGGCTTTGAGCACTTTACTGATGAGTAAATTGTCAACAAATCAAGAGCCTCTGAAACAATTGATAATGAATCTGGAGAAGAGAACGAAGACATGGTAGAAATAATGTATTTTTTACTGGTTCTACAATCTTCTTAATCATGTGAATTGTCTGCAAATTTGGGTTATCCACGGCAATCACAACACTCAATTCCACAGATAACTGGGAAATGACTGTATCATATTGGAAAAGTATTAAAGTGTGTAAAAACTGATATCAGTGTTGAAATTTTGGTCTTCCTAGTATATGAGTTTTGAAGTTATCATTAGTATAGTGTTGCATTAAAAAGTTTAACATCCACAATTTAAAACTTTTAGCTTCTGCCAAAAAATATACAAAATATAGGATAAGATGGTAAAAATAAAAATCTAATGCATGCTGATCTTTTACCTCCCTTTGTAGGCCTTCCTCGGGACTACCAAGACAAGAAACAATATGAAAAGATGAGAATCATCTAGACCGATAGAATGAAAGTATATACAAGCCAAAATAAAAAGAGCTTAATAAGTTCAAAGAGTGTAAACAGATATCAATTTAAAAGAGCAGTAAATAAGTTGTATTTTATATGATATAGAGTAGACATATTAAACTCATTTACAATTTAATGCTGATAAGATTCATGTGGGCCACATCACATTTGCAATTTTACTTAAAATTATAATTTAAAGCCCGGATTCTTAATGAACTTCTTTTACAAAATTTATAAATATTTATATTATGCAATTCGATGAATTTAGGGTAATAACTGAAAATATTGCTGTATAATTTTCCTATTTTCATTGCATCTCAGAACATCATGGGCCACAAAAATTTACTTCTGGTGTCACCAGTTTGACACCACTGATCTAGAGGGTTGATAAATTTCAGGGTATAGAAATAAGGCCAGGTGGTGCAATATTCATCAGCTCTACTTCCGCATTTTTTATTGTTTTGTTTCTCAGTTTTTGAGATACCTAAGAAAATAAAAAAGATACATCTCTAAAATGTGCAGCTGACTATCAGCCACATTTTAGAAGATTGTCCATAACATAACAGCTATTTTTATAATTTAAGGATGGAAAGAAACCCCCAAATAACTCCGGGTGACAGCCACAAAATATTGAATATAATAGAAGTGCCTTAGGCTGAGAAGTCGACTGGCTCTCTCTAGTCCCCAACCCACTCCCAAACCCTCACTTAACCTTCCGAAAAAAAGAGCACTCCTTTATTACTGCGTTTTAAGTTTTGTATTCTGATTTCTTTTTTGAGTTTTGTTTTGTTCTTTTGTTACATGATAAATAATGTCTTGTTGTGTGGCCTTTGGCTGCAGCATGAGAAAAGCAGATAAAACAACTAACCCTCCATTAACTTTTTATAAGTTATCATATAATAAATAAGTGAAAAAAGCAGATAAAACAACTAACCCTCCATTAACTTTTTATAAGTTATCATATAATAAATAACATTTAACTTAATAGTCTGAACATTAATGGAATACGGGACAGAAGTGATATGCTCTTCTTTGGACCCTCAGCCTAACAAATTAAATATCGCCCAGAATCAGGCTCTCAGACTAACTGTATAAGAGACCAATTCGAAACATGCTTACCTCATAAAAGAACAATAGGTAAATGGTACATTCAGTGAAGAGGTTCTGAACGTTTTAAAAGAGAAATGCCTTAATAGCTCGCTTTTGTTAGCATTAATGTTCGATGCTATGTCTGTAAGGAAAAGGTTAGATTGGGATGACTCAAAATTCTGTGGATACTTAACAAAAACATAAACTCCAACATTATGTGCAAAAAGTGCCTGAAAGGAGTGCAGGATAATAAGGAAGAGGAAAAAGAAAAAGTTATTATTGGTTCAGCAGAGAGGAGGACTTTCACTTAGAGGAAAATACATAGCATCTATTTGCATATTGTGGTAGAATATTTTACAAAAATAAAAAAACAAAATTTAATTTTTTTTTATTAGTTTACTTTGAAGGAGTACATGGGAAAAAGGTTTTTTCCTTTAGCAGACCACTTTTTGCAACAAGCTCAATTATCCATTACTTTTAAAAAGCATAGGAGCCTATTATTTTAAAATAGGGATACATCATTACATAAATGAGATCAAATACCAAATCCACAAAAATAAAGTTAAGTTGAAAAATAACAAATTAGTATTTTTCCAAGAACATTACTTTTTTTGTCTAGGCTAGATACCAAAATAAAATATGTAAATATAATTTAAATTTCAAATTTCAATTTTTTTTTTTATAAAGCATATCAAATCATCTAAAATCCAACGTTAATCACTTACAGTATTAATGTTCAGACAATGAATTTAACAATAAAATAAAAATTCCTTATTATGTTTCTGATATTATCTTATATTACTTAAACTTTCACACAATGGTCCATGATTTCCACATTTAACTTCTTTTCAACACTGCTATTGTTGAAACAAAGGTTCAAACGTTTAAGTGAAATAAAGGCAATATCAAAAACGTACAAGTAAGTTTTATTTTTTTTAAAATTCATTGTCTGAATATTACTGTTTCACAATATCGCTGCAGAATTCATCAAGACAATTAATTATGTTAATTAATTGAATAGGTGGGTGTAAGCTTCAAATTGTTATGGAAACAAAGCAGTTCCTATTCCTGCCCGCATCTACTCTATTACATGTATTGTGGTGACAGCAGCAATAACATAGAAAAAAAAAATTTAATTTCTTAAAAAAACGTGTTTAACTAAATACAGTACAGCAGAACCGGCCATGCATTAACCGTACTTCTGATTAACCAGTCTAGTAAAAAAAAAAATAAAAAAAAATAAAAAAATGGTGATAGAGAAAAGGAAGCGCTTCTTGGCAGGTGATGAGGGCCAGTTGTTTACTGGAGCGAGATATTATTAGAATTCGTAGAACTTCGTATGTACCTTACAACATTCACATTATACTCTGGGATACATAATTGTTCCTACTTTTTTCTGTTCAAATTTCACGTTCTTACGGTTAATCATGAATGAACCTAGGGCGAAGTATAAATGGTACAGAGACGTGCCTCCAGGCTCTGAAGAGAATTGATAGTGATGAAAATCTGTCGAGAACCAAAAGTGGGGAAAAGTTCAGTTAACGAATTGGCAAAGGGAGAGGTGTTCGATTCAAGATTTTTCTCTAAAAATTTAATAAGACACCCTTTTAACTCCCTGCACACTAGAAAAAAACTTTCCAACTAACAGAACACGGCTAAACCACAGGTCTTCAAGAATCTGAACCCCTTGTCCCTCCCCAAGTACTATACTATGCATCACAAAAATCAGCCTGGATGGGTTCAGACTTCTTCAGTGAGTGGTTTGAGTCAGAGATTGTTCCAAAGATGAAAAAGAATTTAAAGAGCTTAAACTAGCTTGTCAAACCACTTATGGCCTAAGACAATGGACCCATCTATCTTGATAAACTGAGCAGCAAAATGGCTGACATAAAGATAATTTTTCTTTCCCCTAAGTGACAAGCTTAGTCCAACCCATGAACATGGAGCAAGGGATGATTGAATTGTTAAAAAGGTGTTACAGGCATAAACTTCTTTCCAAAATTTTACAACGTTCAGAGAGTGAAGACACCCCTTTGCTTGAAATTGTGATAAAAATTAACATCAAGGACATGATTTACATGTAAACTACAGCTTATGAAGAAATGCTTCTACTTTCTTGAAATTATGGAGGAAACTTTGGACAGAAGCAGAGAAAATTGTTGCTGAAGCGCGCCTCTTTCAGAAGATGAAAAAAAAGAAGCCAGTACCGCTACAACTTATGACGGGTTTTGGATTCAGTACTTAGTGAGGACCAACAGTTGTGCAAGCTGATTTGGGATCCTACCACGTTCTTCTCCCAATCAATAGTACCCACTTAATTGAGGCTGGGTACCCACACCAAGGATCGATCCATGGTTGATATAGCCCAATAAATAATTATCTGCCACAGCCGGACTTGAACTAAGGCCTGGGAGATTTGGAGCACAGTGTCTTACTCCCTGAGCTAATCCACTCCCTTTCAGAAGATTAACATGTACAAAATGAATTCATTCAAGATCTTACAAGAGCATTACAACTGCAGCCTGAAGACATTAAGGATTGGATGATAAAATGAGATGAGGATCTTAAAAATGAGTTTTTGACCGATGAAGAGAATGAGAGAAGCATTGAAGAGTTCTTGTCATGAAAAAAAAAATGGAGATTTTGCATTAAAAAAAAAAATGTTGAAAAACAAAAGAAAATAACAGACTTCGTTAATTTACACATTGTACATACTTCATTTACTTTAAATTTTAAAATGCATAAGAAAATCTGTACATACAAATAACACATCATAAAACAGTGTTATTCTACATTTTTGTTAATATTTCTCTTTGTAATACCTTTGGTCTTTCCTGCTCTACTGCAGAAAGGACTCCCAGTGATCAGCACTCATTTGTTTACTTGAACTCCTAAGGGATAGTTTGGCACTTGGCTATATTCCCACTAGTTGGAGAATATCCAAACTAAGCTACTTACCCAAACCGTGAAAAGGGTCCTATGATGACCCTAAAGCCTTTAAACCAATTAGTATCTCATCATTCCTAATGAAAACATTGGAAAAGAATCTAGACAGGCATATCAGATAACAATAGTTAGATACATGTCCAATGCATTCCAATCAGTTTGCTTACCAAGCAGATGAATCCTGCGAGATAGCCTTACATAACTTGATTTCAAGAATTGAAAAATCAGTGAACCAACAAGAAATAATGATATACATCTTTGTAGACATAGAAGGTGCCTTTGACAGAACTCTTATAGCTAACACTCTAAGGAACAGAAATGTAGAACCCATAGTCACCAGCTGGATTAACAATAACCTGAAGCAGAGGATTCTCAAATCGGAATTAGGAGACTCAGAACAGTGGGTTAGGCCAAGAGGATGCTGTCCACAGGAACGTGTACTATCCCCACTACTGTGGTGCTTAGTGGCGGACTCATTGTTGTCAGCCATTAACACAGCAGGCTTTTACGCACAAGGGTATGCGGATGATATCGCTATCCTGATTGAAGGCAAGTATCAGGAGATACTTTCTGACATCCTCAAATCAGTAATGGGCATCTTAGTGGAGTGGTGCAAAACTAATGGTCTTAATATCAACCCACATAAGATTAATATCTGTATTTTTACAAAGAAAAAAGAATGTGGCATTTAGACTGGCAACCATGGATAGGATCCAAATGGGTCAGAGCAAGGTGGAAAAACACCAAGGTGTTACACTAGACCAAAGACTAAACTGGCATCATCATGTGGAAAACAACAAATAAAGCACTCAAGTGCCTCTAGGTCTGTAAGGTGCAGTGGACAAAACTTGGGGTCTCAAACCTTGTATGGTCTACTCGTTGTACTTAACAGACGGGTGGGCAAATCCAGAATTAAGCTGGAAAAGCTACAAAGACTAGCCTGTTTAACGGTAACAGGTGCTATGAGAACTACACCAACGATTGCTATGAAGACAATGCATGGGCTCTTACCACTGCACTTGCAGGCCAGATTACAGGCTTTAAAAACCATATACAGGCTAATAAAACAAAATACAACTTCCACTCTTCTGACTCAGGCTGGGCATTGGGAACTGTCACAACGGATTGAAAATGATAGAGCGTTTTCCACGCACTCTGACATTCAAATACGTTGATAATAGTGTCTATATCGATAAAATGAAGCAGCATAGATCCAATAATGTTGTCAACTGCTACACAGATGGCTCTCTCACAGGCCATGAATCTGGAGAAAAGATAAGCCACTAAAAGGAATTTCAATTCCACTAGGCAAATATACTACAGTACTTCAATCTAAAGTACTCCCTATCAGTCATGGAGCCTGCAGGCTGCTAGAAGAGAAACTGAAGGGTAAGAAAATCACATTCTATAGTTAAGTAACTACATTAAAAGATCAAGGGTTGATCGGGACTGTAATGCAGTCCTAAACAACCTTGCTCAATACAAGAGTGAAACCGTTGAGTGGGTACTGGGACATGGTGACTCAGGCATACCCGGCAACGAAGAAGCTGATAAATTGGTCAGGCTAGGTTTGG
Organism: Rhaphigaster nebulosa; assembly: GCA_948150685.1. Classification (NCBI taxonomy): domain Eukaryota; kingdom Metazoa; phylum Arthropoda; class Insecta; order Hemiptera; family Pentatomidae; genus Rhaphigaster; species Rhaphigaster nebulosa. The sequence continues at coordinate 133,712,924 of OX411307.1, forward strand.
AACACATTCTCATTACCCCGAAACCTGTCAATGGAATAAGTTTGAGCTACGCCAAAAAGATAATTGAGGCGACATATGATATCAAGGCCAAAAAAAATTGGCAAATGAAGAATCAGTATCATTCGAAGTTGTTTTCAGATGGTCCAGTAGAAGTAAGTAGCTACTGAAAATGGACAGAGATTCACTCAGAAAAATTACAGCAATTTACACAGGACAATATAAACTAAATAGTCACTTGTTCAAACTCAAGTTGACGGGATCAACCCTATATAGATTCAGTCACTCAGAGGATGAAACAGCTTATCACATTATCTGCTTATTAAATAGGTTTTCAAGATTAAGATGATCGTTGTTTGGTCTAGACCAGATAACACACCCAAAACAGTGTTAGCTCATTAATCCAATAAATCTCTTGAGATTTATGGAATATTAAAAAATCATGTTTTAATTAACAGTACAGAAAAATTTATGCAAAATAGACCTGTTCAAGTCGCAGTGCTATTCTGCGAGTGCCAATAAAAAAAAAAAAATATATTGAAATAAAAACGATATTCTATCTCTTCAGCCTACTCTCTTCATAAATTTTATTATTTATTTGCTCCTGTCTTTATATTCTGGATATTTTAGATCCCATAATGCCAGATTTGTTTCATACAACTTAATGAGTTAAATTATTTCATATTCAGTTTTTCAATAATTTCTTTTCTGTTTCTGGTAAGTACCGGCAGAGCAGTTTACACTAGCCAGTACAGCTCTTAGAGTGAAAAACTCTCAAGTGGGCACGTAGCTTTAGATTTGTACAATAATTTTTCAAATTTAATCATAGAAAATCCCATCAACTTTTTTAAAAGTGTAGAGCTATCAATCTAAACACTTCCATGTTCAATAGCTTTACCAATTCAATCAAAGTAATCCTATTATCACGTTCAAAACACTAGCTCATTTGATTATTATCTAATGAACTTCTGTACGGCTATTAAAATCTCTAAATCACTAAAAACTCAAATTACTTACGCTGTACAGGGAGTAATTTTGAAAATATTATTATTTGGCTCATCTCTAACCAATGACATGGCTGGCAGTTTAAGAGGTATTTCAAAATCAAAATAGGATCCAACTGCTGCTTGGAGATTCCTTAAATCAAACATAGATATATAAACACAAGAAAGAATAGAAATTATATTAATAATAAATAAATAATTAATATATTAAATTCATCGCATATCCCGTCGCCACTATGCAACACAAGTAACAAACAAATGAACGCAATAAAGAAATAATTCTGTGGTGATTGGGATAAGGGGTACAAGTCATTTTTTGTGACAATGGGTTTAAGTTATACTTTGTTCCTTTAAATGAACTTTACCTTTGAGAAAAAGGGCATTAATCACTGAAATAGTATCCAACAGGAATGTGAATACTGTTCCATTGTCATATTTCATTTTTCTCAAATGTGAAGTTCATTAAAAAGCACAAAATATAATCTAAGCCCATTTTAACAAAACAAAATGGCTTGTACCCCTTTATCTAAACACCACAGAATTATGGTGAATATCTCAGAATGAAGCACACATCATTATAGTTAAGGAATACTTTTTAAAGGTTGATGAAATTATTTAAATAAAAAGTGGCAAAAAAATACTAAAACTTAAATGTGGTGATATAAAGGTCAGTAAAAAAATAGTACTTACATACTAAATTCATGATAGATATGTACTGATTTAGATTAAAGAAATATCAACATGAAAATTAAGAGGATAAAGTATTCTCTCAGTCTATTATGACGGAAAAGCAGTGAAAAAAATGTGTATTAGCCTCCAGATCAATTAGGATTACTTTAAAGCATAACAATAAGTTACTATGGTTTATTTTGACACCCCCTAACCAGTTAAAACCCATTAACAGGGAAGAGATGTTAACTCAACACTTCCTAAAAATAGCTTTAAAGGGCAGTTTAAATGATATGTAAAGAAGTTTAAATATAAAATTACCAACCAATTATTCATATCAAGCAGAAAAATAGCCGAAGCAGTACCGATATGATTTCCAACCAACATCTTTAACTGCTTAACTAATTCATCTTTATCAGTAGTTCCTAAACATCGAAACTGTTGAAGTAACTGTTGATCAACAAAATCTCCATCTGTTTCCATCGTTACCATAATAAAAACACATGAAAATGTAAAGGTTGTGTTAGGTCCCGCAAAATCTATTTAATAAGAAATTCAATGTTTATTAACAGGTATAAATTTGTTCCAAGAGCAAAATATAACCCATCATACGAATGATTACCAAGAGCAAGCTTCGGTTAATCGATGTTTGTATATCGACACTATAATGCCACTGTAAAATACAGAGAGGTGATAATAGCATAGAGGGAGCATGGCAGCTATTAGATGAGGCAAAATCGCCGCCATCGTTAGCCTTCTTATCACCTCTGGGCATTTCTATTATCACTTCCCCAGACATCCTTGGTATTTTCAGGTTATAATTTGTTTTTCTGTATATTTTTCAAGCATGGTGACTTGCGTTGCTGATGGTTGTAATAATAAGACTGGTGAGGACAACTGGTAAGTTTTATATGTATTAAAAAAATTTGACAGTATTGGTATACTGCAAAACCACTTAAGTGGCAATAAATAAATAGAAACTTAGGTGATTTTGCAGATATACTGTCTACTCAAAATTTACTGGAAAATTAGCATATATCAAAATATCAAATGTTTGTTTTCTGTTATACATTTACAATAGATGATTGTTTACTTGCACTTTAGATTAGGTAGGCTTATATAATTAAAGTTATTTTATACAACATGATTGGTAAATAAAAAGCACCAAAATTACAAATTATTAAGTTGTGCAGGTAATTAAATTTAAATATAGGTAACGTTGTGGAATTAAAGTAATATTTTTTCTTAATTTTTTTATGTTCCCAGGCAAAAAGGAACCTGAAAGAATGTAAGTATGGGTAAATGCTGTGAAAAGAGATAAATGTACTCCAAGAAAGTATAGCTTTTTATGCAGCCTACATTTTACAGGAAATCAAATTGATTTAATTTATGTGAGTGGAACACGGCTGAAACCTCGATCAATTCCCACTGCACATATTGAATCAAAGTGCAGATGATGGTCATATGTTCCATGTTACAAGATTAATTGTAAAATATTATATGAAAGTCAGGGAAAGTTATTCATGTTAAACTACAACTGAACTAGCCCAAGGGGTGCATACACTCACGCATTGCAGTTCAGCAATAAATTTACATTGCTTAAAGGAAATTGTTCTTAATTTTTAGGAAAGAGAATTTAAAAGCTTACTTTCAAAAGGACTCATATCCATTGTTAAAATATTTTCAGTAATGTAAAAAAATGAATAAGAGTATTAGTTCAATAATTATCCTAACTTAAGCCTTGCAAGAGAAAGGGGTTTGTTCAGTTTTCATAGGAATGATTAGAAGGTTTGATTCAGTTCGTCCAAATGAAATTAAAAATCTGGAAAAACCCACTTTATTTATTTCATGGATACATGCACATTTCAAAATAAGCTCCTCATTTATGTTTTATTATTAATAATAATATTATATATATATATATATTTTCATATTATTATTATTATTATATATATTTTATAGAATATATGACTATATATATTTCATTTAGATATTTATTTCTTGGGGACAATACAAGAAGGGATGGCTGCAGAATGTGGAGGGTATGGCTGCCCTAAAAGGCTTAGAGAAGGAGACTGACAAGAACGGAAGAAATTACAGTACATATCAGGAATGGTAAAGGAATAAATTTGTTAAAAATCATTGAATAAAAAATGTTGTTATATATATATATATATATATATATATATATATATATATATATATATATATATATATATATAACAACATTTTTTATTCAACCCGGTTACCGTTTATCTCCGAACCATGGTTGACGAAGATGAACGGGCGAAGTACGAATACCGGCTGGCTCAAGCGCAAGTTGAGAAAAACAAATTAGAGTCTCAATTAGCAAAGGCCTCAGAAACCATGCAGTTGGAGTTATTGAAGGTGCGGACACAAAATTCCGCCTTTATCCACGAGGTGATTGGACAGTTAGAACCCTTCACTGGAGTAGTCGGTGATTTGGAACACTTCCTAAAGGGGGGCACCAAATTAAAGATTTGATATCGTCCAGGAAAACGTTGGGGGCTCTACTGGAGGCCGATATTGTTCTGTTAGAAGCATCTTTAGTAAGTCGCATTTCGAGGAGGATTTTGAATTCAATACAAGGGGATACCACGCACTCATGGGACAACCTCAAGGGACGATTAAAGAAACTGTACGGCGGAGGTAGATGGCCTCCGGAGGAGGACACCTTTTATTTATTGAAGGAACGGAGGATCCCCGGACGATCAAAAGGCGAATTTGCTGAGAAGCTTTTGGTTTCATATAACCGATTAGTAGAAAAAACGGTGGAAACACTGGGCCAAGCAGAGGGTGCACAACGGATGGAGTTCGTGAGGAGCATTCTCAAGGTACAGCTGAACCATTATGCTGACCGGCCAGGCTCACGAGACAAGGACTTCTTGGAGTGTGGGCACGAACTCATTGATGCTGGTGAGAGGAAAGGGACGAGGTTGGCAAATCCGGAGGAAGAATGGAAAGAGGTCAAATCTCCAAGAAGAAAATTTCGAGGCTCACCCAGACGCAGCGGAGGAGACAGAGTCTTCGAGAAAAGACCGAGCAGAGGCCCAGAAGACAGGTGGAAGAGGCAAGAAAGACGCTGCTACGAGTGTAATCAGCCTGGACACGTTGCAGCACAGTGTCATCTTACGAGATGTTACGAGTGTGGCAGACAGGGACACTGGAGAATGCCCTAGGCGCAAACCGAGAGATAGCAGGAGAGGCCCCCAACCGGAACCTACGGAGGTCAACGCCCAGGAGTGGACCAGGAGAAATAAATATCTATATATTTATATAGATATATTTATATATTTATAATAAATAATAAATTTATTATAAATATATATATATATATATATATATATATATATATATATATATATATATATATATATATATATATAATTTATATACCGGGTTAAACTGTTAAAGTCGTTAATTAACTTAAACGTTAGCGCAACTAACTCCCGGGTTTCGGCACCAGTTATAATCGGACTGAAAACGATTATTAAAAAAAAAGAGGTTTTGGGGGACATAGACACACACACGCATCAAAAGAACAACTGACTGTTTATTCGTATTACATGGGTATATATAGAGAATGTATCTGCTTATCAACTAAGAAAAACAAAAGCTTAATCCTACTAAACCATCACTATTATTCACAGTCTTAGGCTTATTTACACTCATAACTTATATATATATATATATATATATATATATATATATATATATATATATATATATATATATATATATATATAGTATACATCTTTTTGTTGTTAAACATTTTTAAAATATATCCATATGTATTTACATAGATAAATTTAAAAGCTAACATTAAAAGATTTTTTTTGTTTGCAATGAAGTTCTAGGTTTATTATAAAAATTTTAACATTTATTTGTTTAAGTTGTTTAAAAATAGTTTAATTAAATATTAAGAAAATAAAAATTATATATATTTAAAGAAAATTGCTAGGAGCCAACAAAACAGAAGAAAATGGTACAAAGTTTTATGTTCTGTTCATTTTTGTTAAATAAACAATTCTCTGTTGCATACATTTTTATTTATTAGCATTTTACAGTTTTATCCTGAATCATCAAAGGTAAAACAGGTGTTGAAAGGATAATCTTACAAGTGATTTAGTTACTTATTTATTTAGCTTTCCACCTCAACAATGAAAATTAAGGACCAACCATCAAATTAAATGTTTCTTATCAGTGTTTAATAACTATTGTAAGTGGGCTTACATTGATATAACTTCTCTTGAATGAACTGTCTTATTCTTATATTCTTTTTTTTTTTTTTATTAGCTAAGAATCTTCTGTACTATTATCATTTTTTAGATTGACTTTTTGGTCGAATGAATTATGGAGTTTTATATCAAACGTCAATATATTCACTTTTGGAAAGCACAGGCTCACAACGGCAGAGCAGTCATTTCAATGACTTTTGAAATAATTACAGCATATTCGTCCGACTTTTTTTTGTTTCTTAGATAATTGACATTAAGTGCTAATTTCAAGTAGTTTAAATTTTTTAAATAAAATTGTTAATGTATGTTTATTAGTTTTCGAAATTCTTCAGTTTAAGTTTCGTTAAACTAGGTTTTCAAGGATGCTATTTCCAAACTTACAATCGGATTTCAGATCGCGCATGCGCATTTCGATTTTCCGTTATTGAAGTTTTCTATTGTAATATTATCCACCTTAAGAAGTGAGTATTTATCAAGGAATCATAATATTATTAATAGGAGAATAAACAACGAATTTATAGAAGAACCTCACATAACCACATGCTTTCAAAACATCTGTTTTATTTTATAACTAGGAAACAAAATTAACCAATTCATAATTTATACATTATTAAATTTTGAACACTAACTAACCAAACTAAAAATTATAAACTATAAAAAGATATAAATTTAATATAAAGTATACACTATACATAATAAACGACCAATGAACTCTGATTAATGAACTATATTATAAACTATGAAAAATAACAATCAAATAATTATTTACATACGTAGATATGTAAACGAGGCTGAAAGAGAGAGAGTTTTCACTCGAGTTGACTGTCATATCTTTTCTTTCAACTTAAAGCCGGACTCCGTGCATATAGTGTCTCATACGTTACAATATTACTTCACCTCCCATATGTCTCTCTCTTTCTGCCCACTGCCTCATGCGCATGCACCTTTGCTTTCTTCTGCTTCTAATGGATGAGGAGAGGGTTCTGATTCGATTTTTTTTTTAATGGACTTGTGATTGGACCAGCGCTTTTCGATTTACTAGTACTGTTGAAATTTTTCTTTGTTATACTAATCGTTAATTAGGTTTTTGCGGGTTCTGATTGCATTTTTCAAATTTTAGGTTAATCTTTTAATATTTAAATTTCAGAACCACTATCTACTAACAGTTCGCGGCGTTGCCCCTCAATTTCTACATTTTGCAATAGTCCCTTACTATTGACAGAAGAAACATTAGGCACTACGTAAGTGGCCCCTTCTTTAGTTGAGCTTGCGATGGCGGGGCACCCATCGAGCCCTTGGCTTTTGAGGAATCTAATTTTTCGAAATCGAAGCGTTAACAGCTTTGATGGCTCTTTCAAAATGTTTCGTAGAACCGCATACGTAGCAAATTCCTGTATTACCATGTCGATTACCCTCTCTATCACTTTGCGCTTTGTTTGCTCTTGGTCTTGGACACTCTTTAGCGAAGTGACCCGACTTCTGGCACCGGTAACATTTTTGCTCCATTTCAGGAGTTCTGAAATTCCTCCGCTCGTTGTAAAATGGTCTTGTATTTCCCATACATTTTTTAACGAGTCATCTGCCAGCGCTTCACCCACTCTGAAATCCTTATTCACAGCCTCATCAAATGTAGAAGGGAGCTCAAACTGGAGTTGCCGTCTTATTTCCGGCTGGAGACCCTTTATAAATGCAACCATCACGACTTTATTATAATGGCCCCTCACCAACCAGCTTCTTCTTCGGACAACGATTTGGAAGTTGCCAGCTCTCCCAAACTTCGACACCTATCGGCAAACTCTCGAACTCCTTCCCCTGGTAGTTGTTCAATAGAGTTTAGCTGCAATAATCGCTGTTCGGATGTGGAAATACTCGCGAAACGCTTGCGGAGTATTGTTGTCATCTGACTAAATCGAACCGTGGATTTTAGTAGTTCCGGATAAGATGCAACATATGCCTTTGCTAATTTTGACCGACAAATTAGCATCGTTTCCCGTTCAGTCCAACCCATGGTATCAGCCACCAAATTAATATGCTCTAAAAATGTCTCCACATCATCTTCATCCTCTAATCCCCCCTCCCCAAGGTTGTATCAAATTTTGCAAACCTAATTCTTTTTTAAATATATATTATATCAAATATATATTTTCATCTCTTGACGTTGTTAGTTAACTAACTGAAGCTTGCTGCAAAGATTCCACCTCCAATTTTATCCTTTCCATCTCAGATTTTAACTGTATTAGTTCGATCTCCATGGCAGCCCATTAATTAAATACCAAGCTTAAACTTAAATTCCCTATAAACGTATATGCCACTGTATTTAATTTTTACGAGTTCTGATACCGCTTATGACTGTCTGCAATGTAATAATATCGACTTTAACAAGTGAGGATTTATCAAGGAATTATAAGCGATGATAATATTAATAGGAGAATAAACATTTTTTGAAGCTTGGGAGACTGGCCCGAGATTTGCCAAGGCTGGTTCCTTTGAATACGAATTTGGAACAAGGTGGAAGCAGATCCATGAACTTTACAAGCAGAAGGAAGAAACTTTAGAACGAGAAATGAAATTACAAGAGGAAAAATTAGAGGCTCAATTGAAATATGCGAAGTATGGACATGAAACTGAACTTTTGAGGGAACAATTGAGGCAGAGGGAAATGGACCGGGAAAGACAAAAGAGAGAATGGGAACTGAAGGAACTCCAAGCTGAAGAGCAGCGAGTTGCCGAGGAAGAAGCGCTGCGTAGACAGCAAGAGGAAATTTCTAGGCGAATGCTCCACCATGAAGATGAGTTGCGTAAGAGATAACGCAACAAGGAATTTGTAGAAGAACCTCACATAGCTACATGCTTTCAATAACATCTGTTTTATTTTATAACGAGGAAACAAAATTAACCAATTCATAATTTATACATTATTAAATTTTGAGCATTAATTAACAAAACTACAAACTATAAACTATAAAAAGATATAAATTTAATATAAAGTATGCACTATACATAATAAACGATGAATGAACTATGATTAATGAACTATATTATAAACTTTGAAAAATAACAATCAAATAATTATTTACATACGTAGATACGTAAACTAGGCAGAAAGAGAGAGAGTTTTCACTCGAGTTGACTGTCTTATCTTTTCTTTCAACTTAAAGCCGGACTCCGTGCATATAGTGTCTCATACATTACAATATCTTCACCTCCCATATGTCTCTCTCTCTTTTTGCCCACTGCCTCATGCGCATGCGCCTTTGCTTTCTTCTGCTTCTAATGGATGAAGAGAGGGTTCTGATTCGATTTTTTTTTAATGAACATGTGATTGGTCCAGTGCTTTTCGATTTACTAGTACTGTTGAAATTTTTCTTTGTTATACTAATCGTTAATTAGGCTTTTGCGGGTTCTGATTGCATTTTTCAAATTTTATTTTTTACCGAGCATGCGCATATCAAATTACAATTATATTTGACATTTTTTTCGCTATATCGTCCTATAAAACCTAATAAACAATAACTTCACCGAAAAAAAGGTCAATTGCAATGGTTATCCGAAATGAGCATATTCGATGAAAATTTCAATTGAAAAACTGAATAAAAACATTCGAAAACCTAATAAACGACCCCTATATCATAGAAAATTTCAACAGTAACGGAAAAGCGAAATGCGCATGCGCGATCCAAAATCCAATTCAAGAAATGGAATCAGAACCCTTGAAAATCTAATAAAGGGTCCCAGTATCATAGAAAATTCCAACAGTAACGGAAATTCAAAAGGCGCATGTACAATCCAAAATCCAATTTAAAAAAAAATGGAATCAGGACCTTCGAAAACCTAATAAACGATCCCTTTTCCATAGAAAACTGCAAAAGTAACGGAAAATCGCGGAAATCCGATAATGAATTCGGATATAGCGTCCTTGAAAACCTAGTAAGCGACACGTATACCGACGGATTTTTAAAACTAATTAAGTAGAAATGCTCGTGGCCGAACAAAATTTCGGTAGGAAATTCGTTCATTCGTTCACCAAAATCGATTAAAAATCGACAACAAAAAGAAGAAAACTATAATATATATGTATATGTGTGTGTGTGTATATATATATATATATATATATATATATATATATATATATATATATATATATATATATATATAAGTTAAAATACTTAAGAAAACAAAACTTAAAAAAAAGGAGAGAATAGGGCACGAAGTGAACAACACGGATGTTTGGATAATACTTACTTTATTTATCTTAAGCCAGAGTTTATATAGTATTACAATGTTTATTTATAATAGTTATTCACATACACTACTTATCACCTCCGCCCCAGTTCACAAAGTGAACTCTGGATAAAATAAAATAACTTGAAAATGGAATAAAAATAAAATAAAAGACACACACCCCGACTGTTCTCTATGCTACACAAAGAAACAATAATTCCTTGTATGTTCATCCTATTTACAAACTTATAATTCGTACGATTACGTAGAGCTCATCGCACTTACAAAAAAACAAATAAAAAAATTCAAAATGGTTAAACAAATAACAGAATTCTCTAGCTGAGTGACACAACTAATTATACTAGAAGAAAGAAACAGAAACAAAGAGATAGTTATTTTATAGTTCCGACTTTCTTGGGTCGAGAGGGATGCAAAGGTGCCGGATGTGGGTGTGCCTCACCCTCTGAGCACCTGTTATCTTCTGGATGGAAACTACGTTCTGTTCTTGTAGCGCTACCACTTTGAAAAATCCTTCATATCGTTGATCCTCTTTTCGGCGACTCGACGGTGGTTGACAGTATACTATCATGCCTAATGAGATTTTGTGAGACTCATCCGGTACCGCCACGCAAACGCGATTTGCCCTCGAAATTTTTTCTTTCATGAGTTTGTTATACACCTTCTGCAAAATATCGACTACCTGTTTACGTTTGTGGATTACGGCGTCCCGCAGATGTGTATGCGCGGTAGTAAGAACATCTCCTCTATTCCGTAACGGATGGCCGAACACCACCTTCAACGGCGTAAAACCCGTAGCGGAATGGATCTTGTTTTTGTATGCTACTATTGCCCGAGGTATTGCCGCGGTAGCTCCTAATCCCCTATTTAATTGAAATAATCAAAGATGCTCCCCTAATGTATTGTGGAGACGTTCAATAACGCCGCGTCCTTGTGGGTTACCAGGGGAATTAAAATGCCACTTCATATTTAACTCCGAGCATTCTGTAGTTGTACGAGTGCTCTTAAATTCTCTCCCACCGTCAGAGGTAATTTTTGCAGTACTCCATAGCACAATATCCAACTGAACATGCCATCCCAAACGGCGTCGGTTGTTTTGTTCGGTAACGGATAAGCCATGCCTAGCTTACTAAAGTTGTCGAGAACGGTAAGCCACTGCGAACCTTCCCAGGTAAAGATATTCACCTGTACGTCTAATAGCGGCGAATTCGGGATATGTGACACTTCGGGGTGGACATTGATAGGGTGTCTGTCATATTTCGCACGGTGACATTTGTACATGTTTGCAGTGCCTCTCGAATCGTTCGGCGCATGTGATACCAGTAATGCCTGCGGCTCAAAGCGGCAAGAGTTTCTGGTATCCCTCGATGGTTAGTTTTCCCTTCGTGATAGGCTTTAACTAGTTCTTTTTGACAGTCAGGATCCTTAACCGTTTCCACGATTTTTGAACATACGATTAAGTTCCTATCAGCTCCTATGCGCTCCGTTTCCAATAGATGTTTAATACGGTCTAGGACCATTTTATTTCCTTCGTAAACATAATAAGTCTTGCCTGGTTTGGTACTCATGTTAAGGATGCGGGTAACATCCGCCGGTGGCACTGAGGGAATTGGCCAAACAGTTACGATACTGTGGCGACCGTACTTCGCGTGTTCCATCCGCGACAAACCTTCGGTACGAATTTTCCAGATGATCTCGCGCGTATGTCGGTTCACGACGGTATCCGTCTCATTGAGGTGGGTCTATCGAGTTTCCACAGGAATTTCATCTGCATCTACCGTGCCTCCTCGTCGAGCAACATATTTTTCCTGATATGTTTCTCGTATTCAACATATCTGCGGAGGGACCCGCTTGATGAAGCGGATATGTATACAGGACCCGAGACAACCAGTCTGTGACGACGTTTTGTGAGTATTTTTGATGTATGATATTGAAGTTATTATTATTATATTTGGCGCTACTGCCCCTGTAGGGTATGAGCCTCGTCACAGATTGCATGCCAGGCTGTTCTATCAGCCGCAACCGCTCTCCATTCCCTCACTCCAAGTTGTCACAGGTCCGCTTCAACATCGTCTAACCATCTCATTCTAGGACGTCCACGTCTTCGGGTACCGCCTGACTTTCCAAAAAGCAGCTTCCTGCTGTAGACGATTTTCTTCCTTATGCTCCACATGCCCGAGCCACCTTAGCCTGTCCTTTTTTATAACACTTACTATATCCGTCTGATCATATAATGCTCTCAAATCTTCATTCTTTCTAATTTTCCACTGTCCCTCAGAGTGGATTGAACCATATATTTTTCTGAGCATTTTTCTTTCTCAGGCACGTAGTCTTTTCTCCATCTCCTTTGTCAGGACCCATGTCTCACTGCCATAGGTAACTGTTGGGCGAATAATTGTCTTGTAGATGATAACCTTGGCTCTCCGAGGATGATCTTTGTAATTTACAACTTTATGAATTGCAAAAAAGCAACGATTTCCTGATGCAATTCTGGCCTCCATCTCTTTATATACTTCATTGTTTTCAGTGACCAGCGCTCCAAGATATTTGAAAGCCCTAAAAACTGGGAAGTTATGACCATTGATACTAATCGTATGCGGTTGTTTCGGTGTGGGGTTATAGATGCTCTTCAAATATTCCGTCTTCTTCTCGTTGATCTGGAGACCTCTTTTGTTTGCTTCTCGCTCCATCTCTTTAACGCTCCGGCAAGTGCCTGCAGTGTTCTGGCTACCAGGTGGACATCATCGGCATAGACCAATACCTGTGTGTATCTGTCATAGATAGTGCCTATAGGATTGTTTCTTATTCCTCGTACTGCTCCCTCCATGGAAAAATTAAAGAGAAATGTCGACAGAGGATCTCCTTGCCTAAGTCCATTGTTGACTGGAAACTCCTGTCCCAATGTGCCCTGTGATTTGATCCTGCATTTAGAATTGGTCATCATCAAACGAACCAGACGTATTAGCTTCTTGGAGACTCCAAAACTTCTTAAATCTTGCAGAAGGTTTACCCTATTAACACGGTCATAAGCTTGCTGGAAATCGATGAAGAGATGATGAAGAGTGACAACAAATTCACGCGCCTTTTCCATAAGCTGCCTCAGGGCTAACATGCAGTCCGTTAATTGAAGTTATAACTTCGCAATTTTTCTTTCCAGCGTCCGATTCTAGCCGACGATTCCTTTAGTCCGTAAGTCAATAACAGTTGATGATCCGTACGAAGCGTAAACCGCCTCCCATATAAGTAAGGCCGAAAGTGGTCGACTGCCCAAACGATGGCAAGGAGTTCTCGTTTTGATTTTGTCTCTGTGCGTGTTGTTTCTTTAACCTTTTTCTTTTTTTTTATCATCCTTTTTTTTTTTTTTTTTTTTTTATTTTTGGCACTATCTTATATATAATAAAATACACATATTATTAATATTATATTAATATTATTATTATTAATAAAACATAAATGAGGAGCTTACTTTCAAATGTGCATATATCCATAAAATAAATAAAGTGTTTTTTCAGGTTTTTAATTTCATTTCGACTAACTGAAACTCTAATCATCCCTATCAAAAGTGAACAAACTTTTGGAAATCTCAGGGAGTTGATTTCTGGGAAATACCCAGGGGAAATGATTATACAAATGCCCAGAGAGGTGATAAGGCTAACAATGGCGGCGATTTTGCCTCACCTGATAGCTGCCATGCTCCTTCTATGCCAATATCACCTCCACTGGTAAAAGTAGTCGCCCTGCAGCTACAATATAGTGGTTCTAAAGAAACCCAGCTAACAGTTTACTGATTCCACTTCATTTTTCATGTTTTAATTCTTAAGAACGGAATTGTTAAAAAAATTTCCCGATGTGTTACATACTATTTCATAATTCATGATGAAAGGAGATCGCCTCTCGATCACTGCATAACCTGTTTTTTCAAGTCAGTAGTAAAAGTCCAGTAGCCGATGCGAAATTTCTTGTTTTATTGGAATAAATTGGACATAATGTCTCCTTTCATCATTAATTCTGAAATGATATATAACAAATCTGGACAAAATATTAACGATTCCGCTCTGAAGAATTAAATCATGTGAAAAATGTAACGCTGAAATGAAATCAGTAAAATTTTAGTTGAGTTTCTTTAGCACCATATTGTGCCTGCTGGTAACTACTTTTACAATAGAATCAGACAGTGGCCACAATTTTTTATAAAGAATTGGCAGATAAGTGCAAATTAAATGCTGAGTATGGACATTATATGGATGTACGTATATGACTAAAAATTTTCATCAATTGAGACACGAAGTTCGGCCTGGCCTCTTGGATTATAGAAGTTTCCTGGAAAATTATAAAATAAAATTCATCAAACCTTATTTTTCAACAAACACATTCGAAATTAGATTTCGGTTCAATATAGATAAGTAAAACTTTCTTACTGAATTCAAAATCAACTAAAAAAATAAGTCAAAAGTATAGACCAATAAAAAAAATGTACAGTCCGAATAAAAATTCTACATACGTCTAAAAATTCAATCAATATGGAAACAAAGTGAAAACAGGAAAAATGTTAAAATTAAGTGCAGAAGCATATTTTAATCATACAATAACAAGATTTTTATATTTTACATAAAGAGTTTGTGGTTTAGCAATAATAAATTATCTCTATAAGAAAAATAAAAAATTTACGATTAACAAAAGTCAAATGACCCTACAAAAACACTCACAGAAATTAACAACGCTTAAAAAAAATAGAATTATTTTGCTCTCCCCTTAGCAGGCTGTAATTGCAACTAAGGGGAGATCAAGTTATTTACAGCAGTAAATAGTAAAGCCATAGTGTTGGTGAGATTTTTCGTAGGATTTAGATCTATTATGTTCCATTCCGTCACAATTTCATTTTTCAAATCACTTTTATTCTAAATTTTATATTTTTCAATATTACGTCTGTCACAACAAATGTTCATCATCATCATCACAAGCTCTACAACCCAGTACGGGTCTTCGCCGCATCAACATGTTGCCTCCATTCTGCTTTGTTTTGAGCAAGGGTCTGCCAAGCTCTTGTGTCCAGAAGTTCTGGGTATCTACTTCCACCTCGTCTACCCATCTCAATCGTGGCCACCCACACTTTCTTTTTCCGTCCACATACACCTGTAGTATTTTGTTAGTTGGTGAGTCACCATCCATTCTGGCGACATGCTCAGCCCATCGCAGTCTCGATAATGTACCGATAACCGGATGTGGTACTATACAACATCCGGTTCTCGGTACATATGGTACAACTCTGCATTGTGCCTCAGCCTATACTGGTCGCCATCCTTCACTGGGCCAAAGATTATTCTCAGAATATTTCTCTCAAATATCAGTAAACTGTTGGCATCCGAACGTGCTAAGGCCCATGTCTCTGAGGCATTAGTTAGTAAAGGTATAATTAATATTTTATAAAGAATGATTTTTGTATTTCTCCACAACAAATGGCTTTTTAATGTTTTTGCCAAGCCAAAATAACAGCTGTTTGCTGTGGTGATTGGTCTCTGTACCTCTGGGCTGGACAGATTGTCTGCACATACTAGAGACCCTAAATATAAAAAATTACTTACACTTTCAAATGTGTAATCTCTAAGCATTACAGTAGTTGGTGGTGGCCGTGGGGATGTTGGCAAGCGTGTATTGGGCAGACTCATTTTCTGTCCTGCTGCCTCTATTGCTAGGAAGGCCCGTTCTCAGCCTCTCTGTGACCCTGCTATAATATCTATATCGTCTGCGTAGGCTAGAATTAGGACTGACTTAGTTAGAATCGTACCTTTTCTTTGTACATCAGAGACCCTTTCACCTTTTTCAGTGCTAGATTGAATAGCAGGCATGACAGACCATGTCCTTGCCTTAGACCCCTTGAGGTCATGAATGTCTTCGACTGGTCTTTTTGTATTCTGACTTAACACCTCAATCCTATCACATCAATAGCTCTTTAAGATGGATCAATTCAAGGGGGACATTCATTTCTTCCACGGCCTGGTACAACCTCTCTCTAATGACACTGTCATATGCGCTGCGAAAGTCTGTGAAAAGGTGATGTGTGGTCATATTGTACTCTCGCGTTCTTTCAAGCGAAGATTTGATCGATGGTTGATCTCCCTCTCATAAAACCACATTGGCAGACTCCTATCTCTCTTTCTGCATACGGCAGTAGCCTCTGATGAACGATATTAGATAGGATCTTGTATGTGCAGTTCAGCAGGTTTATGCCTCTATAATTATAGTAGTTTGTTTGATCTCCCATTTTATGGAGGGGGATGATAATACCTGTGTACCATTCCTGTGGGATAGTTTTAGTTATCCAAATGCTATGTAGAAGGTCGGGGATAATTGTGCCAATCTAGTATTTTGTACATAAGTGAGGGAAGGTAAAAATAAATGTATAGATTATTGAAAAAATTATTTTCTATAAATTTTATGAAACATTTAATATAAACAATATCAAAGGGGTGTTACTTTGGAGGTCAAAATTCCAAATATTCTTCTCTATCCAAAATATTCTTTCAAAAAGATAGTACCTGAGAATTTTCTTGAGACTTCCTATAAATTATTTTCTAACTCCTCTAATTGTTGATTTTATCACAAAATTTCATTTAACAAATGGTAATCATTTTTGATTTTGACAATACTTCAATCCTCGCCACGGTCCTTAACCATGGCAAACGACTCCTCTCAGAAAGCATCTACATCCAATTAGAATCCCTTCCCGTCAATCAAAAAACTGATATACAAAACCTTTCTCTAACCTACTCCCAAATATTCAATTTATTCAAAAAACCTAATTTTTCATCCACCCCCACATCCCTACTTTCCTCCCCTCCTCCCCTCGTGACAGCTCCTAATACAAAAATTATATTAATAATTATAATAAACAAATAATTATATTTTTGCCTTATTAAATTTAACCCGTCGCCAATGTTTTATTTCCATTGTCATTTATCCGATCAGTTGGAGGAAATGCTTTTTGGATGAGATATTAATTTTTAATTTAATTTAATTTTTTAACATTAATTTTGAGATTTTAATTAATTATTTTTTTTTGGCCTTAAATCAATACGTTTTCCAGTTTTTAAATCAATTGTTATGTCTTTTGATCACAGAATATTTAAATTTAATGTTAGTTTCTGGCAAATCAGTGAGTTGGTGACATTGTTTAACGGTTTTTCTGATACCCAGAACTCAATTATTACGATTCAGTTGGCGCTCGACTGCACGCCTCTCTGGTATGTAATTATTACGTTTTCTTCACATTTCTTCTTCCTCCTTGTTTCTATCCTTTCTCTTCTTTCTTAACCACATAGGATATTGACCTATAATTGTATTACTCTATATAGTGGTAGGAAAGTTTGTTGTGGGTTTTGAAGGCAATTCGTAGGTTGGGAATTGAGGAGCGTAAGGATTTTTGTATGTTTTCAGAAAGGGAGGGGATGGATGGAAGAAATCTATAATATGGAATGGTAGGGGGTGGTGAAGAAGTAGATGTGGAGGTATTGGGGATGGGAGGGTTTTTGTAGTTGTGGACGAGTTTGTTAATGGTATTGAGGGGAAAGTTATTGGCTAAGAGGATTTGTTTGATACGATTAATATTGGTTTCATGAAAGTGGGAGTCGGATAGGGATCGGCACCGATGTATGAGATTTTTGGCTACAATAATTTTTTTGTGGTAAGGATGGTGGGAATAGTAGTTTAAAAGTCTGCCAGAGTAAGTCCGTTTGATATACCAATCTGTGTATATAGTGGTGCTAGGTTTTCTTATAATGAGGAGGTCAAGGAAAGGATAATAATAATAAAAATGTCAACTTTTTTAATGTCATTGTCATCTTTTGCATAGCTTGTCGCATTATAACTATCTCTATATGCTCTACATATTCCCAAATCCTCATACTAGTTGTATTTTTAATTAATAGGTTTCATATATTTTACTATACTCTGTGTAAATAACGCATATTTTTAATTTCAATTAAGTTTTACATTGTTATTATTTTCATTAGTCACTTGTTAACAAATTTTAACTTCAATGTAATCCTTTAGAAAACTTACAATATCATAATTATCTTGATATGCTTTATATACTTCCAAATCTTCATACTAGTGGTCATTTCAATTAATAGTTTTCATATATTTTATCATATCATGTATTAGGTACTTCATTGTTTCATGTAATTCAAAATCTTTCCTTCATTCTTTTCACTTTTTCATTTTTTACAATATATGAGGTCATCTTTTTATGTTTATACTTCATATATATTTATTTAGCTTGTAATTTCCGCTTTTATCATTTTTTACTGCTACTGGTACTGCCTTTGTCGTTTTCAGTGTTATTATTTTGTTTTTTCTTTTAGTCCTGATGATGGCCTAAAAATTAAGCCGAAACGTTGACACAAAATAAATAAGTCGTACTTACTAATGTGTTAATCTTTGACCGCACCTCCCGACAAACTTCTACCTTAAATTTCTAATGTTATCGGTCATAACCTGACACCATAATGTGATAACGTGTGTCTTCTTCATATTTATAGGAATTTATGTGGTGACGTTACAAAATAAAATTATAATTTATTGTTTGGCGTAGGGAAGTAGCGACCCCATCGTTCGGTCATTGTACTGTAGTCAGTCACTGGCCCTCCAGGTTGAGGGAACAGTACACAATCGCGGCACACTCTACACAACATCATATGCAGTACACACCCTAGGACCACCTTCCCTAGGTAGCCGTCCCGGATAGGAATGCATGTCTGCATACATAGAGATGGCAGCCCCACCAGCAGAATTGGTTACGGGTACGTTACGATGACAGGTTATGAGAGGGTGGATATCCTCCCCCCCTCCACCTGAAACAACTCAAATGTGACCAGTCTTAAAAGAAAACGACCACAGCCCCCTTAGGATACTCAACTTTGTATATTGGAACGCTTTATCACTTTACAGACATGTAGCATTAAACCTGCTCTTAGATCAGTTGGACAAATTCATGATTGACATAGGCGCTATCCAGGAGATCAGATGGACTGGTCAAGGAATTCTTGAAAAAATGCGCCACTCCATCTACTACAGCTATCCTGAGAATTTACATGAATTTGGCAAAGGATTCGTAGTAAAGGGAAAGCATAGGCAGATGATAGGGTTTAAACCAGTAAGTCCAAGAATCTGTCTCATAAGAATGCGTGGAAAGTTTTACAATTACAGCCTCCTAAGTGTGCATGCACCTTCAGCGGTTTCTATTGAAGAAGATAAGGAGACCTTTTATGAACTTCTAGAAAAGAGTGAATGCATGCCCAAGGTACAATATGATATGAAAGTAATAACTGGTGACTTTGATGTTAAGTTTGGAAAATAACCAATATACGAGCGGATAATAGGAAATCACAGCCTTCATGATGCAACCTACGATAATGGACAAAGGCTCATTAATTTAGTGGCGTCCAGAAATCTAGTTGTGAGGAGCACTCTGTATCCACATAAGAATATCCACAAGGGCCCTTGGACGCCACCCGACCGGGCAGTGGTAAACCAGATTGACCACATTTTTATAGGAAGACGCCATAGAAGGAATCTAGGGAACGTGAGAACATCTAGAGGAGCCAATGTAGATTCGGACCATTTTTTGAGCAAAACACATAACTATGTTGAAGTACTTGATTCTAAACAGCCGCGAACAGGAAGTACGACTTATCATATCAAGTAACGATTAGAAAAACTACAAGAAGGCGCGTTGATTAATACAGAGGAGGAAGAATGAGAAACGGTTACACCGCAAGAAGAAACGACAGAAAGAGAGGGAGGAAATGGAGAAGGTGGGACTGCAGTAGCAAAGAAAATAAGTGATTTCTTAATATTTGTCAACAAAGAAACAAAGCACTACACATATAAATTAAAAACTTGTAAGGATAATGAGGGTAACTTGATAACCGACAAGTCAGAAGTTCTTGAAGAATGGAGGAATTACTTGAATAATCTTCTCAACTACAGATACGAACATGCTGGCGAAGAAGTAAGAACCCGAGAAGAAGAAGAAATCAATAGGAGGCAGCTGGAAGACCAAGAATTGAATCTCGAGCTCCCTGATGAGGGTGAGATTACTGATGTCATCAGCAACCTCAAAAATAATAAGGCTCCTGGTGCTGATGCAATAATTGCTGAACTCTTAAAATGTGGTGGAAGTGAGTTTGCCAAAGTACTAAAGACCTACTCCTTCTGATATGGACAGATGAGATAATTCCCACTGACTGGAATAGGTCAATTATATGCCCTATAAATAAAAAGGATGATAGGTTTGTATGCAGGAACCTTCGAGGTATCTCGCAACTTTTCTGTGCCTATAAGATACAGTCACACATTTTAATGACAGGTCTCATACCATACGCCGAGCGTAAACACAGTTAGTACCGGAGTGGATTTAGAAAAGGAAGATCCACCTTGGACCAGATCTTCTGTGTGCGGACCATTCTTGAAAGGGGTCGCGAATATAAAACCAAAACTCACCATCTTTTCATAGATTTCAAATCAGCGTATGACAGCATAAAACGTGAAGAGCCCTCAGAGAATTTAATATACCTGAGAAATTTATACACTTGATAAAGCTTTCTATGAAGGATGTGAGATGTATGGTTAGGATAAATGGCGAATGATCCGAGGAATTTCGTATAGGAAAAGGACTACGGCAAGTAGATGCACTGGTCTGTATATTGTTTAATCTGGCACTTGAGAAGGCTATAACGTGGACGAGGTATAGGACAAGGACATATTTATCATGCTTGTCAAATTGTTGGCCTAGGCTAATGAGGCAGACATTGTGAGACACTCTCTTCAGGCCGTGCCTGAGGCTTTTCTGGCACTGGAGGGCCCAGCCAGCAGACTTAAAGTTAATGAGTCCAAAACCAAGTACATGGTAACAGAAGAGACACCTTAGTCAGATGAGACAGTTACTACTGAATCTCATAGCTCAGAAAAAGTATCGGAGTTTACCTACCTGGGACCTGTTGTCACCCAGAATAATAATACCAATATTGAAATAAGAAAGAGGATCACCGCAGCCAACAAATGCTTCCTTGGGCTGGGCTAACAGCTGAGCAGAAGAATATTTTCAAGGCAGACCTCTATAATACCTTTGTGTGCCTCGTACTTCTTTAAGGATCGGAGTGTTAGACAATATCTAAGGGTGCCGAAAAGTAGCTCCTCATTTTTGAAAGAAAACCTCTCCGCCGTATTTTTGGAGGTGCAAAGATTGAAGAAAATTGGAGGTGATGCATGAACCAGGAGCTATACAGCGCTTTTGGGGATGCTAATGTCAGAGCATTGAAGTTGAGGCGCTTAAGATAGGCAGTGCACATTGCCAGGTTGGCGGATGAAGAAATGCCCAAAATATTGCTGACACAGGCAATCCATGGAACAGGGAGGAGAGGGAGACCAGAGCTAAGGTGTTCAGATGGTGTGGCGGTAGATGCTTACAACATCCTAGGAGTCAGGAACTGGATGGCGTCGGCACAAGTCCGTGACGATTGGAGGAAGCGGTTGGAGGAGGCCAAGACCTGTAACCGAGTTGTAGCGCTGTGAAATAATAATAATAATAATTTATTGTTAAAATTCCTTTATTACAAAAAAAAAAAAATGAATAGTTCCAAAACTTTGAATTTATGTGGCGGCGTTAATAATTCGTATTCATTGGGATAATTAGAATTATTACTGCTTGAATTAGATGAAAACTGTCGACTTCCGCTGGCTACGCTTGCTCTAGAGATGAACTAACGCCCAATGGATCCTTTTCAGTTGAGGTCGGGGCCTTAGCGTGATTTAAATTTAGTTATTTATGTAGTTAAATTATCATCCTCCATACTTTATAAATATTTGCATGCATAAAGCTTATTCGTAGTTTCCTGGACATTATTTCTCCATCTGCTTTTTGGTCTTCCTCTAGGCCTAACTATATAAGGATAGTTTTCGTACACGCTTCTTGTCTTTCCTTCATCCATTCTAAGCAAGTGACCTAGCCACTTCAACCTCAGTATCCTGGCAAAAGAAGAGATGCTCATATCTCCATAAAGTTCGTATAATTCACCATTCGTTCTTCTTCGCCATACACCATTTTACTTGACGCCCTATCATCCGCCTGAGGATGCGTCTTTCAAACCTTTCCACTAACTGAGAATCATTTTTGTTTAGCGTCCAAGACTCACAGGTGTTCGTCACTACAGGCCAAATCAGTGTTTTGTACAGTATAACTTCCATCTCAAGCCTTTGCAGACTGTCACTATTGCTTGGTAGTGAGTGACCTTCCAATTATCACGATATCATCTGCATAGGCTAGTGATTCTATTTAAGATATTTCGATTAAGATAAGATTTTCGATTTAAGATATTTCCACCTCCAACCTATCCCGCTCTTTCCATGACTGCCTGTAGGTGCAATAGGATCTCCTGGCCTAAGCCCATTATATATATTGAATGGTTCTGACAACCTCCCCCCTCCCCTGACAACTTACCTGACTTGTTATTTTTCATCGTGCACACCACAGGGCGAATTAGTTTCAGAGGGATCTCCCTCTCCTGCATGGTATTGAATAGTTCTTGTTTAATGATTACATCATACGCTGATTTAAAATCGATAAACAGCATTCACATTGTCTTACCTTATTCCTTCACTTTCTCACAGATATTTTTAGTGCCCAGATCTGGACTGTTGTCGATCTGTTACATCTAAAACCTCTCTGCTATTCTCCAAGCTTCCTCTCAACATACGGCAATAGTCTATTATACAACGCTGTTTAGAAAACTTTTTATGCCGTACTTAGTTGAGCTATACCTCTATTATTAGAGCATAGCGTAGGGTCACCTTTTCTTTTATAGACTGGATCTATGGATCCCGTCGCTCCAATCACTGGGTATTGATTCTTTTTCTTAGATATGCGCTATGAGCTCTTGCAATTCTTTTCTCATTTCTCTTCCATCATTCTTGAACAGTTCCGCTGATAGATCATCTACTCCCGGTGATTTGTGGTTTTTTAGTTTAGTCACTATTTCTTCGACGTCTTCTGCGTCTGGGGGAATGTGCTTATCGCAAAGATCTTGCCTGGCCAATTCCATGAGAGACACATGTAGAACCTTCTTCAGTTTCTGAATTCAAAAGATTACAAAAGTAAACTTCCCATCTATTCTCACATCATCCGGTAGGATCTTTGTTTCCATCTTCATCTCTTACTCCTATGGACGGATTTGTCCCTTTCCTCTTGATACTTTGTACTTTCTGGAAGAACTTTCTAGTTTCGGGAATAACTTTATTAACTAGTAATTTTTGGGTGATAGTTTGGAGAATTATGCCGTCGGCTGTGGAGGGAAATGTATAGATAGAATTCATTGATAAAGGTCAGACAAAGTCAGAAAAATGAAATAACTTTTCGAAGTGCGCCAATAAACAGAGACTTGGTTTTGACACAGTAAAAACAAAACAAATATCCAATAAATAACCTTAAAACACGCAGCAAAAGTTTAAAAAAATTGATGAAATATTTTAATATTTGTTTATCACAAATATTTATTTTAATGCTAATATAGGTATTTCGAAAAAAAATCCCTAGTAGCGAAATAAACTAAATAAAAAATAATCCTTGCCCATCATTCAGAATATACATTTACCATAAAGTAGCATGGATGTCGATATTCTCCTGCCCTGAATCTCATGTAAAAAAGAGGTAATTGTGATATGAAGCATTACCTCTTTGTAGATTAAACTACTGTATACCCATAATGTAAACAATGTTTATAGAATCATAATTGACATTTAGGTTTAGTTTAACTTATTTTTCTATTGATAGGAGTGAACAATGAAACAGCGATATGGATTGGTAAGTTGTTAACTTATTTAGTTCGTTTCCGTTATAATTACGCATTGATCAAAAGTTAGATATTTTATATACAGTCATAATAGTTGTATATTTGGATATTTTCATATTTTATTTCCTTTTATTTGTAAATGAGACTTAGGAAATAATATTATTCTTACCAGTATATTTTTGTTTTTAATAGGCTATATATATGAAACTATGTTAATTAGTCTAATACATGTTGTGATAGAGTTATTAAATAAAATAAAATACTGAAACTAAGTTTATGCTGGGAGAACATTAGGTTTTTTCTAGTGTTGAATAATGTTTTCCTTTCTTTCTCTCTTCTGTTACAATTTAAGGAAATAGGTAACAAATGTATAGAGGTGTTGATATGCGTTTTGTGTTTGGCAGTTAAAAATAATAACACTTTGTTTTAATCTATATATAATTAAGAAATTAATGCAAATAGCATATAATATGGTGTGAGAATTTAACAACTAAGAAGGTTTAATTGTTCGAATTATCAAAATATTTGTTTGTGGTTATTGATTTCACAATGAATTTTACTGCTGTTTCCTTATTAATATTTGTGCAGGAATATGATTTTATATCAGCTTCAAAATACCACACATTGAATTCATTGCCTATGAGATTATAACATTTTTTTGGATGATAAAATTTCGGTCCTATTCACCTCTAGACATACTGTTCTGACCATCGCATTGTTCATACTAGTGACTTTTAATTACTTCATTAGAAAGCTGGAAAATCGTTAGGATTCTATTAATTTAAATTAATAATGGGTTAGATACAGTTTCCCCAAACCACTGGAAGTCGACAGCACTAATAATTTTAAATAATATTTAATTAAATTTTTAATAATTCCAATGAACAACGATATTACAATTGAATATAAAGCAGTTAGTTAGCACAAATGACGCTAGAGAGTGCTAGTATGACAATCTTCGGGTCCAGTCAGTAATAATGCAATCCGATTGTAAAGTTGCTCCAATTTTCTTTATAGAGAATACATAGAATTATAAGATATTATTATAAAATATATCTTATTTTGAAAGATACCTTTTTTGAGTTTTGCATTTAGGATTAAACATAATAGAATGTGTATTTGGCTAGTCAATACAAGTCATTTCAATTTGTTTTAATTAATTTTAAACATACTACGAAGTGCTGCAACTAAATTATGTAAGGCAGTGTTTCCCAACCAAGGTTCTCTGGAACCCTAGGATTCTGGGAAACATTGTTAAGGGTTCCACAAGATATAGGGAAATAAAACGTACATCATAAAAAGGAAATCAATTTTCTTTCTCCGTTTCTGTACCATAATCGCGTAGCTTTGTTGAGGGGTACGGGTGTGACTGTGACAAGAGTCTAGCCGATGACAATTGAAAAGCTGATTTTGATTGTTCGGCTATGCTTGGTTCGACTCAAGTGACAAGATGCTTGGATTTAAAAGAAAATTAAGCTTACGGAAAGGTCTTGTAAATGGGAATCTCTGTATGTTGGAATTACTGGTGGAACTAAATAGTGAAGATGGGTACCAAAAAATTTCAAGTTTTATTGTATGCAACTTAAAAAAAATTGAATTATTAACAGAAGATAATTGATTATTATTTTCTATCCATGTGAACAGAACTATGCGATTGGGTTTCATTCTCTCACACTTCCATTCATCCTCAAAACCTAATTTTAATAGAAGAAGAACTGTGATTTACAATCGGATGGTTTATTGAAAATGAGATTTAAACCCTTGTTTTTTTTTTAACAAATTCTGGATTTCACTTGAAAGTTAGTATCCAACAATTCATAGGAAATTAATTAATATATTACTGCAATTTTCAACATGTGTGAACAAGTTTTTTCTTGTTTAACAAATATTAAGTGTAAAGATAGGAATTGTCTACTTTCTGTAGAAGATGAAATCCACTCATGTGTATCGAAAATCGTGAATTTAAAATTTATGTTTTAAAAAACAGACACAGATTTCATATTAATATTTGTTATAAATTGTTATACTAAAAGAATTTATCTGTATCTAGTCATTTTTAGGATTATATCGATTGTATATAATCCTGAGGACCGATGCGTATATTTCACTTTGTGCAGCGGGATTTTTTTTGATAAAAATTAGAGAAGTTATGGTCGTTGGAGACTAATGCATTTCATGTTGTAATTTAAAACATACTTTAAAAACAAAATGATATAATAAAATGGTTTCAGTTTGATTTGAAAATTGTAGAATGCATTAATCGGTTCCCGGGGATACCTGCTGTATATCTAGGATTGAATGGTATCATAATGCATGGTAACATATACCATTTTTTTCACTACCGCTCTCAACTTGTAAACAAAAATACAATGAAAAAGTATTGTTACATGGAGGTTGGAGCTCCCTAGAACCTGAACGTTGTCACATTGGTTCCATCTTTTCAAAAGTGAAAAGATTTGGAAACGCTGATGTACGGCGTGATCAGGGCTAGAGAAGATGTAGTAAGCTACTGCATTCCACAAAAATTCCTTCTCAGAAATAGTTTCTGGTAAATTAATTGTGGCTAAATCAAAAAATAGTGGTTTCCTTTAACCGAAAAGTACAATTTAAGAAAAAAATTATTTTAAAATGATTCAGAAACTAGTTAGCTACCATCAGACTTAAATACCACTGCACCTCCATTAAGTAATTCGTAGCCCAATGATAACAGAATATTTTATGGGTTTTGCCTACAAACCTTATCTCCAAACCTGATTAAGAATTCAGTGTCTGATTTTGTTTTGTAATGTGCATCAGGATTTTAATTACTATTACCGATTTCATTGGGGATACTGAGATTGTTGTTTAATAGGTTTTGGAATATGATCAGCCAGAATTTAACTTCTGAACTTTGTTTACTTTACCCACATTGCGATTTCTTTAGCTACTGTAGATTTCATTGATATTAGGATTCTGCCTTGTTATTGTTATTTACTGTATTGTTATTGTAACTATTGATTTTAGCAAAATGAGAATCCTTTTTTTGATTTTTGAAAATGCTGATTGCTCCAATTAACAGTCGGAGTTCCTTTCTATTGAGGCCCAGCAGCCACTTGGTTCTTGAAGGAGAGGGTTTTTTAATTAGCACCTTAGCTTGCCTAAGGCCTACGCAATCCCTCCACTCCTTACCTGCAACTCTTCATGTCCAATCATGGACCTCCTTTTGCTGATGCCTTTTCGAGATACCTAACGAAGGTTCAGGTCCCAAGATAGGGATCTCAGCACCTTTTCTTCCAAGCTGGTCAGCCATCTCGTTGCCTACGATTCTTTTATGGCCAGGAAAAAACTAATTTCAAACTCTGGGAGCAAGTAAGTGACTCTAATGTCTGCTTGCACTCATTTACCAGTGCAGAAGTCACCCTAGGGGATTTCAGGGCTTGAAGAGCTGACTGGCTGTCTGAGTAGATAGTAATACCAGCCTTGTCGCTGCTAACTACTTCTGTACAAGTTACTGTGGACAATATCGCTTACACTTCTGCCTGGAACATGGTAGAGTGTTTGCCCAATAGAATACTTAAATTAATGTCTAAATCCTCTGTATAGACTCCCGCACCCGTTAAGCCTGTCGAGTCTTTCCTTGATCCATCCATAATACAGGGTAAGCTGCCTATTTGAGTTACTACTGAACCTTGCTCCCACTCGAATAAACTAGGGTACGAGTAGCTTACTCTAGAGCCTATAATTAGGTTTCTATAAAGAGGTAGACAACAATATTGAAGAATTAATAACTCCTTTTCCTCTACTTTGGCTATTTCTGAGTGGCCTTTAGGTTCTCCCCACGCCTGCCACTGTCTATTCTCTTTGATTCTTAGGTAGGCCATAACCGCTTCACCCTTCAGCCATAGGTGAAGCGGTGTTAAATAGAGAAGGATTTCTAAAGCCTTGGTGGGTGTGGTACGAAATGCTTTTGTTATGGTCATACATGCCATTCTTTGAATCTGGCTGAGCGTTCGAACATGGTAAGTCCTATTTAGGGCTGCCCACCACACAATGTTTTCATATTGGATTCTAGGTCTTTTAATTGCTTTGTATATTCAATGCATTTGAGTTTAAAACGCCAGGTGGTGCCCACAGCGCGTCTTATATGCCAAAAGGATGCTATAGCTTTCCTTTTGGTTTAAGTCAAATGGAGGCCCCAGTTTAGTTTGGCATGCAAAATAATACCGTGGTATTTGACATTTTGACTTAATTGGAGCTCTTTGACAAAGAAAGTCTGAGTCCTAAAGCATCCAACTTCCGTTTCTTGGTAAAGAGAATCAACTCAGTCTTTAATGGGTTTACCGACAGTCTCATTTCAGTTCACCACATTTGAACAATAATGTATGCGACCTGTGATGAAGACCGCACCATCATCTGCGAACACCTAGGCACAGAATCCAGCATCGTCAAGTTTTCTTAATAAGTTGTCCATTACAAGGCACCAGAGCAGCGGAGAGATGCAATTCCCTTGAGGGCATCCTGTTATAGCTTTCACCTCTAGTCTGGTACCCTCCTCTGAAATTACTATTGTTCTGTTCTTTAACACAAATCCGACCTATCTGACTATCACAGCAGGGGTAGATACTTCTTTTATAGCTTTACAGACTGCCTCAGGCCTGGTCAAATGTTCCTTCGAGATCAAAAAAGAGTCCTAAAGCGGATTCTTTATATAACAAGGCCTTTTCTATTTTTCCTACTAAGAAATGTAGGGCCGTTTTTGTTGATTTTTCCTGGAGATATGCATGCTGTTGGGGATGAAGGGGTGGTAGTACCTTGCTTATAAGGTGTACTACTACCAGTTTCTCCAGGATCTTAAAAGAAAGGAGGATAGGCTAATAGATCAAAAAGCTTTGGTAAAACTATGATCCTCCTTACTATTCTTCGGAATGGAAGCTATTAAAGATTCCTCCATGATTCCTGAATGTACCCGATGGCAAGGGAGGCTCGGAGAAGTGCTCTGATTTGGGGGAACAGAGCATTGAGGTCCTCTTTGAGCATACATGGAAGAATACCATCTGTGTCTGGAGCTTTATACGGCTTGAGCTCCCCAACAGCCCACCTAATGGCCCTATCACTGACTGTGGACTCTGCTAATGCCCAATCCTCCTATTTATCATCAGTCTGACTACCGAAGTCAGTACTTGAAGGATTGACTAAATTAGTAATCTTGCATCTTGGAAAGTGGGACAAAGTACAAACCATTCTTTAAGGTTCCTAGTCCCTGCTGTACAACACCATTCTCTAGCAGCTTAATAAGTCTAGATGCTTCAGGCATGCTTTCTATGTTACTACAAAATTTACACCAGCCTTCCCGTTTATGCTTCCTAATTTCTTTTTTATATAAGTTAGAGTCCCAGACTGCCTCCAGATTTGATTTATATGCCTTATTGTAAGCTTTCCTAGTAGCCTTTTGTAACCTAGTCAACTCAGCGGACCACCACCTAATCTTTTTCCTAGATTCTGCTTTTAAATAGGAGATTCTTATTCTCTCGAAAAGGATAGTTTCTTTGTCTATGTGAGCTCTAGTTGAAAGTCTGTCCATGATATAATATGGGTGTCTGTCCAACCTTTCCCTGTATTGATTTGACAGTCAGTGTTCCTGAGATTTATTTTCAGGAATGGGTGGGAGGGTTGTTCAGAATAAATCTTAAATGAGATCATCCTGTGATCAGACCAAGTAATGTCTGAGGTGATCTTCCAGTCTTTACAGAGACTCTTAATGTGTCTTGAAACGTGTGTAATGTCTAAAACCTCATTTCTGACTATAGTAACAAAAGTAGCTTTGCTACCTCTGTTTAGTATCTCTAAGTTTGTTGAAGCTATGTATTCAAGCAAGGATTCTCCTCGCTCATTTGTATCTGAGCTAACCCACATGAGGTAGTGAGCGTTAATGTCTCCGCCTAATAACAGAGGTAAATCTACCTCTCCAGCAAAGCACAAGGGTCTATCTATATACTAATAAGGTGGATCCATATTATGGGGAACATACATGGATGCAATTATCATTTAAATACCATTGTACCAACCTTGATTGTTATGGACAGGGCCACCACCTCCTTGTTTAACTGAGGTAGTGGCTGTATCTGTAGGTCATCATCATGAGAATCATAATATCTGTTTAGTTATAATTCTGTTTACTGCAACTGTAAATTTTATTTACCCCCCTGCAGTTGTGATGATCAGATTTAATGAGATTTGATTTTTTTTCTAATCCAGCAACCTCAAATAAAATGATCTGAATTAATTCAATATAATGACACCTTAATAAGTGTGAGGATTTTCTTCTATTGATTCAATATCTATTGAATAGACGAGTATGAGCTAATGATTTTAATTAATGAAGCTATATTATGACAAAGGAGTATTTCTAGGGATGATTATATACTATGTTGTTACAAATGTCCTTGTGCATTAGTATAGCTTTTTTTCAGATTATCTATTTTAAACATTATTGAATCCTACTCTTCAAAGTAAAGTCTGTTCTTTTCAACTACTTTCAGCCATCTTTCTCCCAGTAATTGTATTTGATGCCGGTACCACTTGGTTTTGAGGCAAAGAACTCTTCACATCCAATTTTTCTTCTTCTTCTTTTAGAAGTTTCTTCAATATGAGCTATAATATAATATAATAATATAATCTAACCAGACTTCTGTCAGAGCAGGTCTCTCCATCTCTGCCGGTCCATCGCGTCCTCCTCAGACAGTCCCCTACCAGCCATAATCTCCATCACTCAATCCTTCCATCTGACAGAGGGTCTTCCTCTCCTTCTACCCACAGCCTCCCAATCCATTATCAGCCTTGGTGTCCTGTTGTCGTTCATCCAGCTCAAG
The DNA here is from genome assembly GCA_948150685.1 of Rhaphigaster nebulosa. Lineage (NCBI taxonomy): Eukaryota > Metazoa > Arthropoda > Insecta > Hemiptera > Pentatomidae > Rhaphigaster > Rhaphigaster nebulosa. The sequence continues at coordinate 133,743,784 of OX411307.1, forward strand.
TGGCCATACCATCTGAGTCTTCTTTCTTCCATCACCTCTAGGACATTCCGTCTTACTTCCATTTTCTACCTTATAATGATATTTCTGACCCTTTCGATCATTGATATCCTTGCTGCTCTCCTCCAAAAATCCATTTCTACTGCTAGGATTTTTTTTCCTTCGGTCTTGCTGAGGGGCCATGTCTCCGATCCATATAGCATTACACTTTCTACCAATGCTTTTTAGATCAGTTTTTTGTCTTTATTAAAATATTGTTGCTCCATAGAAGAGAAATAAGAATTCCCACTGCTTTTTAGCCGTTTGTTTTTATTTTTTCGATATCTGGATCTGTTCTACCTATTATTTTTTCGATTTCTGTATCTGTTCTACCATTACTTTGTATTATGGATCCCAGGTACAGAATTGATCTACTTTACTCAACTTCGCTGATGTTGGGCCGATGCTCTCTGTATTTAGTTTTATTGTAATTTTTGCCGAGACCTTCTTGCTCATATTGGTCCACTGTTTTTCTAAACAGGTAGCTGATATCCTCCTCATCTTGTGCTATTAACACTTTGTCATAAGCAAATAATAAATGACACAGGTTTTTTTCCTTTATCTGTATTCCCATTTTTCCACATTTACTCATCCAACCTTTTAGGCATTCGTCAATATATATTTTAAATAGAGTGGGGGACATGCAACATCCTTGCAGTAGACTTTTTCCGTTTTGAAATTCTTTGGATAATAATGTGCCTATTTTTATCTGGTATCTGTTATTTCTGTAATGACGCTCAGAATATTATTGTCAGTAACAGCCTTCCTTAAGGATGGCCATTGCAGTGTGCGTGGTACGCTATCATATGCTTTTTCCGGGTCTATAAAGATCATGCTTAGCCTTTTCGCTTTATCTGTTTGTTTTTCTAGAAGTTGTCTCTGGGTAAAAATATGATCAATAAAGGATATCTCTGGTGTGAAGCCACATTGCTCCTCAGCCTGAACATGCTGCTTTTCCAACTGTGCTTTGACTATTCTTCCAAGAAGTTCCATGAATGGATTTGTCACGCAGATGCCTCCATAATTTTCACACTTATTCCTATCACCTTTTTTTAATATAGGTGTCAAGTAACCCGTCTTCATTTTCTTGTGAAATGCTTTCACCTTTTAGGATTTTATTAATAAAGTCTATGAGCATTTTGGTCAACTCAAGTGACCCCATACTTCAAGAGCTCCGCACACAGTCCTCCCGAGCCGGAGGCCTTCCTATTCCTCATCTTTTTCAACACCTCTTTGACTTCCTCTTGGGTGACAGATAAAGATGTATCATTGTACAGTTTTGTCTCTTCCTCCGTAAATTCATTTCTTGTTTCATTCATTAGCATCTCATAATTACTAGTCCAGTCCTGCATTTTTATTATATTCAGGTGTGCTTTGTATTTCTCCTCCTTTCTCAGTCCCTTGAGCATTGTCCATGCCTTGGCTGCCTGTCCAAATTCTAACCTGCTGTTAACACTTGCACACGTCCTTTCCCATTACTCATTCTTCTCCAATCTCACAATCCGAACAAGTTCTCCTCTCTTTTGTCTGTAAACTTCCCTGTCACTACTTTTTTTGGTTCTGAGCAATCTGAGATATGCCTGTTTGTTTTTCCTTGGCTCTGTTTGCTGGGTCTTCTGTTAGCCATTCTGTTCTTTTTATGTATCTTTCTTTTGCTCCCAGAACTTCAAAGGCAATTCTCTTTAATGAGCTTGTAAGGAAGTCATAGATATCTTGGGTGCTATGTCCGTTAAATTTGTTTAGCAATTCTTTTAACCTTTGTTAAAACAACATTCTGATGCCTTCGTTATGTAATAGCTCCAACTTAAAGACATCTTCCTCTTTACTTTTTCATCTCTTGCTTGTTGATTTTCTGATTTAGCTTTATTAATCCATGGGAAAGAACATACGGATTTTAGCATATAATGGTCCGACCCAATCTTGGCTCCTCTATATACCCTCGTATCTCGTACTTATATATTACTATAATAATCACCTAATCTATAATAGATCCCAGCTGTCTAGTTTCATTATGCCATGTGAACTTGTTTTTATCTTTGTGCTCAAAAAATGTGTTTATAATTATGAGGTCCATTTGATCGCACAACTGAATGAGTCTTTTTTCGTTATCTTTTAGCTCATATTCTCCATGGTTCCCAATTATCTTCCTGTTACTATCTTTACCGACTCTTGCATTCATATCCCTGAGCAGTAAAATTTCCTTTCACTTTTGGATCCCTTCCAACATTTCTCCAAGCTCGTTCCAAAATTCATCCTTGTGTTTCCGATCTTTATCATCGGTGGGACCATACATCCCTATAACTACAACCTCCCTTGCAAAAAGGGTTATGTCCATCCTTATTATCCGTTCATTCCTCATCTCCCGTCCGGTGATATTTTTTTATTTTTTCCTCATCAATAGCGAGACACCTGATCCCGCTCTCCTATGTCTCTCAACTCCTGGATAAAGTCTTCTATTTCTTCACTGTTCTTTTCTTTTTTCTTTGTTTTGGACAGGACAATTATGTCCATATTGAACTTAGTGATTTCTCTTATTAGGATGGGTAGCTTGGTCGATAGTCCCTGTACGTTCTAGCAACCAATGTTTAGTATCCCTTTTCGCTCATTATGCCGATTCATTTATATTCTGTCATTTTTCCGAGGCTTCTGATTGTTTGGTCTTTTAGCATTCTGTTAGATTTATAGTTAGTTGGAAGCTAGCCCACAGCACCAACCTCTAACCTGGAGGACTGCACCCAACCCCTAGAGGGATTGCCTTCACTATGGCTTGGAGTCCCTTCTACCCCTGAAAGCCATTGCCTGCATTTAATGAATGGTTATACCGCCAAGACTCGGTACCGCCTCTGTTAGCCTATTTGACAAAAGGTGTTTCCCAGGGATTACCACATGGAGGTAGAGGTCATATTTTAAGTTCTCATAATTATCAAAGATCCGATCTTTTAAAAATAAGCCATTGATCTAAACAAACCATAATCTGATGGTGCAATATCTGGTCTATATACAGGATGAGGCAAAACATTTACTCATTGCAGTTCCGATAATTTTTCCTTGGTCAAACAAAAACGATGTGCAGTGGCATTGATTGTTGTGTTGCAAAATGGCTTGGTTCCTGTTGACCAAACCGGGGTGCTTAGCATTCAAAACTGCATAAACTCTGTCTAGCTATTCACAGTAAAGGTTTGAGTCCCTACTACAGCCCATAAATCACGAGTAGTTGTATGTGAGTCCTGGTTCAAACATTCAAGAAGAACGTCATCATCAACGACCGATGGGCGACCTGATCTGCATTGTGCGATAGTATTTCGATGGATAATTGACGCTCCTTCTATGGCACAAAGTTCTTCGGTGGCTGTCTTTTCCAATAATGTCTCAAAAGACCGCAAATCGTGATTTTTTCTGCCAACTCAAGTCACAAGGAATTAAAGGATTAGTCAAGTAAACATTAACATAAATAGTAGGAACAAAAATTTTCTTATAGGATAATTATGAGAGTTGTAATTAAGGGCTGTGTTCATGCACAAGGACTTTAGTAACAACTTAGTACAAGCATTAAGAAAAATGTCTAAATGGCGGTTAGCCGCTGCAATCCTCCTGTTTATCTCCTGTGATATGTCATTTCGAGTGTTCATTTCCGAACTCAAATAGGTGAAGCTGGTTACCCTCTGAAAGTGATATTTTCCTGCATCAAAATATCCAGCTCCTGGTTCGGCTCCTCCAATCCGCATGTACTTCGTCTAGGCCTCATTAACAACTAGGCCTAGATCTTTGGCAGCCTCTTCTAAGGCCAGGAATTATTTTCACAGGGCTCGTTCTGATCTGGCAGCAATGTCAAAATCATCACTGTACCCCAGCAGCTGGACTGTGCTGTTAAACAGGATTGATCATAATTGGATTCCAAACTTCATTACCGCTTTCTCTCCTGAAAAATTAAAAAGGAGGCAGGCTAAAGCGTCTCCCTACCTCACACCGCAATTTGTGACAAAGGGGTTTGAAAGATCAACACCCACGCGCACCACACACTTTGAGCTTGTCATTGTCATCTTCACCAGTCTCACTAATTTCTTCGGGACGTTCATCTCTTTGGGCCTGGTAAAGCTCCCATCGGGCAACACTGTTGTAGGCAGATTTAAAATCGACAAAGAGATGGTAGGTTACAATTCTATACTTCTTACATTTTTCCAACATCAATCTCAGTGTAAATAGATGATCCATAGTAGATCTTCCTCTTTTAAACCCTGCCTGGTACTTCCCGACCTTTCTGTACGCCTGGGGAACCAGTCTCTCTAAGAGCATATTTGAGAGTACTTTGTAAGCACATGAAAGAAGAACAACACCCTGGTAATTGTTGCACTCCAGCTGGTTTCCCTTCTTGTGGAGTGGGCAGATAATGCCTTTCGTCCACTCATAAGGCATTCTTTCTTCTTGTCAAATAGAAAGGATGAGATTGTGGAGATCCTTGTTGAGGTCAGGTCCACCATACCACAATAGTTCTGCTTGAATGCTGTCCTGTCCTGGGGCCTTGTTATTCTTGAGTTTTGCGATGGCTGCCTCATGCTCGTCTTCATCAGGTGGCTCCACATCTTCCTGCATGTCTTCTTCTCTGCCTGTTTCTACACCTTACTCCACATCTTTCTGGAGACATCTCTTTTTCTGTTAAGAGACAGCCCTCTTCGTTCTTGCATGATGTTACTCTTGGTTTGAATGTGGTTCGCTGGTTTCATGGTTTCATTCACCCATTAAAAAAAAAGTTGACTCTCTTGTAAAGTTCTGAGGGATTCGATGTCTTCCATCCTCTTGTTCTCCCACATTCTCTTTTTCCTCTGATGCACTCCCTTCTCTCTCCTTCCATCATGGTAACACTCCTGTTTACGCCTTGTATGCCGCTTGGCCATCTTCCTATATGCCTCATTTCTCTTTACAGTGGCAGTTAAACAATCACTGTCAAGCCAAGGGGATCTGGTGCTGCGCGATTGATGGCCCAGAGTTTCCTCAGCTGCAGTCTTCAGAGCTCGGGATATTCCCGTCCACTGGTCGTCTGGAGTATCGTTTCTGTTCCTCAATTCTTCTATGAGCTGTATTCTGAGGTTCTCCTTATGTGCTCTACATACATCTACATACTTAACTTGAGAACATTGAATTTCTTCTGGATCAGCCCAACCTTTTTCCTCTTAGCTGAAATTCTTGCACGCAGACTGGCAATGTTAAGGTAGTGGTCTGTACCTGCATTGGCTCCTCGGTAAGTTCTGACTCAAATGAAGTTAGACTTCTGGCGAGATCTAATCAGAATATGGCCTATCTGATTAGAGATAGCACGATTTGGTGATCTCCACGTAGCTTTATGTATTCTTTTTCCTGGAAACATGGTACTTCCTACAACTAGGCCTTGGGAATTTGCGTTGATCAGCCTTTGACCATTATCATTAGTGAACTTGTGTAGGCTGAAAACTCCTGTAGTTGGAGGGTGTATCTATTCCTGGCCTACTTGGGTGTTAAGATTTCCCAGAACTATCTTAATGTCATCAGCGGGACAAGCCACGAAAGCTCTCACCAGATCTTCATAGAAGCCATTCTTATCTTCTTTGGGTGATACCTCAGTAGGTCCATGGCAATTGATGAGAGAGGTATTGAAGAACTTCCCTTAAAGGCGGATATAGCATAGATAGGGGTAATTTTTAAGACCAGTTGACGGGCTCTTTCTCTGACAATAAACTCTGTAATGAAGGTGTGGGTTTTGTGGCAGCTGTAGTACAGGGTGTGGCATTTAAGCTCAATGTGGCATTTCTCCAGTGGACTTCCTGGATCTCTGCTATGTCAATGTGGTAATCATTCACAATGTTAAGGAGTGCCTGAAGGGCTCCTAGTCTATACAAAGACAAGATTTTTTTTTTTTTTTTTTTTTTTTTTTATAGGAGGGGGGGTGGAAATCTTCAAAAGACACGGATAGGCCCGTACCTATCCGCGTGTGGGATTTCTACCCACTAAAACCACCTCCCTACACCTCTTTCCCACCCTCCACGGCACCACCGTTAGGCATTACTTCATGGAGGGTGATTGGCTGTGTGCCGCCTCATTGTTTTAGGCTACCACTATTTAGGCGCGCCTCTCCTTTTCCTCCTTCCTCAGCTTCTTGATGACCTCTGCCGCTAAGCGCTGGCCTGCCATCCAACACTCCTGTGAAAGCAGCATCAGGCTGACGATGCTGTCTACTGAAGCTCCTGAGCCACAGATTCCTAGAAATTCTTCCCTCTCTTCTTGAAAGCGGGGACAGCTAAAGAATACATGTTCTACAGTCTCATCTATTGTTGGGCTCCTTGGACATACAGCGGTATTGTCCAGCTTGAACCGCACTTGGTAGGCTCTGAAGCAGCCATGTCCTGTGAGCATCTGTGTTAGGTAGTAATCTACTTCCCCATGTTTTCTATCCAGCCAAGGTTGGATTTGAGGTATCAGCCTATGGATCCACCTCCCTTTCAATGTCGTATCCCAGCTACGTTGCCATCTCTCGGCCGTCTGCTTCCTTTCCTCTGTACTGGAGATGCGGTCAACTCTCTTATATGAGCTTTGCCTCTCTTCTGCGACCAGCTCTATCAGCGGCATCCTGGCCACCACACACGTAGCTTCATAGGAAACTGTGCAGAACGCGCTGATCACTCTGAGAACACTCCGGCGGTAGACAGATACCATTGGTCTCCTGTAGGCCAGTATGTCCAAGGCCTCACTCCATATCGCGGCTGCGTAGAGCAGAATAGATGGGACCACACTTGCGTCTCCGACTACTTCTGGGTCCGCCTATGTTGGGCATCAGTCGGGCCAACGCTGTGCTCATTCTAGCCGCTTTATCGCATGCTTGTTGGATATGCTCCTTGAACCACAGCCTCTCATCGATTATAACACCAAGATACCTCAGGGAAGACTGGGACCTAATTCTTGTCTACCCACTCTCAAGGTTATTTCTTACTTCCTTTTGCGATTACTAATAAGAAGGGCCTCTGTTTTCCTGTCTGCCAGCTGGAGCCCCACCGATGCCAGCCAATCTCGGATCAATGAAATGCTCTGGTTGGCCTTCAAGGTCACTTCATCTTTGTATTTTGCCTCGATCACCACTGCGATGTCGTCGGCAAAGCCCACCGTCTTGGCACCCTCTGGCAAGCTAAGCCTGAGGACCCTATCGTACATGACATTCCACAGTAGTGGCCCAAGCACTGAGCCCTGGGGTACTCCACCAGTCACCTTAAACCTTTTTGGCCCATCCTCTGTTGAATAAATCAGGGTCCTGTCCCTGAAATAATCTCGAATAATGCTCGTCAGGTAAGTGGGGACACCCATTTCCTGCAGGACATTCAGAATACAGCTCCATATCGCCGAGTTAAAGGCATTTTTAACATCAAGCGTGATAACTGCGCAATAGCATTTCGCACCTCTCCTCCACCTCTTCCCCGCAATAGCCTTCCGAGCCGTTTCTATCACCATGGTGATTGCGTCCAGAGTTGATCTTGCTTTCCGGAAGCCAAACTGAGTCTGTGCTAGGCCCCCTACACCTTCTGTGGTCTCTTGTATCCTGCCAGCTATAATTTTCTCCAAAGCCTTGCCAGCTGTGTCCATATCGGTTGATATGCTAAAGGGTCCAATGTGTTTCCCTTGCCTTTCGGGATCAGCACAAGGCGCTGTCTTTTCCTTGGCCGCGGAAAGGATCCTTCACTTAAACAAGAACTGAAGACAACGTCTACGACAGTCAGCGGTCTGGTCGTTCCACCAGTAGACTGAGTTTCGGCCCATGCATGCGTTGCTGCGCACCATAGCTGTGTCACACGCTGTGGTGACCAGATCCATTACCTGGTGTGCCTTATCCTCTGCGGAGCCTGAAAGCTCACAAGATGCCTCCATCATAATTTTGAATGACTCCCTGTCAAAAGTCCTAGCTTGCCAGCGAACTGTACTCCTTTCTTGCCTCACTGAAATTGTTTTTCGGTTTCCCAGGGTGATCAGTATAGTCTGGTGATCGCTGTGGGTGTATAGGTCGCAGACCTGCCAATCAGTAGTTGGACGTAGGCTGTCACTGACAAATGTCAAGTCAATGATGGAAGACCTGCCCCCTAAATGTTGGTTTCGTCCCTGTATTTACCATCACCAAGTCGTCCATCTGGGCAAAGACTTCTGATAGGACTTCTCCGCGTCGGTTCGTCGACCTGCTGCCCCACTCTGTCGCCCAGGCATTAAAGTCTCCGGCAATTTCTATTGGCCTACGCCCTCTGGCGTCTCGTACTATGCTATCTAATTGATCTTCGAATTCCTGGATTGTGGTGCTCGGCGGGGCATAGCAGCTGTACAGGTACAGATATTGTATCTTACCCCAGAAAAAAACAGTTGTAGGGGCCTGCGGCGTTTCCTCTATGCAGTTTTGTCCACATGCCCATATTGCTGCCCTTCCTGTGACGTCGGATACCCAACAGTTACCATCCAAGTTTTTATACGGCTCACTCAACATCATGGCGTCCACTCGTAGATCTTTAACGGTTTGCCATAAGAGATCCTGGGCGGCTTCGCAGTGGTTGAGATTAAGTTGGAGGATTCTCATCTGCAACGATTTTTTATCCTTATTTGTTCTTCTAGAGCTCGCTGTAATGCCGGGCATTTGCTACCACCGCACGGGTGTCCGTTACTGCTTACTCTATCGCATAGTGCTCAAATTGGACTCTTCTTGCAGTCCACTGCTCGATGACCCTCTTCCCAACACTTGCGGCAACACTTCATTCGGTCGGGCCCTTTGCATTGCCTGGCCAGATGTCCGAAATCCCAACATCGGAAACAACGCTGTAGTTGGATTTTCTCTCGAATCCGACTGATAACCAGTCCTACCCTAATCCTTCCTTCAGCAATTGCTCTCCTGGCCTGTAGGACTGGTAGAGCAACAACTGCCATCTTTGTTCCAGCATATGCCAGGCGAATCGATCGTACAGCAGTTTCTGGATCTGCTCTCCATCTAATAAGGTAGTGAGTGCCTCAGCAACTTCTTCTTCTGTTGTAAGGGCATCCAGGTCTCTGATTTCAATCCATGACTCCTGTCTCAAAGCCCTTACTTCGGCCTCTGATCCCAACGCTCCTTCTAGGGTTTGCTTCACGCTCTCCAGAGTCCCTTTTGATTCTCGGTTCAACTGTATCAGAAGATTCCCGGCCTCATTCTTGCGAATCCTGGTGATACTTGAGCCCATACTTTGCAATGCTGAATCGGCCCGAACCTTACAAAGGGTATCTGCATAGGTGGTGCCTTCTGAGATCTTGATTATCAGGGCGTCCGGCTTTGGTGGTTTTGGGCATTGGCACCCTTTTCTGCCCCTCCTCTTCTTCGTGACTGTTTGCCACTGCCCCTCTGTGGATGCTGTAGGAGCCATCATGTGTTGCCGAGGCTGCTCCGCTCTTTCTCCCCCCCTAGGTACCTTGGCATGTTTACCCTGTACAACCACCTTTGTTTTTTGCTTCTTTCTCAAGTCCTCCTCTTGAGCAGTTGAACGCTGGTTATCCAACTGATTCTTTTTTTTCGTAGTTTTTGTTGGTGCTGGCGTCACAGTCTGGGTACCAACATCCACTATACTTTCTGCTTTTTCCTCACTTAATTTGATCTCCAGTGAGATCAAGTGGTTCTGGATTCTACAGGCTTATTCCTTTATCTCACCGTGGACATTATGTCGCGACTGGATGTATGCTTGTAAATCCTGGACTTCTTTAACAAGTTTCGTCCACTCCGCCTGGCAAAACTCCAAAGGTGTACCTGAAGTTGTCTCAGCTACAGTTGGGTTTCTATACGTGGTTTTGTGGTGGTATGATGACGATGACGTGGGTCCCGCTTTCACAACCTCTTCTGACGCCGGTACTGGGGTTCCGAGCCCCTGCACCGTAAGACTAATCTCCTGCTCTATCATTTCATAAATTTAATTTGCATTTTATACCTCCTGCCAGGTTTAATACAGCCGCCTCTAACCAGGTCACCGCCTAATCTAGGAACCGTCACGCCTGGATTTGTTTAGTTTTGGTCTACCCCGGGTATTTTATTTCCCCGGTACCCGGTAAAAATGCTAACAAGAAGGATGATTCGTTGTCTTCATGCATCACAAAAATGTTCAAGGTACTAGAAATGGAAAAAATTATTTAATTAAAATTTTTCAAAAAGTAAAATTTGCCTTTTTTTTCTAAACTTGAAAAAATGTCAAGGTTTTTTTTTTAAACCAAAATTCTGCATTTATTTATTCTAAAAATATAAAAATTAATTTCTTTTTTAAACTTTATATCTTTAAAGAAAAATGAATTTTATTTTCATCCTCTTTTAAAAGACCCAATTCATTAGCAAATGAGTATAGTTGTCTGTACTAATAAATTCTTCAGTTTTAAATACTATTGCACCGTTCTGTGTGTATTTAGTTACCTAATGGTTTATGAAATCAAGTTCAAAATTACCTTAGCAGACCGTTTTAACTATATCCAATTATGAAGAAATTATGTATTTTTTTGCCCGACTCTCCGCTTAAGAGAGAATTTTTTGAAACGAAAAGGGGACTAAATCTGTGTCCGTGTCTGTTTATTAGAAGGTCCGGTTAATAGAAGTTGAAAACAATATAAAGTAAATGTTTATCCGGGGTAAATAAAACTGTCCGTTTATGAGAGATGTCCAGTTGTCTGAACTGTCCGTTTGAGGAAGTTCCACTGTATTAGCTCTGAGTTTCAATTTCAATTGATTTACACTCCTCTTCTTATAATTTGTTTGCCGGTTCGCTCCTCACAATAATCATAATTATCGGGATAAAATGAATCCTGGCAACCCGTCATCTTTGTCATGACAAGGGCAAGGATGAGGTGTTGCTAGGTTCCATTTTATTCCCATAATTATGATTATTTTGCTATATTATTTTATTTTACTATCTATATAAAATAAATTTATGAATATAATTGTGGTGAAATTTATTCAAATACGTGAATTTTATTTGCTTACACTTGAAATCGTTTTTGTACTGTATTTTATAGTTGTTTTTATTTTTGGTGATGCGTTGAACCCTTAGTGTCAGAAGTTAAGTAACAACTTTTCGTTATCAAATAGGAGTACAACCTTTATAATTGTTCAAATTCAATCTTAAGTCCAAATTGTACATTTTATTATAAGCCGACCAAATACAAAATTTATGGTTCCAATTTTGTTTTACAATTTTGTCCAATAAATTGACAAAAAGTGCCTTGAATTTTACAGTTCACTGTCTTGAAATCCTTGAATTTTTTTCGTACTATAATGCTGGACACCCAGATAATTCTCAATTACACCCTGGTACAACAATTAGAGCTTTTTTTAGAGCCAGGCGTTTAAATTAAGTAGGCTATATTAACCCCTGTCCAACAAATAGTAATGATTATTACAATAATTAAGGAATTACCGCTCTTTTCGACCCTAAATATTTATTTTGGGCTTCTTTAGTTGTGTAGCTATCCTTATGTTTTTACTTTGTCTTATGTTTTTTCCCTATATGGTCCTAAATTGGTATACAAAACTAGTGCTGTGTTAATATCTGTTGTAAACAAAGTAGCAAGTTATTAAAGCTGTTTTTTTTTAGTGAAACAAAAGTGTGTACATTTAATAGTTCTGTTTAAATTAATTTGTTTTGCTCACTTTTTGACAAAATTCTTTGATGTTACACAGTATCCCTTCAAACCTGTCCAACCACTTTGTTCCTCCGAATAAATTCTACATTTTGTTTTCCTACGCTACCTTTTCCAATCTACTGTTATAACAACAGAAATTTTGAGCAGTCTTTCATAAAATTTGACTGATCATTATTGGCCCCAACCATTAAAATAAACTGCAATGTCTTACAGAATTGTAGAGCCATAAAACCATTTACTTTCTCTTGTGCATTTTTTAAACTTCTAGTTGAATTATAGCACCACCATGTAGCATAATTTAAAAATCAACAATTTTAAAACAAATGTTTTACTACATATGTCTTAAAGCATACGATTCAACTGGAATGAGTCCTTTGTCTTGATTTCTGATTACTAAGTCTGGTTTAGAAATTTTTCTGAAAATGTACCTTAGGAAGAACATTTTACACACAGACCAATAGTTCAGGTGTTATTGACCTTATTGTTGAACAACCAAAAAGTTGTTGACCGACTTCAATTGTTTAAAACTCATTTTTTCCGTATTTTTATATGATATTAAGTTCATTTTTTTGTTTTTCACAAACAAAAATTTTTCACATCTTTAACGTAAAAAAAGAAAACTTTTTGGCGCATCTATGAATTTTTCACCTGGTTCCTACATACCTATTTTATCTAAAACATATGCAATTTATTTCTACTATTTTTCTTCTAATTATCATGTTGAGAAAGTCCATTAGAGATTTATTTATTTTTTTTTTTTTTCCTATCGCGCCTGGACTACAAATTTGACTACACCTAAGCCAGATAAACATTGTTTTATCAGTAAGATCTCCATTAAAATAAATCTCTATTTGATGAAGTTTTTATCCATCAGATTATGGGTATAAGATCTAACAATATAGTTTTAGAGCTGTTGACAAGCTAAGATTTAGTAGCCCTACCTTCTGCGCTGGTAGAAGAAATAAACAATTCTAAGGTTTGTCGAGGGTACATCACTAAAGAAGTACCATTTGTATTTTGTATTATTAGTTAAGAATAATTTCAAATAATAGTTGTTTTATTTATTTTTATTGTTTATTATTTTTTTCAGCATCAATTTCTTCCTAAAATGGCAGTGGTTATAGACAGTGTTGTATTTTATTACGTAAATATTGAGTTACTGTTGAATAGTCTAGACTAAGAAACTAATAAATAAAAAAAATCCGAATAATGGTAAGGAATTTTTAATTGGATTAGTTGTAGTTTCTATTTTTAATTATTGTCTTATCTATACAGTTAAATGGATATCACAAAAAAATCTGAAAAAACTATTCTTATTTCATTGTTGCAACTGATTGACATTTTACTATGTCTAGTATGATAAAGCATTCAGACATAGTTACAGTCATACGTTGCTTTTTATAAATTTTGTTCCTCACAAAATTGTTCCACACATTGTTGAGGTGAATAATTCAATAAAAGGGCAAACATTGCTTTAATATTTTAGTAGGAAGTTGATAATATACTGAAATTTTAAGACAAACTAAGATGCAACAAAACCGTTTTGGTTCTTTAAATCCAAGAGCCTTCACGAAATTTCATTCCTTATTTGAAGACAATTTTTTATTATACATCCATATAGTGGTCATCCTCAGTATTTAATTTGTACTTGTTTGTCAACTGAAAGTAGGGGCATTTCAAAATGACACTCATCAGAAGGTGGTAACAAACATGTAAAAATTGCATTATTTGAAGATGATTTATTTCAAGCGAAACTACACACCCCCCTGATGATAAAAAACTTTGCAGAAATTTGGAGGGAGCATCGCTCCTACAGACAAAATTTAAAATTTAGGAATTTTGGTTGTGTTTTTTTCCGTCCACATGCACTTCTTGAAAATGAATCGTTTCAAGCACACGTTAAACTTTGCATGCCCCTAGATGTGAAAAAACTTTGCCAAAATTAGAAGCGAAAAAACTTTGACAAAATTAGAAGGTAGACAAAATTTGAAATTCTTGTTTTTTTTCTTATGTACTTTCGAAGATGATTTTCCACATCAAAAAAAAAATTTGTTTGTCGGATCTAGGTGGGTGTGAATAAATACAAAACTTAAAACCTTTGGCAAGCATAGCAGTTTTGAAAATTATTTTTTGTTTTATTCATCTTCCAGGTACTATGATCAAACTAATATAGACATTTTTTGTAAATTTTAACTAACCTCATCTATTGACTGGCTGCCTGTCACTCACCACCTTTGAGTTAAGAAAGCTCAATTAAATAAATAAACATTGTAAAGAATTGCTACAAATTAATTATGAATGTTGAGCAGCTCTAAACAACCTTGCATAATATAACATCATAATATAATGCGTGTGCGTTGAGTGGGCACCGGGGTCATTCTGGTATACCAGGCAACAAAGAGGCCAGGCTAGGTTCAGAGCGTACTCCCATTACCTCGGAGCCTGTCTGTGAAATAAGTTTGAGCTATCCCAAAAGGAGAATTGGGGCGGCCTATGATATCAAGGCCAAACAACATTGGCAACTGAAAAAGCAACTCCATTCAAAACTTTCTTGATGGTCCCTGTGTAAGTTAGAAGCGAACAGTTGCTGAAATTGTACAGGGACTCATTCAGGAAAGTGACTGTGATTTACACGGGACGCTGTAAACTAAACAGTCACATATTCAAACTCAAGTTGATAAGATCACCTTTAGATTGGAGTAAGTTTTGTTAACCGCATATATAATTAAGGAAAAAATTGGTCGGGGAGTGCGGTCAAAGACAAACATACTAATAAGTGTAACACTTTTATGTAGATTCTGTCATTTTGGGGATGAAACAGCCTATCACATCATTTGCTTATGTAACAGGTTTACTAGACTGAGGTTCTCAGTGTTTGAATTGGAGTGAATATTGGATGCAAAGCAGTGTGAACTCATCAATCCAACAATCATCTTGAGATTCATTAAATATATATTATGTTTTGAATAACAGCTTAATAAAGGTGTACAATAGGCCTGAATAGGTAGTGGTGCTTAAAGCCTAAGAAATAACCAACAAGAAAAATAGTTTTTATTGAAAAAATAATCAAATAAAACAAGCAAAAAAACTTCAAAATAACTCAATTTTTCAAAATTTTGAAAAATGAAATTGAGCTTGTTTGAAAAAGTGGTAATTACTTAATAAGTTTAAAAAAATGTAATTGTTATATATATTTAAAAAATTACCATTAGTTATTTTCCTATGAACTTTTATATTTATGTGAAATTCAGACACATATAAAATGTTCAAATTTAAACGTTCAGAGTTCAAAATTCATTGTAGTTGTCAGAATCAGACGAATCTACTTCACCCTCATCTTCAACTTCCTCTTCCTCTTCCTTCATCAACAGTTCTTCCAAACTAGGAGAAAAAAAAACAGTTTTTCTAGAACTGGGCTTCCCAAGAACTACACAATTTCCATTTATTCAATTTTTATTGCCCAGCCATAATTTGTTGATGAGATCACAGGTGTGTCTGAACAGTTTAAATTATACCAAATTTTTGTTATATGTTTAGTTCTTAGTAATTTATGCATGAACGCTTTTCTGCTAGGATCTATCTCTTATATTTTTAAAGGATTCTTTCCTTTTTTGGAATAATTGTCTGCAAATATGTTGAATCTTAATTCATTTATGACTTCACATCTGTTTTTATAAAATTTACAAACTAGTTTTCCTAGCACCACAGTTTGATTGTAAAGTTATTGCTGTCACTCAATGATCCCCATACTTGCTGAACCTCTTTTCTAATATTTTGAATGACCTAACTTTGGAATCCGATTTATACGAAAATGAAACCTTTAAAAATGCCATGATGTAATTTCTTGTGTCTGAATGCACAGAAGATGAATATGCGATTTTCTTGAAAAATTATTTATTATACATAACGCATAATAACATATCATACTTCTATTCATTGATTTCTGATGACAGTATACAAAAAACAAAATTTCTGCATTATATAGTTACAGAAAGAAGCAGAGGCTAAGATGATTTTTCACCTTACCAGAGTTAAAGAACAAAACATATTACAAAAGTGCTGTGGATTTAAACTGCTCTAATCCACCTATGATCTCATCTACAAATTATGGCTGGGCAATAAAAGATGAACAATTGGAAATTGTGTCGTTCATGGGGAGCCCAGTTCTTTTTCCCCATTTTGGAAGAATTGTTGATGAAGGAAAAGAAAGAGAAACTTAAAAAATAAATAACCATAATAATGATAACACAGCTTAATAACTTGAAAAATGGAACTGGAGTAACATTCACTTCTAATACCACTAGAATGGGAATTGCAATTCTTCAACAGATAGTTGTTTTTTTTTTTTAAATATATTAAACTAACTTCAGTTCATGTTTTCACTACTTAAAATTTGGAAATACAAAAATATCAAAATTTATGAAAAAATGTCAACATGATTCATGGAGGCACTTGGTGGTTGAACAGAATTCACATCATGTTGAAACAACCAATTAACTTCCAATTGGTTTATTTTTTTATTTTAAAAAAGTTGATTTTTAAACCAAATGTTACTTCTAAATCATCTTGAAATTGAGTTACACAGGTCAATACTTTTACAGAACTCTCATTCATTTAAGCAAAGAATTAATAAGTTCTATTTGTCTTAATTTCAATATTTTCAACCCTGGATTTATAGATGGAAAATGGATTAAAATAGATTCAACATAATTTTTAAAAAAATATATTTAATTTTCTTTCTTAAATAAAAATAAAATTTAAAGTATGTCAAATTGAGCATAGCATATGCCCCCCGCTGTTATTCCCAGAAATAAAATGTTGCTAAATAAGCTATTTATCCTATACCAAAAGAACAAACAAAAAACTCTTGATTTGTTTGGAATTATAAATATTTTTTGTGAATTGAGCTATGTAGGTCAATTCTACTAGACTAAAGCTCTTGACTTTATGTTGCATGCACTTTATGTATATTTCGATATATATTAATGAAATAAATAGAATTGACATGCATAGCAATGTCATCAATATAAAAGCTGAACAAATTTTTTCAAATGATGCTCTCTTTAGAACGAAAATGTGTATAAAGAAAAAGTATTCAAAAAGTAAATAAATAAAAAAAATCCAAATAATAGTAAGGAATTTTTAATTGTATTTGTTGTAGTTTCTATTCCGGATACGGAAAACAAGCTGCAGCCCTTGTGCAATGGCAGGAGGTTCTCCTCCACAAAGGAATGACTATTAACACCTCCAAGAGTCGTAGTTCTATCAAGAGAGGATCAAGAGGACGTCCAGCTGATCTGTAATGGTACTTGAAGTTGTGCAGGAGTTTACCTATTTGGGGACAGTCATTAGCAAAACGGGGAAGATTGACCCAGAAGTAGCAAATAGTATATAAAGCCAACCAGGTCTAATACCCTATCTGCAAGAGCATAGTGGGGCACAAAGATATTGGTAGGGAAACTAAAAGGCACATTTACAAATCTGTGTACCTCCCAATCCTCACTTATGGAAGTGAAAGCTGGGTTAGGCTGGATAAGCAAGCCAGCCGAGTGACAAGTGCTGAAATGAAGTTCCTGCGGAAAGCAGTTAGAAAGACCAAGAGGGACTGTATCGGAAATGAACAGATAAGAAAGGAGCTGGACGTACGGTTGGGGGAAGACTGACAGCTAAAGTGGTTTGGGTGGGTATGTTTGTCAAATGGAGAAGGAGAGGTAGCCATGGAAGATAATGGAAGCTCGACCCAGCGGGAGGAGGCCATGAGGCCGTCCCAGAATTTCCTACCTGGAGTTGGAATTCAGAATTTCCTTCCTGGGATGTTCCCTATAAAGCGGATAGGGGGGTAAAGAGGCAAACCCCTTCAAGAAATGAGGCAGCTTAGTAGAAACCGATAGGCATGGCTGCATTGGATCTGGGCTCCTTGACGCTAGGAATGGCATCAAGAGGAAGACCAAGAAGAAGATAGTTTCTATTTTTAATTATTGTTTTATCAATGGAGTTAAATGGATATCACAAAAAAAATCTGAAAAAATATTCTTATTTCATTGCTGCAATTGGTAGACATTTTACTATGTCTAGTATGATAAAGCATTCAAACATAGTTAATTTTAAGTTGCTTTTTATTGTTAAGGTGAATATTACAATCAAACATTGCTTTACTATTTTAATAGGAAATTGATAATTTACTAAAATTTTAAGACAAGCTAAGATGCAACAAAACAGTTTTGGTCCTGTTAGTTCAAGAGCCTTCACGAATTTTCCTGTTTTATTTGAAGAACATTTTTAGTCATACATCCATATAATTACCATCCTCAGCATTTAATTTGCACTTGTCTGCCAACTGAAAGCAGGCGCGTTTCAAAATGACACTCATCGAAAGAGGGTAAACATATGCTTTATTTGAAGATGATTTATTTTAAGCACACAAGAAACTGCACGTCCACTAGATGCCAAAAAACTTTGTCTGCCGAAGTTTGGAAGAGACGTCGCCCCGTAGACAAATTAAATTTTTTTTTTTCATTCTAACAGTGCACTTCTCGAAGGTGAATTGTTTCAAGTACACGTGAAGAAGCACTTGATATTTGTACTCTTCAAGAAATATAAACCTTCTAACTTTTATAATATCTTATTAATGAAAGAGGGCAAATCATGACTATAAATTTTCTTCAAAGAAGACATGAAAATTCGCCATCTTCAAATAATACAATTTTTCAATATTTGATACCCTCTTTCGATGAGTGTCGTTTTGAACCCTCTGCCTCTCCCCCCTTCGCTTTGAGTAGGCAGATAAGTGCACATTGAATCCTGAGGATGGACATGGACCTGGATGCATGATAAGAAAATTTCTTTGAATAAGACATCAAATATTGCCATTCGAATTTGTGTACTAAACATCCTTTGATAGCTTTATTAAAGGATGTTTAGTATACAGTTCAATGAAAATATAAATTAATCACTCAAGGTATTTTGATTCTAAATCACATGAAATGCTTAGTATTGGCTATGCTTGCAAATCTTTTTTTCTATGCACATTTTGAGTATTTTTTCTTTATAAACATTTCAGTTCTAAAGAGAGCATCGTTTGAAAAAAATTGTTATGGCTTTTATATTGATGACATTGCTATGCAGGGCAATTCTATTTATTTTAGTAATATGTCGAAATATGCATAAAATGAATGTAACATCAATTCAAGAACTTTAATCTAGTAGAATTGAAAATCCAGGATTGAAAATATTGAAATTAAGACAAATAGAACTTATTAATTCTTTGCTTAAATGAATGAGAGTTCTGTCGAAATATTGACCTGTGTAACTCTATTTCAACATGATTTAGAATTTACATTTGGCTTTGAGTTATGGGATGAAGACAACTCTCATATTCATTAAATGAGCTTGCTGCTCGAGATATCAACTTTAAAAATAAATAAATACTATTTGGAAGTTAATTGCTTGTTTCAACATGATGTAAATTCTGTTCAACCACCAGTGCCTCCTTGAATCATGATGACATTTTTTCAGAAATTTTGATATTTTTGTATTTTCAAATTTTAAGTAGTGAAAACATAAACTGAAGTTAGTTTAATTTTAACAAAAAATAGCTATCTGTTTAAGAATTGTAATGCCCTTTTTAGTGGTATTAGAAGTGAATGTTATTGCAGTTCCATTTTTCAAGTTATTAAGCTGTGCTATCATTATGATATTTTGTGGATCTCACTTTTAAGCTTGGCAATCACTGTAGAAAAGTTGATGATTCATTAACTTTAAAAACTATCCATTGCATTTACGAATATATTTTTGAGATGGCTTCTAAATTTTGTTAGATTTAATCTATATTTGAAAAGGTTACATTGAAATTAGTGTTCTAGTTAATGGACAAATTTGTTTTAAAATTTGATGAATTATAGGAGATTGCTTAGAAATTATTTGCTTAGTGATGGACTTGATATTTGACCTTAGGGCATCTTAATTGAAATATTTCTAGTGATTAAATCAATCCATTTTTTTTTTATTATGAAGGCTTTATTTCAAATTATTATTTAAATTTTCTTGTGTGTAATATTAATAACTATTTGAAATCAATATTTTCAATATTATATATTATTATATTCAATTAATATATAATATATATATTTCAATCAATATACATGAAATTATTTGTTACAGGCAGATGAACCTCCTTACTTAGCTGTAGGCACAGAAGTTAGTGCTAAATATAAAGGTGCATTTTGTGAAGCCAAGATTAGAAAAGTTGTTCGAAGTGTTAAATGCAAGGTATTATGTTTTGAGAAATATATTTAAAAAACAAAATACAATTTTTCTTTCCCTTTTTCCATAAAGTCTACATTCTTTTTCATTATCTTCAGTGCATTTTTTAGAGCAATGATGCTTCAAATTGCTGAATTCAGTATTTTCAGGTCTCAAATCAATGCCTTGGTTTTTTTTTCTAATGTTGTTCCTTTCCTCTGACTAAGGCAGGTATACCCAAAACAATACATAACACACTCCAAGTATTAATAATCTGGACCTCCTGTGTTTGTCATTTCCCAATTGTCTTACCTTAATTTACTTTCTTATTTCAGTTATCGGCAAATTTTTGAAAAAAATTATCAAAAACCGGCTGTTGTATTTTTTAACGTTTTAAGAAATATTTGACGAATGACAATTTTCATTCCAACCTCAAACTGATGCTGACTATGCTTTACACACACTGAGGACATTACATCAACAATGCATTAAATAAGTAATATGCTACTGGTTAGTTTCGGTATTAAAAAAGCATTTGTCAGTGCATGGTGACTGGTTATACTGACAAATCTAAAAAAATACGAATGTCCACAAAATTTATAAAAAATAGTGATTAAAAATTATTTAAATTATAGATCATTGACCATTTAAACTAACTCATACACTATCAACAAAAAACTAACGGTTGGTACTCCCTTAGGATCCTGCCTGTCTCCTATACTTTTAAATGTACTGATTAATACCGTTTTTTTTATACTGTTTTGCCAAAAGATACAACAATCATAGCCCACACAGACGACATATTGGTACTGGTTAAACGTTGAAGCTTTGATGAATTAGAGTCTGTTACTATTATTACTACCACTAATATTACTAACATGGCCCACCAATCCGCAGCTTTCGATAGATCTTTTCTTGTCCGAACCTCATCCTTATGGAATTCCATTCCTCCTTCCATTCGTCGCTCCAATACTCTTATCCCTTTCAAATCCTGTTTATTCAATCACTTATTTTCCATCCAGTTTCAAAAAACATTGTAAATAGATTTTCTCTTATTTCAATCAACATTTGTAAATATGTTACTCCATTTCTAATTTTTGTCATATCTTATTATTAACATAAGAAGTTCGTGTGGTTTTTGTTTTAAGACGTATTCAATTAGACCATTAATGTCTATTTCATATGCTAGAAGTTATTGTATTATGACTTGTTATAATTTTCATTTGTATTTATTTATTAACTTTTCTTTTTTCTTTTTCTTTTTTAATTATCTGTTGACGCATAAGTTCCTATTTCATCTACTCTAAGGCTCTGAAGCTCATCTATCATTGCCTGTAATTGTTATTCTAAAGGGACTTGTCCCAGAATAAATAAAGAGTTTATTATTATTAGTATTGTTATTAATATGTCTTGTGCGATGGACTAAGAGTGAGAAACTTTATTTCAATACAGACAAGGCAAAATACATTATATTTTTTTGATTAAAGACAATCCCAATACTAAATATAGATTAAACTAAATTCTGCAAGACCGATAGAACATGACGTAATTTGACACCTCAGCATACTGTTGGACAGAAAACTAAATTGGAACCGACATGTTGACAACATCCACAATCAGTAACTACAGACCATTAACGGACTTGCTATTGCAGCAAGAGTCGGGTGGGGTCTCTGATCAGAGATATTGAAATTCATTTACGAAGCAGCCTTAATTCCAAAAATATTACTATAATTCATATAAAGTAATTTCTTCTGTTATATTTTTTTCTTTTATTAGAATATTCTATACATCATTATTGTCGACATTTCGGGGTATTTCCCCATTTCAGGACAAATCCCTTCTATAATCCATGTTTTCGAGCACTAATTTCAATATCATTATACACTCTTTATGTCATAATTGAATCCATAATAAGTATTATTTCATCTTCACTTTTAATCTTCACTTTTTCTTACGTATTATAAGAAGAAGTAACATTCCTATTTTATTTTCATTATCTCAGTGAAAATAAAATATGCAACATTCCTAATGTACCTTATAATTTTAAGAGATTGGGATAGTAATATTTCTATTCCTACTGTATTTTATTTTAATTAAAAATAATGGTTGGCCTTGGATTTGCTTACTTCTCTACAATCGGCCTGAATTCCTTTAACTTATTTTGTTTCATTTTTAAAGAAACATACTCTCTTTATGCTATAATTAAATCCATAATAAGTGTTATTTCATCTTAATTTTAACCGTCACTTTTTCTTACACATTAACTTATAAGAAGAGTTTAATATTCCTATTTTATTTACACTGTGATAATGAAAATAAAATAGGAATGGAGGTTCCAATAGGTATTACTCTCAACATTGGCAATGAGGTATTTCTTTTTCAAAATTAGGAAAAAGCCACTCTAGCTTGAAAGACCAGTTACAAGAAATTTATGGATACTTTAGGAGGAACGAATCACCGAATCTTAAGAGCTGCTTGAGGATCAAAATGAATTTTCGGCCAATTTGGGAAAGATGTCATTTCATATTCGATCATAGACTAAGGTTTCCTGAGGAACACCTTTCGAGAAAAGTAGTGATGAGGAAGGAGGTTAGTTGGAAACAATAACTGTTAGGGAGCTGGGATACAAGGAATGGAACCAGCACTATTAGAAAAGGAGAGATTGGATTTGAAAAGGAATATTGTATGATCAACAAAATCAGAAGCTTTTGAGAAATTGAAGAAGAGATGGGTCATGATTTTCTGTTGGTCTATGGAGGAAAGAAGTTCATGTGTAATTTTTAGTAAGGCCTCTAACTAGAATGGAAATTGGATTGGGAAGGATTAGAGACAGCATTATGCTCATGGAAAGAGGAATTAAAAATGGACTGATCTGTCTAGTCACTTAGCTAAATTATTATAAGATGGAGATATGCCTTAAGTCATAACTGTAGAGAAGTAGGGAGTTAAATCATTTCCAGCTGTAAGAAAAATATTATTTTTATGGGAAAATTGGCGGAAGGACTAAGTTTAATTATTTCAATCAGTATTTGGTCTGGGTCATAGTCATTAGTTCAGGCAAACAAAACATTTGATAACTTCAGCATCATTAAGGTTGTCTACATATGGTTGTGAAGATTAAAAACCTTTTTTTTTTTAATATACATTGGAGATGATATAACATTTCCAAGTTAATTGCAACCTTTTCCAAATCAATTGTCACCTTTTCCATTTCAATTGTAACTTTTCCATTTCAATTGTAACTTTTCCATTTCAATTGTAACCTTTTTCATTCCAAGTGTAACTCTTTCCAAATCAATTGTCACCTTTTCCAATTCAATTGTAATCTTTTCCATTTCAATTGTAACTTTTTCCATTTCAATTGTAACCCAACCGGACAGGAATTAATTTAATTTTATTATTGAAAAATAATTATTTTCATTAAAATAATTAATTTTGAATTATAGCATTTCCTAGTCAATTGTAACCTTTTCCAAATCAATTTTCACCTTTTCCATTTCAATTGTTACTTTTTCCATTTCAATTGTAACCTTTTCCAATTCAAAAAATGATAAATATTGAATCATCACCAAATCGATGAAATCCACCCCCTCCCCTCCAAATAAATAAAAAATAATAAATATTTAAAAATAAATAAACAACAATTTTATTTCAAAAATTTGAACTACTTAAAATAAGCACTTTATATCAACTATCTAAAAAATTCGGAAGAATAAGCAAAAACTATTTTAAAAGCCATTATTGTAATCAAAATAATTATCTTCTAGCCGTTTTATTAATTTTCGATGCCATTTTATTAGATCAGTAAATAGAAGATAAAAAGGCCATTCGGACACCAAATTTTTTATTTTATTTTACACTATATCGACGTTTCGGCCGTCTTGGGCCATTCTCAAGTCTGAAAGAACAATTTTGTTTAGTCTATTTTCATTAACATAATATATTTTTTCTTATATAATTATTAAAACATTTATTTCATTTCTAAATACCTACCATGTAAAACATACTTCATTTAATTGTTTATATGTAAAACAAACGTTAACAATGTGCTATTTCCTTCAATTTTTGTTACTTTTTTCCTATAGTAAAATATTATAACACACAATTGATCTATTTAAATTTATTGCTGAAAATTTTATTAAATATTTTCATGTTATATAAATTACCCTTATATAACCTCGTATTTGATGTATGGATGGAGATGAGGATGCCACAGGACTGGAATATGTCAGTGTTGTGCTCAATACATAAGAAGAGAGACAGATTAAACTGCCAAAACTATAGAGGTATCGCTCTATTGCCTACTGTCTACAAGGTACTTTCAGTCGCAATAAATAGGAGAATTATGGCATGGGCTGAAAGGAATATTGGCGAATACCAAAGTGGCTTCCGGCCAACTAGAAGCACAACTGATCATATCTTCTCCATACGGCAGATGCTAGAGAAAGCATATGAATACAATATTGACCTCTACCACCTCTTCATAGATTTCTGCCAGGCCTACGATAGTCTTGACAGGAATGAACTGCTCAAAGTAATGAAAACTTGAGGGGTCCCAGAAAAGCTAGTCGGATTAAGTGCGATGACCTTGGAAAACACCAGATGTAGGGTAAAAATTCAAAATATGCTATCAGAAGAGTTTGAGGTGGAGAATGGTCTGCGCCAAGGAGATCCCCTCTCACCTGTATTATTTAGCATAGCACTCGAACAAGCTGCGAGATCAATCAGGGCCAACCCAGGAGGAACGATATGTAACAGGATGACACAACACCTAGCTTATGCTGATGACGTAGTGATATCAGCAAGATCAAAAGCGGCGCTTTCAGGAGCTTTGCAGGAATTTGAAGAAGCTGGGAACAAATTGGGTCTGATGATAAACAAGGAAAAAACTCAATACATGATTTCCACAAAAAATGATGGGCAGGAAGAGCAGAGTCATGTGCAACTGCTCCACCACACATTTAATAAAATGGACAGCTTCAAGTATCGGGGGGCTTTAGTGATGCGAAAGAATGACACCACTGCAGAAATTAAAGCAAGAATTTCAGCAGGCAACAGATGTCTCTTTGCATTGCGAAAAGCATTAAGATTTCCGAACTTGTCACGGAAAGCAAAATTATTGATTTATAAAACAATCTTAAGACCGATTGTCACGTACGCTGGTGAAACGTGGGTCCTGACCCAGAAATGCGAAAAGATGCTGCAGATCTGAGAGAGGAAGGTGCTTCGGCAGATATTTGGGCCAGTAAGTAATGTAGACCAATGGAGGTCAAGAAATAATAGAGAGCTTCGGGACCTATACAATGAACCAGACCTAGTCACTTATGTCAAATCAACCCGTATAAGATGGCTTGGGCATGTAGAAAGAATGGGAGAAGATAGGTACCCGAAGAAACTATTATATGGCAAACCAGGAGGCAAAAGAAGAAGAGGAAGGCCCAGGCTGCGATGGCTGGGTGATGTGGAGAGCGATCTGTAGAGGATGGGAATTGGACAGTGGAGAGGTCGAGCTGCTGACAGGGAAGACTGGAGAGGCGTTGTTGCGGAGGCCAGGGCCCTACAAGGGCTGTAGAGCCATGGAAGAAGAAGAAGAATAAACTAAAGAAATATTGGAAGAATATGCGGAAATTATTTCAAAAGTCATTATTTTAATTAAAATAATTATTTTTCGATAATGAAATAAATAAAATAGAATTAACTCATGTCCGGTTGGGTTACAATGGAAATGGAAAAAGTTACATTTCAATTGAAAGGGTTACAATTGAAATGGAAAAGGTGACCATTGATTTGGAAAAGGTTGCAATTGATTTGGAAATGCTATATCATCTCCAATGTATATTTAAAAAAAAAAGGTTTTTAATCTTCACGACCATATGTAGACGACAACCTTAATGATGCTGAAGTTATCAAATGTTTTGTTTGCTATTCAATTGTATAGGGTCTTCATAGAAATAGGTTCACTACAAATATATAAAACCTATCTGTTAATGAAATCTGTTATTGATATGGTAATTTTAATTTAAGAACTGACCCTCATTTTTTAATAACAATTTTTTATTAGTTTAATTATAATTAAGTTTTATTAAAAGTTTTAATATTTTATTCATTTATATTATTTATTGTAGGTTATTTTTAAACAAGGCCTTGGAACAGTTACTGTTACTGATGACCAAATAAGAGGACAAATACGGGTAAGTTTGGTGATTTTAATTAAAATTTGTTACTTTCTCATGTTGTACATCAAATTCAAGATAACTGTATTAAATCTAATAATTAACTATAGCATTCTACAAGTTTCTACAAGCATTTCAGTTTTTATTTGATTTTCATTATTTAAGTTATACAAAATTAAGATTTTATTGGTTAGATTTTTAATAATAACTCTCTTTATTCTTTTCAAGTTAGTTATGACACTGGCAGCAGGAAATATTTCTTCTAATTCAGATAGTTTGTGTTACTTTCTGTAAAGAATAATAATTTCTGTCAATTAATTCACGATTTATAGAATTAATTTACATATGTAATTGATGTAATATGTTTAGCTAAGAAAAGACTGCAATAACTAGAGATATCAGATCAATAGCACACCAGCCCATCCTAAAACAATACAGTGCCGATTAGATTTGCAATGTGTGGAGCTAACTAAGTTGCAGCTGCCTTAATGCAGTCTCCTTACCCCCAAAAATGCTCGCTCCTTTTAGGTTCTTTCTTTATTTTGAAGCATGTGGCAGTATGCCATATAACCATACAGAATAAATAGATAAAAGTATGATCTCTCAACTTTTTCCTAGCATTATAGATCACTAGGATTAAAATTCCCATTATCATCCATCCCACCTGGGTCAGTGGATTATTATTTTGTGGTAGTCCCGGGAATTGAACCTTGGCATTCCCACTCCGGTTAGTGCAGGGCGGTAATCTCTAGGTAGCCATTAGGGATTGGCAAAAAGGACCAAAAGACCCACTTTCCGGACTAGTTCCCCTCTACCAATACTTGTACAGTGCTGAACAATATCTCAGGGGTCAGTCCTTAGCCTCACATTATTTAATATTACGATAAATGATGTAGTATCTGAGCTTAATATAGTGTATACTTGCTGGCAGATATTTGTTATAGATGTGCTACATACCAAAATGTATTGGAATAGGTAGATAGAGAATATTGCAGCAACTGACGAAAAGTTTTCATTATTAAAGGGACTAGGCACAAAGACATGAGGTGCATTGAAACCTAAGCTAGGCCTTGCTTATAAGATGTATGTCTACTGGCTTTAGAATATGAATATGCCATTTGCACTGCTTCCAATACTGCCTGAGATAGATCTAAATCTAAAAGAAATTACTCTCATATAACACATTTTGCAGGTTCTGAACTGCAGCTAAGTGAGCAGGACCAAAATAAAAATAAAGAAATATTAAAACAATTAAGTATTATAGGTACACTACCATTGTCTTCCAATGGGTCCTGTGCTTATTATGGTTTGTTTGAAAATGAAGAGTTGAATGAACTGGGGAAGTAGGAATCCAATAACTCGTGGTCTTCATTGCCAGCATGTTATTCGGGTGGAGGTTTCTTAAAAACTAGCTCATCAGCAAGTTGAACCTTTAAAAAATGAAGCAGGAAGTGATTTGTTTTTTTAGTCTAGATTCAGTAATTTTTAAATTGACACCTCCCAAATGGCTGCTCTGTGTAATGGACAAATCATTTTCATCATAGGAGTTTATTATAAAGAAGCTGCACTGTGATTCATTCTTAAATCCCTGTATCCATATATTAGATTTTTTTTTTATTTGTATTTGCAAAACATTTTTTCAGTTAAGGAGTTTGAGTCTATTATTTTATACTTGTGACAGTTATTATGTTTTTATTTTTTAGAATGGTGTTATAGTAGAAGCTCGACATCCTGAAAAAAAAGAATTTTTTGAAGCAACTATAGCCAAAGTTCAGGATTGTAGTCAATATACTGTCGGTAAGCAAATTTTTGTTTCTTTTTCTAAAATTAAAATAACCTATTTATGTTACTAACAAGGGGAGTGCACAATGTGTCCATTGCCGATTTTGATCAAAATTTTTTGGGTGATTCTACATTGAAAAAAGTGCCCACACCCAACCATTTCATCCATTGGGCCCTAGGAGCTGAGAAAAAAATATAACACACTGTAAATGCTTTATTTTATATCTTGAGCTTGAAAAATGATATTGACATAGTTTTTCCAGCTAAACATTTGTTTTCAGAGTAAAACTAAAGGAAAAATATAAACAATAAATAATTGATTTTTGGTCAAATAAATTTTAAAAAGTGTTTAAATTATTTAGTAAACTAGCCTTTCAGATGTTTTCATACTAATAACGATGGCACATTTTGATTCAGCGGGCCAAAAAATCTTAATGTTGATAAAATCAACAACAAAAAAGTAAAGTTTTTTCCTCTTCCAAGAGTGCTTAATTTAATTTTTTAAAAGCCACTAAATTATGTTTGGGTATGAACCTTCAGTGTATCCACTATCAAAGTTCTTGAACTCGTTAAAAGAGGGAAGTTTCTTCTTTCCATACATATAAACAACTATTGCATTATCTAAGAATGTCTGTGTAAAAAAATATGAATTTAAATTAAAAAAAAAAATTTAATTTTTATTTTTGTCCAAAAATTAGAATAAGAGGGTTTTCAGAGTGCTGAAACTAAATCTGATGGTAGTTATGAATAAAAAAATTCTGTTAATAGTTCACTCCGTAGAAGAATGTTTTCATTACATATAATTCAATGGACCCTTTAGATCTCTTTAAAATTCAATAATCATCGATGAATGTTCTTAAATTACACGATTTGCTTTAAGCGTGGTGTTCTTACCTGTTTTAGAACCAACGCTATCCGCAAAAACTCAATTATGTTTTTATTTGGTAATCATATTTTTTTACACAGACCTTCTTAGATGTATGGAAAGAAGAAACTTCCCTCTTTCTAACAAGTCCAAGAACTTAGATATCGGTACAGAGCTTCAAACCCATACGTAATTTTGTGGCTTTTAAAAAATTCATAGATAACGAAATTTTGAGCACCCTCGGAATAGAATTTTTTTTTGTTAGTTTTTTCAAAATTGAGTCTTTTTGGTATGCTGAATCAAAATGTGCCATCGTTGTTAGGAAATTTGTAAGGCTAGTTTACTTAACAATTTAAACATTTTTATAATTTATTTGACCAAAAATAATTATTTATTAATGTTTATATTTTTCCTTTAATATACTCTTAAAAACAGATGTTTCAATGGAAAAACCAAATCTATATCATTTTTCAAACTTGAGATATAAAATAAAGCATTTTCAGTGTTTTATTTTTTTTCTCAGCTCCAAGGGCCTATTAGACGTGGAAAGGTGTAAACTTTTTTTCAATGTAGAATCACCCAATAAAGCTTGGGTAAAATCGGCTTTGTACACATCATGCATTCTCCTTGTCCAGTCTCTTTTGAGATATTCTGCTTTAAATATTCTGCTCCATAACTCTCTATTGGCCTTATCAGAGATTTATACATTTTAAGCTTAGTTTGCCTGGTTAAGAGGCTCGATTTCATCAATCTTTGCATGCCGATGTAGGCTATTTTATCTCAGGGTAAATAAAAGCAGTTCAGTAAACCATACACCCTTCAAAATCTGCTAATAACAAGATTTTGTGGTGTTTTACTACATTTTTGAGACGTCATGAAACTAATTTAAAGTTATTTTATTTTTATTGACATTGTTTGTTTGAAGGTAGTCTTAGCAGATATTATACATTGTGACAGCTGCATAAGATACTGCCCGAAAATTGCAGAAATTTTATTGATACCCGTGATCTAATAATAGTGCCAAGTTCCCAATAATAATAATAATAATAATAGTTCTGTCCTTAGTGGGATTATAAGTCGTAGTATTTTGAACATTTTACATGTTATCTGATCCCATTGCCTGAAGACCAAAGACTTTGTTTCAAATTCTGTTAATTGTTGTAAATTAAACAAAACAGAAACTGAAACCAATTTAATTTTGGTGATATTATTTTGTATAAATCCTGGACTTTTGACTGGTTTAAATGTTTAAAAGTGGATTATAATTCTGTAGAGGATGTTCAGTATTTTCTTGACCTTCGTCAGGTATCAATCCAGTAAAAATTGTCAGACATCAATCTGTTAGGACAGACGATAAGATATTCATAATCTGGCTGAAGCTTTTGAAATTGTTATATCCTTTGATGACATCAAGTTGTATACAATTATAGCCAGGTATGTCCTCCGATTTTTTACATAGTACTGGTGTATATACACAGAAGAGTGAATGTCCACTATGAGCTCCAACAAATAATTGCTGAGGATCCACGCTTCTTGTGCATTACATATGATGTTAATCATGGTGATGATCCAGGAACCAAGCAGCAATCATGACAGCAAATTGCTATCTTATTTTAAAATCTTTATTGCATTTTCCTACCCATTTTTTTACTCCTGTAGCTAATTGCTTAAATGCTTCCTAAACAGCCTGGTAGGAGGGCACAACAA
Organism: Rhaphigaster nebulosa; assembly: GCA_948150685.1. Taxonomy (NCBI): domain Eukaryota; kingdom Metazoa; phylum Arthropoda; class Insecta; order Hemiptera; family Pentatomidae; genus Rhaphigaster; species Rhaphigaster nebulosa. Next base: position 133,774,231 of record OX411307.1, read on the forward strand.
TGTGAACATTTTCACCACAAGCGACAAGATTAAAAGTAAATTTCACCCACTTGAGATCTCAAATCCTTAACGAATATCTATGTGCAAGATATCTTTAGAGAAAGTCAGAAGTTCAGAAGTAACCATTAGGCGTGTTATACAATAGTCAATGCAGATTTCCTGTTCTTTTCAAATTGTTTAGTCAAAGCATATCAAGGTCTCACCGTCAAAATAAATGATGAGCCAATTTTTTTTTATTGCTCAATAATGTAGACAATTCCTGTGATGGGTGAGCTGATCTTTCTCTGCTGTTTGATAGGAACAATCTTCAAAGAACTTTTAAAGTTCAATATCGTATGATATAAGGTGTTACTGGTAATAGTTGGGGGACAAAGTCTGGCATGTGGCCCTAGTGATCGTTTTTGTCTACCCCAAGAAAACCAATGAAGGTAACCTATTTTTCGTATGTGCCTTTTGGTTTACCTGATGAAGTTCAGAAGGGGTGGCCATCCAATGGAGGAAGCTTTGTATTCTAGGAATCTATCAGATCCCAGAAGCCTATATCTTAGTGACACGTACTGGTCACAATCTGTTATATAGTGTAGGGCAGTCTCTGGTGCTTCTCCACATGAGTGGCAAATTTCATCACCTATTACTCCATGGATCTTTAGGTGTCTTTAAGGCCTGCATTGGCCTGTGAGCACTCCGATTATCAGTTGGAATTCATTTCTATTGAGGCCTAGCAGCCACTTTGTTCTAGAAGGAGAGGGTTTATTAATTAACTGCTAAGCTTGTCTAAGCCCAACGCATTCCCTCACTTCTTGCCTGGTATTCTCCATGCCCAATCGTGGACCTCTTTTCGTTTATGACTTTTTGAGATACCTAATGAAGGTTCTGGCCCCAAAGTGGGGAGTAGTGGAGATTTGGTTCTACAGCTGGTGCTTTTACATTTACAAAAAATGTTTTGTCTTAAGCATATATTGGAGTCTGAGCTCACTCTTTTTGCTGTGATTTCTTCAGATGTTGCAGGTTGAAAGTAATGAAAACTTTCAATTTCTGTTATAATTCGTCCAAATTCAAAAAGAATACCTTGAATTTTTCTATTATTTTCAGTATCTTCTTGACTTAAAAAGAAAAAGTTTATTTTTGAAAAAGATTTTTACATTAGTAGTGCATTTGTCTAGCATTTACTATGTGCTCACTTTCTCTTGTTCTTTGGAGATTTGTCTTTGTAACTGCTCTTTTAACTGTGCCCCTGTTTCCATCACACACAGTTTTTCCATGAAAGGGCAGACCAACTTCCTTTTAGGAGAAATTCTTTTTTATGGCAACACAAATTCATCATAGTTTTAAATTTTTATACTGGACATTGCAGCTATCGGCAGTTATTTCCAATCTAAAGCTTAGTATAGTGGCAGGTTTCATCAGTCAAGATTGTTGAGCGAAGAAAGAGCAATCCCTTACTAGCAACCTTTTTGAATAATTAATAATAATAATTTCTTAAGAGTATTGCTTTTGGCTGAGTACTTATTTTATAATTTTTAAAGATATGCACTTATTCTATATATTTTGTTTGAAGTATTGAGAGTTTGTTATTATTATTATTATATTTATTATTTAATTTATATCAATGTGTCCATTACTGGTTGTAGAGGAAGTGGCATAACTAATTATGGACACCTATGTCCATTAGTAATAATTATTTTGATTTAGAGATTTTCTTTAGAAATATTTTACCTTATAAGTTATATTTTCCATATATTTTAGCTCTATAGTGCTACATTTAAGAACTTCTTCACTCTCCAATTGTTTTTAATAGGAACTTTGTCTTTGTTGAAGTTACCATTTCCATAGCACACAAAAAAAAAACTATTAGATTTACATCGTAATAATTTTCTTTGAACTCAAAACCCCACCAATATTATTTCATCATTTGAAAGGAAATTTAATATTCTTTTCAGTAATATATGGCTGTATTAGGGTACTTAGAGAGAGATTTTAGCCACAGATATTTTTTTATATAAAAGTTACAAATTTAAAAGCCCATTTATTTTTATATTTATGAACAACTTAATCCATGATGAAAAATAATAATGCCAATACCCATAAAATTTAGGAGAAATGAATACATTTGGAAGCCTCTAATTCAATAAATATTGATTTTACATTAAAAAGCCCAGATACATACAAGCTGGTTTCTAGCTCACATTGTCCTCCAAAGTTCAAATCTCTTCAAACTTCTAACGTGACCATAATTTTGTCTTATAATTTTTGTTTGAATTCAGGATTTTTTACCTAGTTATTTGTTGTGGTATGATTTTAATATTTTCATTCTCAATTAGAACATTTTTTTTACTTACTATATGCTTTATTATTATTTTTTATATGATGTCTTCATTCCTTCTAACATTATTTTAATAAATGTAATGATAAATTTTATCAGTTTTTTGATATTATTTATCTGATTTTTGGTGCCTTTAACACGTTCAGATTGCCCTCATTAAATATAAATTTGCTAGGATTACTTCCCCAATAATTTATTTCCTATCTGAAACATTTGATATATTTGTTGAACCTTAGCATTTTATTTATTTTTATTTTTTTTTTTTTTAGTTTTTGATGATGGAGATATCACCACCCTTAGAAGAACTGCTTTGTGTTTAAAAAGTGGTAGACATTTTGCTGAAAGTGAGACCCTTGATCAACTTCCACTTACCCATCCTGAACATTTTAGTAATCCGGTTATTGGAGGAAGACGAGGCAGAAGAAATCGAACAGGACCGTTAGTATTTATATATTTTTTTTTCTTTTTATGTACTAAATTTTATTCTCAAATGTAACTGTTTGTTTTAGGGAAGAAAGTAGTGAAGATGAGGAAGCATTTTTACTTTTAAAAGATTTTAGTGATGAAAAGGAAGAAGATATTGGTCGTGTAGTTTGTGTTGAAGGAGCTGAAAAAAAAAAGCAAAAAGATAACTGGTTTCCTGGTTTAGTTGTTGCTCCAACTGCTCAAGATACAGTTCCCATTGATACTAGATTAGAATATCTTGTCAGATCTTTTAAAGATGGTCGATAGTAAGTAGAGAGTTCAAGAAATTTAGACTAACTATATAAAATATATCATTGATACCTCTAGTTTAACTGGGCCTTCCTTGACTGAACCGTTCCCGCATGTTCATATAAGTTAAAGTTTTTATTTTTACTATCTTGCTTTTTATGTTTATATGTGTAATAAATTAGTTCTTTTTTCTTTTGGTAGAGGAGAAGGGGAGATGCATTTTAAAAATTGGTTCCTGGTTTCTTTTAAATATGTGCCCCTTGTGTTTCTCCATTATTATTTTTTTTGTTTGTTAAGCAAAGAATGAACTCTGGGTTTATCACAGTTGTATAATTTTACTGTATCCACTTATTTAGTTTATCTAAACTTAGTCTTTTTTGAGCAGACAACATGGTGTGAACATGTTCATGGCTTGAGAAAACCTGATTTTAATTTGAAAGGAACCTACTCTAGCTGCTCTAGCACTGAAAATAGCCAACAAAACTTTGCCAAAACATTAGCTAGTAAAAAAAAACTTGTTTATTTTGTTATGTTATGTTATGTTATGAATACGAATTTTAGAATTGAATAGAAATCAGTTGGTTACCGCAAATGACGCTAGAGAGTGGTAGTGTGGCGACCTTCGGGTAACTTCGGCTCGAACCAGTGATAAGGCATCCTGATTGTAAAGTTGTACCATATTTTTATATTAAATTAAAAATTTCCTTTAAAAACTATTTTTGGTTATAAAATGAAAATTATTTATAAAACAATACAATAATTTAATCAAATTTGCCTTATATTTGCCTTAAATTGGTATATTTCCAAGGAATATAACTACTCCCATGTCATACATTAAATACAAATTTTTAAATTATTTTAATATAGAATTTTAGTTATAACATTATAGCACTCATTTATCATACTTCATAATTTAAGATTGATCTGATTCCTATTTGATTCTATTTATCAATTGACTGTTTATTACCTTCATATATGCTTATTTTATTGTCTCAATGTCATAAAGGGTTATCTATCTTGTTAGTTTTATTAAATTAAATTAGTCTGTTTTTATTCCATTTATAATATGCATAATGGCTGTTACTAACAAGTAATAAAGTAACTTACTATTAAATTGTTAGTTCAATGCTAGAAGAAACCAGTACAAACTTTTCTGTTTGATATTATCCATTTAAACCTTGGTGAGTACCAACATGTATTTGATTTCTTGTCTTAATTAAATTCATAATTCATAAATGTGTTATAATACTGATTTATATATTTTGAATTGCTTATTTTTGAATTTTGTGAACTGATATATATACTCTGAAGATACTGATACTGAAGATATATACTATGAAGAGAACTGAGGATGAATGTATAACATTCGAAACTAGTTTTCAATAAAACAAATTTATAGAAGTGGCAAATAATTTATCAATGCCTAATTAAATTGGATATATGTTGGTTAACTCTGGTTTTGAGTTTTTTCGAAGTTTCCCCAATATAAACTTCTCACAATTTAGACAGTCCAACTTGTATATTTTGTCTATCTAGAATATTAATTTTATCTTTCATATTTGTTGTATGATTGAGAAGTTTGTTCTGATTATATAGACCAAATTTTGCGTCATTATGGTCATATAATTTAAATGTTTTCTTAATATCTTCAGTCAATTTTGGGACATAGTTCATTTTGAAAAATCTTTTTTCTTGTTGTTCATTGGTTTTTATAATATTACCATTGTTATATAAATCATTTTTTATATAAATCGCTAAATAAAAACAAATATGCCATCCGATCTAGACAAGACTATTTTTCCGGATTTCTGATGAAATCCTGCCTATAATATATTTTTACCAACTTTGTCTGGAAAATTAAATATTTTTGAGCCCTGGATACCGGACTAATAAGAGTCTTATATATTTGCACTTAAGTGGCCCGACAGACTGCCCTGCTTCTTAAATTCTTTTGTAGCACAAAATAACATTTATTTGCATGATTCTCCGTTGGATCTCCACTTATTTTGTATCTCATTATTCAAATTTACTTGTGAACCAAGATAAATATACTTATTCACTTTTTCAAACAAATAACCTCTGGCCACAAAGTGCAATGGCTCATGCCATTTAGCCTTAGACCTGCATGCATGTATTTTGTTTTTGCTTTATTTGCTGCTTTCTGAGGCAAAATCTTTCGAATAAAACTTGTAGAGCATCAAATTTTGTGTTTATAGAGTACCTTACACATATTCTGGGTCTAAATACTACACCACTCCTTGTATGACATACTTACTCACAGGCAGTGATTCAGATTGTCTCCCTCATTCACTCATCTTTACGAATTCTCACCTACTTACTAGGTGAGCTTTAAACTTGAGAGCTGGCAAATCTGTAGCCTGTAACAGTGGGGGAAATTCTAAAAAGTAATTTTTTAAATTTTTAACCACTAAAAAAATCAAAATGGTAGACGCAACTTAAAAATCGGTAAGACCTATCTTTGAAGGTCTAGTTATATTATGACTAAACAGTAATGTCTATCAACAAACAGATTGCACCAGCAACTACTGATTTTGTTAGATTTACAAGTTTGGTCCTATCAATTTTTTGAGCCCAATTTTTAGATGTATGGCAAGCTTTCAAACTTTTTTGTTTATAACTTCAAGCAGTTCTTCCTGGCGGAAACTTTTTTATTTAAAGAGTTAAAGGACACATTAAATTATTTAATGTTCTTTCACTCTTGAAATATTAATATTTATAAATTTCACTAAATCAAAGTGCCATTTGGAGATATAAATAAAAAGCTGGGAAAATCCGCCGTACATCTAAAAATTTAGCTCTATCAAATTTATGTCATCATAAGGGTCCACCTAGCCTTAATTATTTATTCATGTTAAAATAGCCCAATAACAGACACAATGCCCAATTAAAGGTGGTCATTCAAATATAGAATAATACATTCAAACAGCCTTATGTGCATTGTAAGGTCCATAAGTTTCTGGCCTGGCCTCGTTCCCCTACTTCAAGCAGGCTGAGACTTGCCCACTGTGCATGTCTATGCCTGCACTCTCCATACCCATCACCCACACTTCCTCAGTCCTGTCAGTCCGTATCTAACCTTGAAGGAATCTGTGCGTTTTAACAATGTTCAAGATCGAATACCGTGCGGTTATTAAATTCTTGTGTAAAGAGGGCCTTATTCCTGCACTGATTAAAGAGTGCTTGGATAGTGTGCATGGTGAGTCCTCCCCCTCGTATTCCACTGTAAAAGAATGCGCAAAATGATTTAAGTTAGGGAGAGAAAGTCTGGATGACAACCTGCATCCTGGTCGCCCATTGGAAGGTGTCACTTCTGAAGCAATCCAACTTGTGGAAGGTGAATTGCTGTCTGATCAGAGGCTGAAGACCAAAGAAATAGCAGCAAGGTAGGGGCTTTCAAAAACAAGCGTTTTGAAGATCATTAAAGAACATTTGCATATGAGCAAGGTGAGTGCAAGATAGGTTCCGAAAATTCTTTCGGCTGCTCAATGAATTTTATAATGCCGACCCAAAAAATTTCTTGGATTCAATTATAACTGGGGATGAGACAATAGTTCTATACTATAATCCACTCAATAAAAGGGAGCCCATGGAATGGAGAAAGCCAGAAGAACCTCCGCTAAAGGCAAAAGTCACGCTGTCGACTAAAAAGGTAATGGCCACCATTTTTTGGGATTGTAGAGGAATACTGCTGATTGATTTTAAGGAAAGGATTACCACAGTGAATGCCGAGTATTATGCAGCCCTTCTTCATCCTTTACGAGACCCTATCAAAGAGAAAAGGCGGGGAAAATTGAGCAGAGGTGTTCAGCTTCTTAACGACAATGCCCTGTCCATACAGCATTGATTTCCAAAGCCGCTATAAATGACTGCGAATTCCAAGAAATCTCCCATCTCCCCCTACAGCCCAGACTTGGCTCCTAGCGACTTCTACCTTTTCTCAAAGTTAAAATCTGAACTTCGTGGAATGAGATTTAACACCAACGAATAGGTCCAAGCAGCGGTGGAAGAACATTTTTCTAACGAAGAAGAAAATTATTTTTTTCATGGTATAGAAATGTTACCTAAGCATTGCATTAAGTGTGTAGAACTTAGATGAGAATATATTGTAACACCATAACCATAACATTAACACTAGTTTTTTTCTTTCACCTTTCCTTCTTTCTTAAGCCTGAAACTTATGGACCTTACTACGTATGCTTACCATTTACCAATGGACTTGTAAAAGGTTACTCATAATTCTATAACTGGTCTCATTAGGGCCAATTTAGCAGTCCCCTTACCAATGTACCCAATGCATTTTCAGAAGGGTTCAGGAACATTTTAAATTCATGTAAGATCCCTTGGGCTCAGTCTGTGTGGAGTCAGCTTGACATATCATTTTTCATAAGTATGTCATCCTTAGACCAATTTATCTCTCTTGTTAAATATTATATATATATATATATATATATATATATATATATTGTTCTGTTGGAAAAATATTTTTTAAAAATCATGTACTAATAATTAGTTGATTGAACTAAATTCTTAAAAATGGTTAAGTTTAATTTTTATTTAACATAAATCTTTATTAATTAACATCACATCAGAAGATCTGGGAGCACATTTTTGATAAATATGTTTTTAAACAAGTGAATTTTTGAGATTTTGTACTTCTCTGATCTTAGCTAATGTTTTAAATATCGAAGGCTACATTTAGGTTATGTGACTAGAAGCATTTTCCTTTTACAAGCATGTAACCATATAACTAATACTATTTCTGTATAAATTGAAAATTTGTTGTTATTAATCTTTGATTATTATTTTTTTTTTTTAAGTTATACTGTTCCTAAAAAAGAAGCATTAGAATTTACCAGGGAAATTGGCTTAAAAGTAGAAAATAGTGCTTTGAAAGCAGGTACGTACATCCAAATAGATACCCGTGCATGCTAAGATTTATATTATCCAAATATCAGTATTCATTAATTATTTTGTTTCTTTTTTAATATTCTGATGATTTTATTATCATTAATCATTGGAATGAGTTAAATTCTAATAAAGTGTAAGTCCTAATAACGTTAGAATGATTTAAACTCTATCAAGTGTAAGCAATAATTAGAACTTTTATTTGTTTGTAATTATCATAAAGGCTCTGTCTGGGTAAGGTAGGTAAAAGTGCCCCAGAGCAATAAATATCTGCCAACTTACACATATGTCACAAGAAATAGCTATTGCTCAAGTTTCAGATACCTAGTATCCCATAATTAGCCCTAGTAACTTGAAACACTTGGGCGCTGGTAGTTTTTTCACCACTTTTTCTTACTTTTTTGCTTCCTCACTACTGAAGGTAAGGAAGCTTTGTATTCATATAGGAAATTTAGAAAAAAAAATTGTGCTCATAATCAAAATTTTCCACTCACATTTTACTTTTTAGACATCAAGGAACATACATAATTTGTCGCACAAATGGTTTACCTTTAAAGAGTTTCAATTTATAGAGCGCTGATTCATTTATATTTATACACATTTATATTCACTACTAAAGTGATTTGTTAATAAATTAGCTATATTGCCATGCTTTTGTGCACAGACATTTTAAAAAAATATGGAATGAGCAATATTAATATTTAAAAATAGAAAAACAGAAGGGCATTAAAAACAGAAAAATTGTCAAACATGCATAAGCTAAATAAATTTTTTTTGAGTTTGACTATTATTCGTAAAATAACATTACTTGTTCAAGGTTTAAAGTTAGTTCTTATTTGTGAAATGTAACATTAATCAGATTATATTATATTGTATCCTAAACATATTAATTGCAGGCAGTAAATTTTATTAAAAAGAAATAAGAACTTCATTTAAATAATTTTAAGTAAATTTCATAAAGAACCTTCGGAATTAAAATCAGTATTATACAGCTAACAGGGATATAAAAATTCAAGAGGAGGGTGATAAAAATCAGATTATACTTTAGAGTAAGGGGAATGGATTATATTGACAATAATATTACAATTAATTTTAAGTTATCAGAAAAATAATTTAATGTTTTGTTAATTTGTGTTAGATGTAGAAAATCAATAGAGGATTTAATGGCAATTTATGGCATTAGATATTCAGAAATTTTATGATAAAATTTATTTAGCCAATCTACTTAAGGAAGATTGTAGTCTTTCAAGATGCCATGATAGAAAAATGAAAAGCACAAAGAATAACTATGGTTTTTAGACATAACTGATTTAGAAACATGAGTATGTTCATGGCCTTTATTGTGGTAATCCAGTAAACTATAATGAGCCTTAGCATTTACACCAATGAAAACCTTACCTTTACTCTTAACAATAGACTTGTGGTTTTATTTTATTATTATATTGACTGGTGTGCCTCATGAAAGCAACCTTAAAAACTGATATGGGGAACCAAGAAGAAGTATAAGTCAACCACTACAATATATTTGTTAAGGAAATACTGCCTGCTGATCTGCCCAGAAAAGAAGCTGCTGCCAACTTAAGGATATTAACAAGGCACAGTTACCTGCACGCACATTTTAATAGAAAATACAGCAGTGCTTTTCCACTTATTAAGATCAAAGCAATAAGTGGAGACAATCTAAACACATATCCAACATTAATGCTTTTTATTCATATTTGAATTGGCATCTTCCCCGCAGCGCAGAATTTAAGTATTTAGGATTGTGTGGATCAATGAAAAAGGAACAAACACTCAGTAAAGATATTTCATTGAAAATATCTGGAGGAAGAAAGATTATTTGTGTCCTAAACTTAGTCCTATGGCATAAAAAAATTTCATATGAAACAAAAAAAGAATTTATCATTCCTTTTTACTAGGAGCAGTCCAATGCGGTGCTGAAACCTGGACAATAAAACAGCAAGAGGCCCAAAAATTACTGCCTCTAGAGGTGGATTTCCTAAGAAGAAGCTGCAACATCCCAAGGCTCCAGTATGTATCTAATAGTACTATTAGAGACAAGATAGGGCAGGAAAATAATATATTATATATTGGAGGCTTCAATGGTTTAGCCGTTTAATGATGGGAGATGAAAGATGGCCAAAGAAGATATGGATTAAATATGTGAAGGAGAGAATGGCTGCAAGAGGGCTATGAGTGGAGGAGTGGTCTAATAAGAGAAAATGGCAGGAGAAAATTCTGGGAATCGGGATACAGTTGTTGTACTTAACCGAAATAATAATAGTATTCATATTTATTTTTAACAATGACTATTCATTAAAATAGTTAATAGTAACAAAAACAACTTAATTATGATTTCTTTTTCAGCTGTTGAAAAGGCTTACCAATTTTTAGATAAGGATGAATTACCTCCTCATTGGGATAGAGATTCTTTGTTTGGTCTTACTGATAATATGGCCACTGACAGTGATGCTGGATTTGATTATGAAGTAAGTATGAGAAAGGTTTCATTAAAAATCTGATATGGGTCAATCCCAATATTGATAACAATTTAACATAATTTTGTTCCTCGACATTTTTTATTTTTATAAATTTTTTACCAGTTATTCCTTATGATTTGGTGAGATCAAAACCATGGGTAAAACTTTTTTCAGGCTCATAATTTTTCTTTTTGCAGCTGAAAACAAGTTTTGGCTATTTTGCAGATATAAAGAACAACAACCCAACTAAAATTATGATGTGATCTACATTTTTTGTCCTCACAACACATCACCTAAGTAGTGAGGAAAGTGGTTAAAAAAATTGACATAAAACAAGACTTCATCTGTTTTTCAAAATATTTTAAAGGAAAATTATAAACATTAAAAAATAATTGATTTTTGGTCAAATAAATTTAGAGAAGTGTTTTAATTATTGAGTAAACTAGCCTTATAGATTTTTTCACACCAAAAATGATGGCAGATTTTTGTTCAGCACACCAAAAAACCTATAGATTAAAAACATCAACGAAAACAAAAAATTTTGTTTTTTCAATTCTGAGTGTGCTCAAAATTTTTAAAAGTCACAAAATTATGTTCTGGTTTCAGGCTCTATATCTTGTCTTCAGTGTATCCGATATTGACGCTCTTGGGCTTGTTAGAAAGAGGGGAGTTTCTTCTTTCCATACATTCAAACAGCATTGCATGATCTTAGAAGGTCTGTGTAAAAAAAAATGTGATTATCAAATAAAATCGAAATTAAGATTTTTTGCAGATAAAGTTGGATCTAAAACACATAGGTAGGAGCACCATAGTTAAAGCAAATCGCGTAGTTTAAGAACCTTTACAGATGACCCAAATTAGGTTTGAATCCTTCTAAGGGTTCCTGATTTATGGACAACTTTATGAATCTAAAAAAAAAATTGAAGGGTAGAACCCTAGCAAAATTTTTAGACAAAAAAAATTTATTTTTAGATTCACCCGAAAATATGAGTATAGGGGTTTTTCAAAGTGCAAATCTGACACGAGTCAGAAAAAAAAAATTACACTCTGTTTTCATCATGCTATTATATCGTTTGTGAGCTCTAACCGCAAAAACTGCTGAACCAATCTTTGCCAAATTTTAACTAAATCATCTTCATGGTTCCTAGTTGGTTTTGCAATAATAAAATCTACTGATATCGATATAGCAGCTGTGCAAAAGCCGACAAAACAATTTTTCCGTAGAGTGTAGCTCCAAAACCGCTCAGAAGATTTTAATGAAACTTGCCCTGAGTCTTCTCCTTAAAGCCCTTTAACTATTTATGTATGAACTGCATCCCTGAGAAAAAGAAGGAAAAATTTATGATGGAAAGAATATTTTATTTATGTATAACTCGAAAAATATACATTTTCCGCTGATTATACAAATGGTCATGTGAAACAATTGAATTTCCTACAAAACCAAAAATAATAATAATAATCTAAAGTACACTATAACCAAAAATAATAATAATAATCTTATATACACTCTAGGAGTTCAGAAAAATTAAAACACATTGAAACTACTTTATTTTATATCTCGAATTTGAAAAATATATTGGCTTGGTTTTTTTTAGCAAAATAGTTGTTTTTCAAAGTATATTGTACAGGCCATTTTCAGGGTTAAAGCAGTATGAGCAGGCTACTATGCTAACAGGAACTTGTTCAATTCCTGTAAATGGCCTTTAAGATGGTCGTCTGCATAGCTTGGATGAAACATTGTCTATTATAATAAACAAAATAAAATATTACTTGTTTTTTCTTTTATAGTAAAACCTCACTGATCCCAACATTATTATTTAGGATTGCCATCAGACAATTACCCATCATTTCTAAAAAAAAAATTCAATAAATGACCCAATATTCATGAAAAAAACTTTCTTTAAAACCAATTGGAAAACCTATTGGAGAATCGGCTAATGTTTTGGCCATTCGACTAACTTTTGAACCTTTAATTCATTTTATTGCTCATGCGGTTAATGGCTTAGCATATACTAATTCTATTTGTTTGATAAATTTTTTATTAATTTTAATTTAAATTATATTAGTAGTGTTATATTATCAAATAATACCTAAATATTAGTAGCAGTTAATACTTTTAATTTTTAACCATTTCATTTCTTTTGATTTTGTTTGGAAATTTTTTCATCACATTACAAACAAGATCAAGAAGTGAAGGTAATAAACAATAAGAGCTCTTGTCAAAAACATTGCTTTATTGTTAGTAATAATAAAGAAAATAAAAATGGCCTTTTTTCTTCTTTCTTTTATTGTAAAACCTCGCTCATCCTTGACAAAAAAACAAAAATAAAGGAGATTATTTAAAATTTTTTTAACATTGCATTTTTCAAAAAAAATGCTTAGTCTTTTAATTAACCTTTCCTGGGCCAATTATCTGATTTCTAGTTACCTGCAAAGCTCTTTATTGGTAACATCACTTTCTAAAATTTTAATTATTTCAGTTGACATCCACATGATGGTATAGAAGGATCAATCTAATTAGGGATTGATAAATTATTTGCCACTTCTATAATTTTGTTTTATTGAAAACTAGTTTCGAATGTTATACATTTTTGATATTATTATACTTATTAAAATTAGATGTAACATAAATCAGTATTATAAAACATTTATGAATTATGAATTTAATTAAGACAAGAAATCAAATACATGTTGGTACTCACCAAGGTTTAAATAGATTATATCAAACAGAAAAATTTGTACTGGTTTCTTCTCGCACTGGACTAACAATGAAGGAAAGGTGGGATGTTTATAAGTAAACCGTTTACCTATAAACATCCCACGAGAAGAAACCAGTACAAACTTTTCTGTTTGATATAATCCATTTAAACCTTGGTGAGTACCAACATTTATTTGATTTCTTGTTTTAATTAAATTCATAATTCATAAATGTTTTATAATATTGATTTATATTACATCAAATTTTAATATGTATAATAATACCAAACTATATTTTGAATTGCTTATTTTTGTGTGTTTTTAGAACTGAAGATGAATGTATAACATTCGAAACTAGTTTTCAATAAAACAAAATTATAGAAGTGGCAAATAATTTATCAATCCTAATTTAATTATTTCACTATTTTGTCTATTGTCTAGAGTTTATTTTTAATATAAATGAAAAATTCTGTTTTGATAAATTAAAAATACATTAACGACAAGAAATCAACATGGTATCTTACATTGATTTAAAATGGAAAAATTGTAAAAGGTATTCAAGCTTGTAAACAGTATTGATTTTAGAACTGCATTATTGAACTATGTGACTTCAATATAGAGCCTCTGCATTAATATAAAATATATGTTATTTTTATTTTCTGATTTCTGATCCACAATCAACTGATCTTTGTATGTGTGACCACAGCCAGACAAATGTGCGCCTTCAAATTATGCATTTATGTTATTCTTAGGGGACAAAATTTTCCCTAGAATGCCTGTGTGTGAGTATGTGTATATTCGCATATTTTAATTAGGGTTGATAGGCTTTGAATAGTTTGATTTCTTGAATTTTTTGTTTAAAATATATATATATATATATATATATATATATATATATATATATATATATATATATATATATATATATATATATATATATATATATATACCTTATAATTTCATCAACAACTCTTGTCTTGTGTGGTTAATAACAAATAATATAGTATGGCATGTAAATATTTTAACTATGACTTCCCCAGTGGTGATTATCATTAGCAAATAATCATTGATTTTTTTCAGAGTTCTGATGATGAACCAAGAGAAGAAAAAGATCACTTTGTTGCTCAATTATACAAATTTATGGATGATAGTGGCACTCCCATTAACAAGGGACCCATTATTGGATCTCAGGATGTTGACTTATATCGACTATTCAAGGTGATATTATTCAAATAATTCTGGTAATAAAAGTTAGTTCATGTAAACATTATAACTATTTAATGATACACTGATGCATAACCACATTTATCCCTGATGAAAACTTATTCTAATTGCTAGAAACCTTAAGATATTCAGAATAAATCCGGTACTTATGCCCTTGAGGTGACTAAACAGTTGAAGAAAAGAAACTGGAATTACTTTATGGAACTGGGATTACTCTAAGGAGGAGTATATGAAGAAATGACTGTGTGGTTAGTGTGTTGGCTGGCTGTAGGGTAGCCTACAATATGTTCTTTACTATTGTTTTCACCATGGCACTTTTCTTTCTTAAATCACATGGATCAGAGAGACTTCAATCAGACAATCAGAGAGACACTTGTAAAATAATCCCATCTCATCTGTCTTTAAAATTTTTCTTGGTTCATATGTATTGATCATTTCCCTGAAGTCGTCTTTCCACTCACAACAAATTTGAGTTGACATACTCACACTTTCTCCACTAAACTTTTTAAATTTTATGTTGTACCTTTTTTTTAACGGATAAAACCAACCATCACACGCTTGAAAGTCTTTAATCTTCATTTTTTCTGCAAAAACTTTTGTTTTTTCCTTTAAAATATTTCCTCCATCAGATAAATTAGAATTCCTGTTTTGTATTTTTAAATTATTCTTTTAGTTAGGGATTGACCGATATAGAAATTCGCCCACTTAGTCTGCCAGATATACCTGATTTTAAGTGTATTGGGCTCACTTCTGGAGTAATGTTGAGCACGGTGTGGTCATTTTTTTGAATAGATTACGAATATCATGATCTGGAAATCAAAGTCTGTAACTTTTTTATGGTTTTTGTCAAAATAAACTTTTTAAAAAAACATTTTTTTTTCAGGAAATATCCATTTTATATTAAAAAAAAGTTACAAACAAAAGTTGTTCAACTTAAGATTACGTACAAAAAAGGTCCAGTTACATTTTAAGCTAATACTAATTAGTTTTGTAAACTCGGTTCGTACTAGGATGGATTTAGGAAAGGAAAATCCACCTCGGACCAGATCTTTTATGTGTGGACCATTCTTGAAAGAGGTCGCGAATATAAAATCAAAACTCACCTTCTTTACATAGATTTCAAAGCAGCGTATGATAGCATGAAACGTGAAGAGCTGTACAGTGCCCTCAGAGAATTTAATATACCTGAAAAACTTATTCACTTGATTAAGCTTTCTATGAAGGATGTGAGATGTATGGTTAGGATAAATGGCAAAAGATCCTAGAAACTTTGTGTAGGAAAAGTACTAAGGCAAGGAGGTGCACTGGCCTGTATATTGTTTAATCTGGCACTTGAGAAGGCTATAAGAGATGCGAGCTATAAGAGACGCGGGGCTCCAATATCTTACGTGGGCAAGATATTGGACAAGGAAATATATTTACCAGCCTTGTCCAATTGTTGGCCTATGCTGATGATGTAAACATTGTGTGACACTCTCTTCAGGCCATGACTGACGCTTTTCTGGCAGTGGAGGGCCCAGCTAGCAGACTAAATCTTGAAGTCAATGAGTCCAAAATCAAATACGTGGTAACAGAAGTGACTCCTAAGCCAGATGAGACAGTTACTGTACTTTGAAAAAATATCAGTTTGCTTACATCTGGATCTGTGGTCACCCAAGATAATAAATCTGATATTGAGATAAGAAATAGGATCACTGCAGCGAACAAATGCTTCTTTGGGCTGGGAAAACAGCTGAGCAGACGGGTACTTTCAAGGCAGACCAAGCTCCACCTCTATGAAACCTTGGTGTGCCTCATGCTTTATGGATTGGAGTGTTGGACAACATCTAAGAGTGCCGAAAAGGAGCTCCTCATTTTTGAAAGAAATGTACTCCCCTGTATTTTTGGAGGTGTAAAGGTTGAAGAAAATTGGAGGCGACGCACAAAACAGGAGCTATACAGCGCGTATGTTGCTGGATGGGAAAGACTTTGGATGGGAAATTATTCCTCACCCACCATATTCTCCTGACTTCTATATCACCTTTTTCGCAGTCTCCAAAACTCATCAAGCGACAGGAACACGAATTGAGTCGATGAAGTGAAAAACGAGGTGTTATCTTTCTTTAATTCAAAACCAAAGAATTTTTTTCAGAAAAGGTATACAAAATTTGGTTTCAAGATGGCAAAGTGTTATAAAACAAGATGGCAAATACATGTTAGATTGAATGTGTTTCATTGATTTTTTCCTACCCCTTGTATCACCTAATTAAATACCGACAAAACTTGTCTTATGTCTTCTCCTAAAAGTTTTCATGTACGAAGTATATCAACGAGAAAACACAGGAAAAAATAGCTTTAGTGAAAGTAATATTTTCTTTACGCATAACTAATAAAGTATGAATTTTATGGTGAATTATGTATGATATCATATGCAAGTTAATTAAATTCTCTAAAGAACAAACAAAAAAAAATTATCTAAATCAATTAGCAAAGATACTGTGTATCATCTGTACTGGCTCTCCCGTTATAGGAGAGCGGCCGGGAAAATAAAGTACGTTTGCTTTGCAGCTGGTAGAGTGCACTGCCGGAAGGAGGACTGGCCGTGTGATCCTTCCTTGACGAGCCCCATGATCTCCAGATCTTCTGCTGACATCTGGGCGCCCATTAACCCGGCGATCGCAATAGGATTATCCCACTGTCTTGAGTTCTATGTGCTATGACTCCTTGCATATTTAGTTATTTTAATAGATTCAATTTTCTTTTTTTCTCATATTTTATTCATGCCATTTTTTAATTATTTTGTTGTCATTGTATACATTTTCTTTTTTTTTTTCTTTTTCAATTTCTTATTCATCAAATTTTTTATCTTCTCATGTTCTTCTTTTTTTTTTATATCTCTTTTTGTTTAATTTTTATGTTTATTTGCTTCTTTTCAGGTTTTATTCTTCAAATTGTCATAGTTATGAGCATCTTCCTCCCAAATGCTGTAACTCTGCCCTCCATGTCTAGTGTCCTGACCTCCTGTTACCAGCTCATTATGATGAATTCCTCCAGTATTTTATTCATAACTTTTACCATATCATTGCTATCCCCGAAACATGGCTAAAGCCAAACATACCTTCCTCTTATATTTCCTACCTAATTATTCCTTTATCCGCCATGACCAGATGGGCTGGACTGGAGGAGTGTTGGCCTTTATGTTCATAATAGCCTGAAATCTCGAATCCTAGATATCTCATCCCGATCCAATCATCCTCATAATGAATTTCTTGTCGTTAAAATTTCCTCCAAAGCGCATACTCTGCTATATGCTGTGGTGTGTTGTCCTCCTTTGGTTCCTTTTGACTCATCCTTTGAATCAATCCTCTGCAATTATGTTCCTCTCTACAACAATATAGTAATCTCTGGCAATCTTAATACCAATCTCCTTTCTGATTCCAACGACAAACTCTACCTCGAAAATCTATTCATCTCCCTCCATTTCTTCATCGTCTCATTTTCTCCTATTCATCACACTTGCCTGTCCAATACCTGATTAGACCTGCATGTCATCGATTCAGCACATAATTTCCTTTCCTCTTCTCAACTACCTGTTCCGTTTCTGTTCTCTCATGACTTAATCCAAATATCCTACAATATCCAAACTCCTGCGATCCTCCCTAAAACCATAACTTTCTGTAACCTAGAAGCCTTCACCCACGAAAATTTTACCTGATCTTGAAACCATGAATTGGAGCAAAATCTATTCCTGCTCTTCCATTGATTCCATGGTTTACATCTTCACCTCTAATCTTATCGATATCCTTGATACCCATGCCCCACTCAAAACCTCTACTTTCCGTTGCCCGCCTGCTCCTTGGATGTGTCAAAAAATTAAAGATATGCAAAGGAATCATGAGGCAGGCCGTGGACGCTTTAGACACACAAGGCTACCAGATGACTACCAAGCGTTTAGGGTACTCCGCAATTTGACACAGGCAACTGTTAGGAGAGCGAAATCCAACTGCTATCATGAAGTCCTTTCCTCTGCTCCTGATTCTAAATCAAAATGGCAACTCATTCGCAAACTTTCCCTTTGTAAACCCTCTTCCTCATTAGTCTTCCCAGTTTCACCCGATGAATTAAATTCATACTTTTTATCAGCCACCTGCAACACTTCTCCAACTCCTTCTTCCTGCTTTTCCTTAATACAATCATTCAACTCCGATAATTTTTATTTTTTCTACATCTCTCCTATCGACCTTATTTCCTCCATAATGGAATTAGTGTGAATTCCATAGGATCTGATGGAATACCCGTTAAATTGTTAAAATTATATCTCCCTGAAATCCTACCAGTTCTTCTTTTCATTTATAATTTCTCCCTCTAAAATTCAGTATTTCCTACCTCGTGGAATAAAGCCTAAGTCCATCCTATTAACAAAACCTCCAACCCTATTTCTCCTAAAGACTATTGCCCAATTTCCATCCTCTCTAACCTTTCCAAATCTCTAGAAAGAATAATCTAATCACAAATATCAAATTTCCTTAAAAAGTCCAAACTACTCTATCCTCTTCAATCTGGTTTTCCTCCCAGTTTCTCCACACAATCCGCTCTAATCAAAATCACCAGTGACTTACATACCGCTATGGATGAAAACAAATTAACTGTATTAATACTCTTGACTTCTCCGAAGTTTTTGATTCCCTGAACCACTCTACCCTTTTTGTCAAATTAAAATCACTATATGTCGCTGATGTCAATGAAGGATTGGCAGCTAGAGGTCTACGAGATGAGGATTGATCGGACTGGAAAAAATGGCAAGTGGCAATTCTGGGGATCAGGATACAATAATGATTGTACTAAACCGAATAAATAAAAAAAAATCACTATCCTTTTCCAACAGCTTCCCTATTCAGTGGTTTCAATCTTTCCTTTCCGATCAGACTCAAGCAGTTACCATTCCTAATCAATCCCTATCTTCCTTTGTTACCCTGTCCTCTGGAGTAGCCCAGAGCTCGAGTATTTCTCCAGTCCTTTTCAATCCCTATATCAATAATCTTCCTAATTCAATCCACCACTGTTCTCATCACCTATACGCCGACGACTTCCAAATCTATTTATCCTTTCCTCCTTCTGAGCTATTAGTAGCGCTTACCAATATTCAGGAAGACCAAGATAGAATCAGTGCCTGGGCAAACCTGAATAGATTAAGATTAAACACTATGAAAACTCAGGTCATTGTCATAGGCTCCAATTTCCTTCTTAGATCCATTGCCACCTTCCCTACTTTAATCCTAAATGATAACCCCATCACTTTCAGCTCCTTAATTAAAAACTTGGATATTATTATCGACCGAACCCATATCTGGAAACTCCATATCGCCCAAATTTCCTAACGGTCGATAAGTACCCTTAGGTTATTCCTTCGTTCACGACATCTTCTTCCACAACCTACCTATAAACTTCTCGTATCCTCCCTTATTTTCTCCCACTTTGACTAGGGCTGTGTGGTATACGGGGGCCTCTCAAGGGCAGATTGAAGCGGATCATGAACTGCTTTTAAAGATTTGTCTTCGGTATCTCGAGACAGGCTCATATGTCCCACCTACGGTGAGTTAAAGTGGCTCTTCCCCTGCAACCATAGACAATATTTCCTCGGATCTTTCCTATACTAAACTATTACCACCCAGCACCCTTCCTACATCTAGAGCTTCCTACAATGTAAATCCTCTGTCCACACACAGGAAACAAGATCCTTGGCTCCCTTTCTTATGTACTGGGATAATGATGTTAAGCTCCCAATCTTTGGAGATTTTCTTTTCATCCCAAACTCTTTGATATAAATTCTGAAGAGCCTTAACATGCTCCATTCTGCCGTATTTAACAAATTCAGGGGCTATGTTATCCCGGCCTGCAGCTTTCCCGGTCTTAATTTTTTGTATGGCTAGCTCTACCTCTTCCTCCTGGATTGTCCCATAGCATTGTTCATCATTTTGTTTTTCGCTTTTGTTGCCATGGTAGTGATCCCCTGGTTCATCTTGAAACTGTTTTCTATAATATTTGCTCCAAATGTTGAGTACAGCAGTTTCATCGGATCCAATTTCTCCTCTCTCATTACGCATATTCCTTACTTGTTTTGGCTTTCTGCCTCTAAGAGATTTAATTTTCCTCCAGAATAGTCTCAAATTCTCCTTATGATCTTTATTCAGCGTTCTACCAAACTCTTCCCAGGATTTCTTCTTGGCTTCCTTTACAACCACTTTTGCTCTATTTCTCTTTTCCTTGTAGGTCTGGTAGCTTTCCTTTGATTTGCCCAAGCAGTAATCCTTCCAGGCAACTTTTTTCTCCTTAATTACTGCTCTTATCTCTTCATTCCACCAGTCTGAGCGTTTTCTTTTAGTGCAGATTCTTTTGACACTACATATTAGGGTCGCTGATTCCAATATAGCTACTTTAACGTTTTACCATATTTCGTCTAAGCTTTTACTGAAGTCTATTTCTTGGAGCCTTGTCCTTAACTCATTCTCATATAGACATCTTTTCATTGGATCTTGGAGCTGTTTAACCTCTATCCTCCCGTAAGCCTTAGGCCGGGGTTCTCTCTCTGATAAGATACCTGTATCAGCTATCAGGAGCATATGATCGCTCCCAATTTCAGCTTCTTGTATAACTTTATACTCCTTATATTCCTACTGTTCATAAAGTAATCAATAATACTGTTGACTCCCCTTCCGGTGGCTGAGAAAGTTATTTTGCATATGGTCTTATGTGGGTAGAATGAGTTTCCTATGATAAGATCATTGTCAACGCAAAAATCTATGAGGCGTCCATTACTATTCAGTGTTCTTTCTCCTACATGCAGGCCCATACATCCATGGGCTCTGCTATGTCTCTGCCAGTCCTTGCATTTAGATCTCCCATTATAACGACGCTCCTTCCTCTATTCCTGTATTTTTCTATAGTTTGAATATACACCTTCCCTTAGAACCAAAACATTCGAACGTTCCTTTCTCGCCCGCTCCTCTATCCTCTGGAATTCCTTTCCTTCTAATATCCGCCATGTTTTTTCTCTATCCTCATTCAAATCTCTCCTTTTCCAACATCTTTCTTTCCAAAATGATGCTCTCTAATTATGAATTTCAATTTAAGATTAACATCTAGATCAGAAGTAAAAAATATTTTTTAATGCACTAGCTTCAACTTAGCTAATCAGCCCATTATTTTTGTATTTTCCATTTTCTCTCTTTTTCTTTTCTTTTTCCTTTTATTTTTTGTTCACATTAATTATTCTTTTCAAGACATGAATTTATATTGTTTGCTTATTATTTTATAGAAAATATTGTAAATATTAATTGATCTTTACTTTGTAATCTTATGGCCAGATATTGTTTCTGTTTTATTTGTTCAATTGTGTTATTCTTAAGGGACCTAGTCCCAGAATAAAATTTGTCTTCTATTCTATCTTATAAGGAATACAAGACCCTAGATGGAAAGCCGAACGCGTCCGAAATGAGACAGATGCGACCAAACATCCTCCCACCAAGCCACCAATGTTTTGTTAACAATACACTCTGTAATAATGTAATGCAATAATATAAAAGTAGAAATTAACTTAATATTTTCTATTTTTATATCATTTAATGGAAACAAAATGGAAATTTCAAAAAAGCTTGGCACACCAAAAATATCTAGTGTACAGAATTGTCATACTAAAATTGTTTAAAAAACTAATTTATTGTACTTTCGTGAGAGAAGATTTGAAGAAGTGCATTCTGCTGAGTTTATTTCAAGTAGTGTATATGTGAAATTTTTAAAATGATGTTAAAAAGATTATTATTATAGAGTGGCAAGGGAAAATTGTGTGATGTGCGCACTGCACAAGATTTTTTTATGTATTCATCAACTATTGAGCTATCACAAAGTTAAAATACTGTAGGCCACTAAGTGTTAAAGGAGACTGAGAATTTTTTAAGGAGTATTGGTTTTAACAAAAAAATTGTTGATTAAGCTTTTTGAGGTGATTAGGGATGTTGTTGAGTTCTGAGATCTTATGTAAACGGATTTTGTTGATTTCATGGATCTGTGGGTCAGATTATGCTAAATATCGATAAATGATGTTTTTGGCTACATTGATTTTCTGGTGTTAATGATATTAGATAAAATAATTGGGAAGTTTACTTGAATAAACGGGTTTGTGCACCAAAGTGATGGATATGAACCAGCAAGGATATTAAGAATATCATTAGGAATGAGAACAAGTAATACTACCTCATGAATTATAATGATGAAAAGTCATTTGGAGAGCTTTTAAAGTTGTAGTTTATTAAAAAAGGTGTAGTTTATACTCAGATGTGTATTTCCCCCAAATGTTCTGTTATTTGAATTATAGAAAATAATAATATATCTTTTAGGTCGTCCAAAATCTTGGTGGTTTTAATAGAGTTACTAACCATAACAACTGGAAAATTGTATCCCATAAAATGGGTTTTGGACAAAACCCAGTTACAATAAATATGGTGAAACAAACTTATAAGAAGTGAGTATTACTCTAATTATTTTTTATTATTTCCATTTTTCAAAATATTTTAACTCATTAAATTTTCCAATTTGGGTAATTTTTTGCTTAAAACTTTAAATTATAATTTTTCTTTACTCTATATGAATTATTATATTACTATTTATGGATTAAAAATCCACTCTTTTAATAAATTATATTATTATTTAACAGATAATTAAGAGAAAAAAAATGTAAGAATGAGAAATAAGATACAATAGCTGCTTAGTTGTTTTTGTACCTAAGACATTAATATTATTTATTTTAATGGCGAAAATTTATTTTAAAAAATGGTTAAGTTATCCATTAAAAAGCTCTGCATTTGACTAGCAAAATGTTTAATTTGCCTGGCTAACTGTTTAAATAGACTGCAAAATGATATATGTGAGTCATTCAGTTGACACTCTGACTGAGTACATTTCCCGAAGTTTTCAGGAGAGCTGTTTTTATCATTTTTTTATATAGAAAATTCCCATATCCTCATGAGAGTTAAATGCTTAATACATGAAGAGACTTATATTTTTGTAAGTAAAATACATCTTTTTTAATTTTATGTTGACAACACAACTGAAAGTGGTAATTTTTTTTGTATACAAAATAGGACTTTGTCAGAGTATCAACTCAACAATGTTTAAACACTGGTGACACTCTGATTAAGTCCAGTAGTTCAATTAGTTTTTAGGAAATTAATTATAAACAAAGGAGAGGGGACATTAAACAAAACACATTTTTAAACTGTAAATTTATTTGAATAGTTATCAGGTTACAATAAAAATAAAAATCAATAGTCTACAAATGAAAAATTAGTTGCGTTTTGAATCTAGAAAAAAAATGTTTTTTAATTATATATTTTTAATCATAAACAATATCTACAAGCTCAGGATTCATTTAAACAGCAGATCGATGCTTCAAGCTTCTGTAATGCCCATGATAAATTGGAGGTATAAATGGCCAATGTTGTAATAAATCTTTTCTTTTTTTTCCAATGTAAAGGATCTGCAAGTTCCAAATATAAGATTCTGTTTAATACTCTTTAATACTCTTTCGTATTATGTATATAACTTAACAGTTCGTCTTTTTGTAATATTTATTTCACGAAAATGACTTGAGTCGGATGATGTCTTACACAGAATAAAAAAAGTTTTTGATTTTTCTACTCTGATCCACCGCATTTTCAATCAATTAACTGTTTCATTTATGTTGTTAATTTCTCGATTTACGATTTCAGCTTCGAGCATATCAGTACTCAAGAATTCAGTATGGCTCATTTCTGTCCTGACAATTTTGTTGGAATCCTTAATAATAATATACTAATTTTGAGAGGAATATATATTTTGAATCTTTTTAGATGTTTTTTTTTTTCAATAATGTCAAAGTCAGCATCATTTGGTTAATAACTGTGGACACTAACTAAGAATTTTAAATAAATTGTTGAAATTTGCATTGCTGAATTTATATCAAGCTTCATTAAGCTCAGTACTAATTTAATATTTCTGTTCTGCCCTGTGCAGGGGTCCCAATGAGAGCAATATTTTGATAAGTGCTTGCATAACATTCAATATGCAAGTTGCTACTTCTTGGGAACCACGACTTCCCTCAGTTTCAGGTCTGCTAAACATAAAAGATAAATTTTGATTAAAATTGTGCCAACGAAAGTTGTATACATGCATATTGCTTTTGTAATGCGCTATTGATGTACTGAGTTTAGGATATGGTAAGGCCTTTTGTAAATCAAAAGTACAAACACAGTAGTTTTCATTTGCTTTATTTTTTATCTTCTTTTAGAATTTCCCTTGCTATTTGTACTTATGATGAATGCAACACTTCAATACAAAAGTTGTATAAATGATTTTGTTTTGAAGTGCATGTGTATCCTTACTTGGCATCTTAAAATACTGCTATAATTTTGTACTGAAAATGTGATAGTACATTTTATTTTTTACTGGGCTGGTATTATTTTGAGTACAATTTTCATCTGGTACATTTTAGTAATTGTAAGTGAAGGATTTAAGTATTTACGGTGAGGGTTATGTTCTTAAGTACAGTGACTTGAAAATGAGGGAAAAGATTTTATGTGTTTTAGAATGCTTGACGTATCTACTTTATTAATTGACAATTTTGTTCTTCTTTTATCTTGTAGCTGATTTATACACGTTTTAGAAGCACAAGAGTATATCAGTCCTTCATTAATATTGTATCTTTAAAAAATTGTTTACAAACTTGTATTTTTTCGTCTTCTAAAGGCAAAAAGTAATGAAATACATTTTCTTTTCTTCTTTGGATTGATTTCTAGGTCTTCATCGTTAAGGAGCTTCTTTTGTAATTAGATCTCTTAGAAACAGTTTCTTTTCCATTTGATTTTTGAGATTCGCGGAAATACCAAAAATATGTTGTCTCTCTCCATTATTAAATATATTATTGCAACACTTTATGAACTCACAGCACTTATAATAATATAAATAATAATGTTTAGAGTACAAATTAGTTCACTCCGTTTTCAAAAGATGGCATTTGCTGTTACGGATATTTTATAGTGATAGCTGATTTCGGCGGTTTCAGAGAGGTTTTACATCTGTCAATAATATTCAGTATATATCGCTTTGATTTTCATACAAAAACCTTGTTTTTTATTGATTTGAATATGTCTAATTGTGTGTTAACTAAGCAGAATTTGTGGGAGGTTTTAGTTTTCTGCTTTAATTGGAAGAAAAGTGCAACTGAAGTGCATGGAATGCTTGTGGAAGTTTATGGTGACAATGCTCCAACTGATAAATCATGTAGGGAATGGTTTGGACGTTTCAAGAATGGGGATTTCAGCGTTGAAGACAAGCCTCGTTCTGGACAGCCAAAAAAATTCGAAGACAAAGAATTGGAGGCATTACTTGATGAAGATCTGAGTCAAACGCAAGAGGTGCTTGCAGAATCATGTGGAGTGTCTCAACAAGTAGTTTCCGTATGATTGAGATCCATGGGAATGATTCAAAAGCAAGACAATTGGGTGCCTCATGAATTGAAACCGAGGGACGTTGAAAGGCGATTTTTCACTTGCGAGCAGCTGATTCAAAGGCAAAAAGAAAGGGTTTTTTTACATTGGATTGTGACTGGGAATGAGAAATGGATATTTTACGACAACCCCAAACAGAAAAAATACTATGCTATACCCGGTCAATTGTTGACATCAACATCAAAGCCATGGTTCAAAAGTCATGGTCCATGGTTCCAAAGTCATGCTCTGATATCTGGTGGGACCTAAAGGGTGTTGTATACTATGAGCTGCTACAACCTGGCGATTCCATTACGGGCGATTGGTATAGGCTACAATTGATTCATTTGCGCCAGGCAATATGAGAAAAACGGCCGGAATATGAACAAAGACATGACAAAGTTATAATTCTGCATTACTACGCTTGGCCTCATGTCGCAAAAGTCGTTAACAAATATTTGGAAACGCTCAAATGGGATATTTTACCACACCTGCCGTATTCTCCGGACATTGTTCCCTCTGAATACTGGTTGTTCAGATGGACGTAGCACGATTTGGCAGGTCACCGGTTCACTTCTTTCGCACTAATCGAAAATTGGCTCCTAACTTGGATCGCCCAAAAGATGAGACATTTTTCAAGATGGAATTCGAAAATTGTGTGAGAGGTTGAGAAAAGTAGTAGTCAGCGATGGAGAATACTTTGATTAGTCTGTTCATTCATTTTGTTCTGAAATAAATGCATTTTTGACCACAAAAAAATGGACCAAACTAATTTGTGCTCCCAATAATACATTATATAATAATAGCAATAATAATGCCAATGGACCTAATCACTCTGTCAGCGGAAAAATATTTCATTTTCTTCTGATTGAATTTTTCAATGCAAATTTTAAAAGCTTTAATGATTTAATCAGCTGCTGACATTTTTTTGTTTGGATAGTACCTCATGTTTAGTTACTAAGAAAGACATAATAATCATTTTTGCAAAAAATAGACGTCAGAATGTCAACTGAACGACTCATATCGCTGCTACCTTGGAAGAAGACTGGCATAACTCAAAAAGGTGTAGTTTCGAGAAAATGTCATTTGGAGTTTTTATTATCATATTTCAGATGATTATAACAGGTTACCTTACGGTTGTATTAATGATTGCTTGAACCCATTTGCTAGTAAATGCTTATAGGTAACTTGTGTAAGGTATTTCTTTATTTCAAACATAATTTTAAGCTTAATGTTTTTGACTTGTGACAGACATTTTTTGAATTGCATGGCACATGTTGCTGGTTTGGAAGAAAACTGGCTTAACTCCAAAAGTTGTAATTTTGAGAAAATGGTGCTTGAAAATTGTATCCAATTTCTACTGGTTATTATCAGTTTCCTTACAAATGTATAAATAATTTCTTGATCTCTTTTTTAAGTAAATGATTGAAGATAACTTTTCTAAGGGAATTTTTTAATTCCAAACGTTATTTTAGGTTATGTAAAAGATGCAACTAATTTGTTCAGAAAAAAACATGGGAAACCGATAACAGGAAACAATAGTTGCACAAACATAATGAAATACTTACATTGACAATAAAGATAATTATAGCCCATATTTTAAAGGTGATTACCCCCATCAAATACAAAACCAAGTAATGAATGAAGTTATAAACTTTTTTCCCTATAATGAGAAATAAGAATCAAGAATTAATGAACATTAACTTAAGGAACTACCTGCCTGCCTATGTACCCAAGTTTTTTATTATATAGTGTAAAGTTACGTTTTTGGGAAAATAAATAAATTGAACTTATTTTTCCTTTTTTATATATTTATTTGTTTTATTTAACTTTTGACTCTTTTCTCTGGGCAGGGTTACTAGACAATCAGACACAGACACACGGAACTATTACTATTACAAACATACTAATAACGTGAAGCGTCAATATATCTTAAATTTAACACTTTCTTGTAGAATGATGACGGTGGTTTACGAGAGTTAATTTAAGTGTGTTACCAAATGATGTGGATGAAGTATTACGGGAGCTCTTAAGATGTCTGCTCCGGTCCCTGGTCCAAACAACAACCGCTCTCCTTTGTTGTCAGTTACACCACTCCAGGTTTCAAAATGGCGAACTGCCATTTTGATTATCTAATTCAAATAGACCATTTATTATTTTCAGAGGTTTTCGTTTGATCAAAATTTCTTTTTATTTTCTTATATTAGACTTATTGTCGAAGTATTGAAAAATTGATCATCTTCACCCACTCGATCATTATGGCAGTGGTTCTGTTGAAGTCCAAAATAGAGCCGCCATGTTTTTAAATGAAAGCGTATATTTTGGTTCCATTTATGATGACAAACACACTTTTCATTATAATTTATGATGATTTCAGTCAGGATAAATAAATGTATTATTATTTTCCTGAGAATCCCTATTTCCAAATACTAAATCTAATTTAAGATACAAAAAAAAAAAACAATTATTTACAACGTACCTATAATCTGAAAAAATGTGTATATTACATTTCTCCCTCCTTCTAGGTAAAAAAAAAAATAATAATGAAATTTTGCTCGCAAATATTATTATTATATTTTATTTTTTTTATTTTTTTTTTTTCATCTTAAATTATACCAGTGAATACTGAAACATTCATACATCATTCATTCAAATAAACATTAATTCCCAATTGCCTCTGACTTACTAATAATTACAATTTTTGATTTCCTTAAATACTAAATTCAAGTTTAATTTTATTCTTCATTTTCTTCTTAATTAATGATTTACATAATTTTCTGACTTATCTCCAAACAGAATACAATTAAACTATATACAAACATTTTTTCAAAAACAATACATAAATTATATAAAAGAACAAATTGAGAGAGGACAGTTACATTTTCAATATATACAAACTAATTTTTGTTGAGAACCCAATAAGATGTGGTTCTATTAATAAAAAAAACAGGATATTGTGACTAAGTGAGAAACATTGTTATGTTTGTCGATTAGGTTTCATTTAACCAAAACCAAGGAAAATAGGAATGAGCAAGAGAAGATTGTCCATCAGAAAATGAGTAAAACAAAAATTTAATTATACCGAAAATAATCACTGTCATTGTTAATAATTAAATTTTATTTAAGTATTCTGGTTGAATTTGTATTACAGCTCTTGCGAGCAAGGCCTTATAATTTTTAAAGAAAACAAAAAATGTTAGCTCTGCGCTGAGCACCAATTATTTTAAATTTACATATAAACAAATAGCATCAATAGCTGGTTAACCTATCACTAAAACATGTACTGATTATTAAGAAAAAGAAAATATGGATTCTCATATATAGTAGATCTTAAATGAGAATTTTGAATTATTATTGCAACACACCATAATAAAAAACAAGGGTTGAAAGTAATGATTATTTTAAATTTAGGTCAAAAACTAAAAATTATTTAAGAGGTAAATATTCCTAGGTTAACTACAATTCATAAATAATCGATGATATGAATATTGGTTACGAAAAATCAACACCTAACAAATGAGATATTTTTCTTGATAATTTAATAAACTCTTAAAATGTAATTCTTAAATATTTTTCTATCAATTAATTAAACATTTCTTATTAAAATCAAAATGACGTTTACTTAATAACAATATTGAAGAGGGTGTGTTTTTTTTTTTTTTTTTTCTTTTTAAATATTTCATGTTTATAAATCCATCATCAGGAATAACAGTAATAAAGAGATAAAAATCATTGATTCTAACAACCAATTTTAAAGATGAGACGATTGATTTGTAAAGAAAAATAACTGTCTATTCCAACCCCCTGAAATAAAAATGTATTGATTTTTTAACTTTCTTTTTTAATTTTAAGCATCATAGAAATATCCCAAGCCTATTCAAAAATAATAAATAGCATTTTTTTTTTTTTTTTTTTTTTAATTTCCCATCAAGTTATTTCTATATCCAAATTTTTCAATTTTATTTTTAATAAATTTCTGTACCGGCTCATGATCTAAATGCAATCCACCCGGGTCGTACACTTTAAATGTACTCCTAAAGCATAAGGGCTTAATTCCAAACATACACTGTATAGGTGCATGTCTGATATATGTTAAAATGTGGAAAATATTCAAAATCAATAGTAAATCATTACATCTATTGGTGGCAAACCGGGTGGCGTTATTGCTTAAACACTTTAAATGGGGTATTAACTTGTTCCATGAATTCAAGATTGGATTTTTGATCCCCAAACACTCTGACATTCCGATTTTCATCCTCTTTTTTACTTAACCGCCCAATCTCATGTTTGTATTGCGGTTCTATTTTCATAAACATGTTGCTTGTCTTATTTTCTTCCACGGGACTTTCATAAATTTTTTCTGATAATTCAGAGTCATTTCTATGAGCTACATTAATTTTTTCTGATGTTTCAGCGTTTTGTGAGCTCAATTTTAAGATTAAATTAGTTTCGACCAATTCATCTTTAATTATTGTTAGTCCCGGTTCACATCTTTCTGATATCACTGAATTATTTGTTTTATTCTCATTTTCTAAATTTAGTTCATCACTTATAAAATTAACAGTTTGAAATTGTTTATTTAAATTATTGACTTTTTTATCGAGTTCAGGACTTCTTTCATCAAATTTTTTATCGAATTCTTTTATATCATTTTTAAGTTTCTGAAATCTTTCCTCGGCTTTTTTATCGGATTCACGACTTCTTTCCTCGGATTTACGACTTTTTTCCTCAAATTTTTTATTCATGTCACTCATCATAGACATTAAATATTTTAACATGCTGTTAGTGTTTAGATTTTCACTATTTTTTATTAATTCCAGAGTCTGAATCATTCTCATCTCCTAGCCATTGGACAACCGTCTCTTCCTGAATTTTATCCATTATTTTCCACTTTTAAATAAAAATTTAACACTTTTAAAATTTCTGTGAGCTGCGTCCTGATTGTCGTGACCTAATTTTTAACGAATAAGGCCCCACGTTGGGCGCCAAATATGTAAAGTTTTTGGGAAAATAAATAAATTGAACTTATTTTTCCTTTTTTATATATTTATTTGTTTTATTTAACTTTTGACTCTTTTCTCTGGGCAGGGTTACTAGACAATCAGACACAGACACACGGAACTATTACTATTACAAACATACTAATAACGTGAATCATCAATATATCTTAAATTTAACACTTTCTTCTTGTAGAATGATGACGGTGGTTTACGAGAGTTAATTTAAGTGTGTTACCAAATGATGTGGATGAAGTATTACGGGAGCTCTTAAGATGTCTGCTCCGGTCCCTGGTCCAAACAACAACCGCTCTCCTTTGTTGTCAGTTACACCACTCCAGGTTTCAAAATGGCGAACTGCCATTTTGATTATCTAATACAAATAGACCATTTATTATTTTCAGAGGTTTTCGTTTGATCAAAATTTCTTTTTATTTTCTTATATTAGACTTATTGTCGAAGTATTGAAAAATTGATCATCTTCACCCACTCGATCATTATGGCAGTGGTTCTGTTGAAGTCCAAAATAGAGCCGCCATGTTTTTAAATGAAAGCGTATATTTTGGTTCCATTTATGATGACAAACACACTTTTCATTATAATTTATGATGATTTCAGTCAGGATAAATAAATGTATTATTATTTTCCTGAGAATCCCTATTTCCAAATACTAAATCTAATTTAAGATACAAAAAAAAAAACAATTATTTACAACGTACCTATAATCTGAAAAAATGTGTATATTACAATAGATGTGTTTAAATCAGGGTAGGAAACAGTTACTGAACTGTTTCATGAAGTTTCAGTTTAAATGTTTTTTAAGAACTTTTCCAATTAAAGTTTTAATATAAATGTTCTACAAGAACTTTTATCAAAAGAACCTTTCAATAAAAAATTCCTTAAGAAGTTGTATCAAAAGATTTTTTTGATAAAAGTGATGATAATAAAAGTTCCTACTAAAACATTTTAAATATAATACCTCAGATACTTATCAGTTTTTAGAAGAAACCGTTTGAATAAATGCTGAAATGACTACAACTGAAAATTCAACGCTTTTCTCCAAAACATCAAGGGAGGTTTCGTTAGTTCTAGACTGACACAACTACTTGAAAAACGGTCATATGATAAATTTTTTTGTTGCTCTCTTCATTATAATAAAATAAACATCTTGTTGAGTATGAATATATAAAAATCTTAAAATTGAAAAATTTTGAGTTGTGCTGGTCTTCTTCCAAGGTAGCGATTTATATATATGCATACATATATATGCCCATGCATATATGTTTCGTTAGTTCTAGACTGTTACAACTGTTCGAAAAATGCTCATATGATAAAAAAATTTTGTTGCTCTTTTCATTATAATAAAATAAACATCTTGTTGAGTATGTATATATAAAAATCTTTAAATCAAAAAATTTTTTGAGTTGTGCTGATCTTCCAAGGTAGTGAGTGATATCTCTCTCTCTCTCTCTCTCTCTCTCTCTATATATATATATATATATATATATATATATATACACATACATACATACAGACAGATACATGCTCACAAATGTTCATGGTTTTCCTTCTTTTTTTTTTTTATTGGTTTGAAACATAATGTTAATTTCTGTGTTAAGGTATCTCTACAGCTTTGAAGAATTTTATCGGAAGTTGGGTTGCACAATGGTTAATCATCCGAGAACCAGTAGGAATCGTAATAGATCTAATCGCAGTTTAATTAGAGATAAAGATAAAGCTATCAAGACAGAACCTAAAATTGAGTACAAGGTTAGTTTGAAAAATTAATATTATTAGTGCACTCGTATTCAATTATTTTTTAATAATATTTTTAAAAAATTTCAAAAACTGAAATAGTGTTTGTTTTGTGTAGCAGTAAAGATGAGTCTGATTAGTTGATTAAATTTAAGTTTTTAAACAGTGTTTAAAAATAAATATTATTAAAACTTTGTATATTATTTATACATATATATTATATTATTATTAATATTTATAAATATATTATATGTATTAATTTTTTTAAATTATGTCATTTTTATTTTACTAACTTTCACGAAGTAGTAATAATCTAAGAGTACTAAGATAATTTTGTTTTATATAAATGATCTGAGATGAAAATGAGAGTGGCGTATTTAGTAGTGCACCATGTGTCTACTGGAAGGTTAAACGATACTTTTGAGACTGAAAAATTGAGATAAAACAAGTTTATCTACATTGTTCTGATTACTTACATTTTTTACTATCATGATTATTTTCTAATGTCTTAAGTATATTTTAGTTTTATAGTATACTCAGGGTGTCCAGCAGCCTTGAACTCCTTGAAGATCGGGAATTCTGATTGAATTTTTCGTGTCGAGAATTATGCTTGAAAAACAGCTAGTCATCGGGAATTTTTAGTTTTTAGTCATATAATTCCATTTTTCCATTAATACTAAGCATTAATTGTATAAAATATTGAGAAGGTGGTTGATGTAGTTGTCTCCCATACCATCTCTAATGCCATGAAAACTAGAAAAAGCCTCCTTCCGCTAACTTTGTTTATCAGTCCTTCTCTCTCTCTAACACGTACTTGTTCTCTGTTCTGTCTCACCTTACCAGGTCGCTTTACCTGTCGCTTAGTGAACTAGGGATGCTATGGGATGGTAAAATAATGTTTATCTCCTAACAGCCCCGAGTTTCAATTTCAACAGATTTACACTCATCTTCTCACAGCCGGAACTAGGATTTTTTCAGGGAGGCAAGCTGAATTTCTCTGCTCTTTTTTCACCCCTCTCTCCCTTCTAATAAAATTCAACAGTATTTTAGGTAATACAGTCGAACTTCCATATATCAAAAATCTCTATCTATCGAAAATCTCGAACTTTTTTTAGAAATCTTGAATTTTTATTAGAAAAAATCTTCTGTATATCGAATAAAATTTCTATATATATCGAACAAAAATTCCAATTTAAAAAACATAAAATAAAAAGAGCCCGTATTTAAATTCTCTGAATCTCTTTCCTAACAAGAGTGAAATTTTCATTTTAAATCAAGTTTAACTTTGTCTTTCTTGTTGTGAACATTGGTTCTAAACATGACTTCCGTTATGAACTATACACAAATAGACATTAGAAGCTATTTTTAAAATTAAAAATAAATTAATTTTTATTTATGTTTAAATATTTTTAATACATGTCCTTATTAAATTACAAATGTACATTTGTGAAAAAATCTTCAATGACAATTTTTCAAATGAGTGCTATTGATCGTTCAGTTTTGTTTTTCTTAAACCCTAAAAAATTACCTTTGCTACATCATGAACCTCTAAAAATTGCCTTTGATACTTCTTTAGCTTTAAGAATAGTTGTAATTGTTTTTGGCCTGAAAAAGGTGAAAAAATGCGATCTTTCTATGTATCGAAATTTCCATGTATTCAATTTTTTTCAAGGAACCTTCATGTTCGATATATTTGATATATAGTTTCGACTGTATATTGCTTCAAAATAAATATCATTATCTCATAACATTAGCTCATTTTATTGACTAAATTTCGGTCGGAACAAATATTTTTTACTCAACTAAAATTACTAAAAATAAAATTCTACTCGAAATTTGCCGTCCTATAAATTCTGCAGCTCGGAGAGTGTCCCTTTTGCCCCATTTCCCTCTCCTGGTCCAGGCCTGCGTCTTCCTATATAGTAATATGTTGAGGCCGAGAGTGGAGTGACAAGGATGAGAGGTTGCCAGGATTCTCTTTATTCCTGTAATTATGATAATTTTCTTATACTTATGTTATTTTGTTTTTCTAGGTAAAATAAGTTTATGAATTAATTTGTGGTGAAATTTATTCCAATACGTAAATTTTATTTATTTACACTTGAAATTTGTTTGTACCTTATTTTGTAGTTGTTTTTATTTTTGGCGATGTGTTGAGCCCTCCGTATTTGAAGTTGTTACAATTTTTCATTATCAAACAGGAGTACAACCTTAATAATTATTCAAATTCATTCTCAAGTCCAAAGTATACTTTTTATCATAAGCCGACCAAATAGAATATATGTTTCCAATTTTTTAAAAAATTTAATCCAATAAATTTTACATTTCACGGCCTTGAATTTTACATTTCACAGCCTTGAAATCCTTGAATTATGCTTGAATATTTTCTTACTATATCACTGGACACCCTGATACTTCAAATTTTATAATACTTTAATGCCATTTATATTATATTTGAAATTAAGATGTACTATTTATTTATAGGATAAACAAGATGAAGCCTCTTATGATTCACAAGTACTATTTCCCACTCCATTTATCAAAGTTGAAGCCAATGAGCCTAATCAAGAAACTGAAGAGTCTCTTGGAAATATAATAAAACCAGAAAAAAATGCTGTCAAGAATTCATTTATAGAAGAACCTAAAATTAAAACAGAACCTCCTGATGACAAAGACAAAGATGTTAAATGTGAAATAAAGGAAATAAAAAAAACGCCTCGGCAGAAAAAGATTAGAACTTGTTTACTTGAACAAATACCTGGTAAAACATATAACAATAAAACAGTGAACACTAGTAAGGATAAAAAAAGGCGTCTTTTTACAAGGGCTAAAAGAGAAAAAGATACATCCTTTGTTGTTAAGAAATCTCCGATTCTACCAGGAACAAGACAAAAAAGAATCTTAAAAGATAAAGAAAAGGTTCTTGTTGATCAGTTTAAATTGAAGCAGACGAAAATGGCTTCTTCTGTTCCAGGCCTTCCAGAAACAGAAAAAGTAATACATTTATTTATTTTCCTGAATGATTATTTTAAATATTTATAAAATTATAATTTAAAAAATTCAAAATTTAATTTTTGAGGTAATAATTCATTAGTGTCAAACTTATACCAGGCTAACTTTATTTTATGTACCTGATGCATCCCTTGTAACTGAGTACTTTTCAAATCCCTACTATTATAGTTGAATAGTTTTAGCTTATATATGGAGTGAGTATATGGTTATTTATAACCTCTGAAATTGTGAATACTGTAGTTTTTATCATAATGAATCTTTGTTTATCTCCAAGATGGCTGGCAGCGCAGTTATTCTCAAAGTTCTAGATACATCAAAGATATCAGTTCTTCAAAGTTTTGGACAGTTTGATCAACAAAGTTATGGACAGTCTGAAAGAAATCAAGAAATCCAAGATTATGTAAGCAACATTACAATTACTAATGTAGTCGCCCTTCCTACCCTAGTTGGAGTATATAAGGGCTAAACCCAATAAACAACAACTAATGTAGTTACTGAAACCCATATCAAACTAAAAACTATTCAGCTCCAACATGACTGTTTTATTCAGAATTATCTATTTACTTTTTCTAATGTAAAACTATATCTTCATTTGAAGCCCAATTCAATTACAGATGGAAATCTGTAGAGATAAAATTTTTTTGTAAAAGATTATTTACCACAATGATAAGAATAAAAGTTGGATTTTAAAAGGGTAATGAATTAAGAAATAGTGCAATAATGGTTCATACATTATGAAACTATGCAAAAAACAAAGAACCATTAGAAATTCAACAGGAATAGTATTATAAAAGAAATCTGTGTGATTTTTGAAAAAATTGAATTGATTCATATTTGTTATAAAGCAGTCTAATATTCGTGATTAATATAGGGTAATGAGATACAGCCAGTATCTTTAAATTCTACTACAACAACAAGATTATTCTAGTGGATTAATCAATAAACATGTGTCAGAGATATATTGAGCCTGATAACTATGTTTGAATGGATTGGGGTCTCAGAGTGCAGGAAGGGTGGTTCCTCACGGGATGCAATATTATGTAATTACAGTGTTGGAAGGAACATCTGCACAGAATATAACTCATGGGTGCAAGGTGGGTTTAGAAGTCCTCCCCCCCTCCCTGACTAGTCTATTTCTGGCTGTATGGAATTCCAAGGAATCAGATCTGATTTGTTCAAATAAATAAAAACATAAAAAGCCAGAAGATCATCCTATGAACGATTATGTTTAATATAACAAATGCTGCCCTCCTTTCCTGACTGAAATACAAAACGTATAATACTTCATGCAACAAAACAGAAGTATTTATCTTATCCAAATACATTGTGCTGTCAACTTGACGTTGGAAGACAAATAGTGTTGTTTGTATGAAACTGACCTAAGTAATTGTCAGAGCCAACAATATGACTTTCAGGACAATTAGTAGTAAATTAAAGGAAACACAAACACACACACACACACACACACACACAAAATGAAAGATACATGATGTGAATTTTTATAAAAATTAAAATAAATTATTGGGGAGCATAAACTAAATTGATAAGTAACTGGCATAATAATCGGAAAGAGTTACCAAATCAAAAATTATAGTTTGTAAATCTGTTGTAAAAACCACTGCTTTAGCCTGAAAAACTAAAAAGTAAGATTAAATAAAAGTTAAGGTAGCTGAATCAGAATCTGGAGCCAAAAAACTTTTACACCCACTATTTTAGGGGAAACTAAGGATAAATATTCGACAATGTCTTATATAAAAAAGAAACCTTATTTTATTTATTCTATTAAAACAGAGATTGTATTGAAAAAAAAAGGTATATACATTAATTTGGCAACAATGAAGATAGGAAAGAATAAAATGTCAGTGCTGATATTAATGGATTCTCTTTTATATCTTATTTTCTTCTGAGACCAATTAGTATGGCATCTAGCAGTAGTCTGCCAACATTTTCTCATTCCATCTTCTGTTGTATCTCTTCTCTATTTGACCTTTACCTATGCTTGTCAGACACTGATCCAAGATTTGCTGGAAAACATTCCTATTGGAAGTAAATTTTAAGCGACATGTCACATCCTTAGGCTTGATTTATGTCTTATGATAACTTAATCTCCTTGTTATAATAACTCTTAACTATCTTAAGTAGTTAGGTCACTTTTCATTGCATTAATAAAAGTTATGAAACTCATCCTCTAATATGTTATACGCTCTTATTTTACCCTATTTAATTTTTGAAGGAATTTAGTTTTCTCCAAAAAAAGAGAGGATTTTAGTATCTAACCGAAACCCCTCCTTTATTTTTTTGTTTCAAGAACATTGTTTATAAAATTTGGCCATTCTTTCACTTAGTTGCGCTTACTCATTGTTCAACTGTCCCTCTCGCTCTATACACTGCTGAATTTTGTACATCTTCGTAGACTGGTAAGAATGACAACTATGAGCTCAGCATATACACCCCTCATTCATAATTTTATTTTGTTGGATCCTCATACTTTCAAATGTCTCATGTGTACAGCTAATGTGATGAATAAAAGGAAACTGAACCTTTATTCTGTAGTATCTTCTAGTAGTTACATTTACCTTAACAGATGAAAAATGTTAACCTTTCCTTGATGTTAAAAAATTACGAAGTTTGATTCTCGTCTTCAACGAAATGAAGAATGGCTTTGGATTTTGGTGGGTTCAGATCATTCAGTAATTATTGACTGATTAACTGCTTCTTGTACTATACTAGAACTGCATGATGTAAGTGAATCATAAATGACACAGATTATAGCAGTTAAAAATTGAAAGTTGAGTATAGAGCAGTTGAACATCATTGGCAATGGTCATTTTAAGTACTGGTCTTTTTACAAATGAACAATTGAGATAGCCAATTCTATTTTTGTCTTGGCTTAGAATCCCTTAGTAGTTCTTTCTTCGTGAACATTAGTGAAACCTTTGGGAATCAGAGTAGCTCTTACTCATACGTAACATTATGGAAACATTCACATTGTTGTTAAAGCCAAACTGCCATTAATAACTTCTCTTTCTAATGAAGGAGTACATTGATTGGGATATATTTATTCAAAAAGGTCTCTTTTAAAAAACCAATAGGATAATAGGGAGATATTAATTTTTTTTTCTTGTAACCAGGATATTTCATGAAGGTATTTATGAATCGGCCCTCTTACTAGTAACCATAGCATTTCCGTCCTGAATTTATAACTTTTTTCTTAATTAAAGAAAATTCTGTACCAGTGTATCATGATTCATTGAGAGTACAATAACATTGCCCTTATATTTTAGATGTGGAAAATACTCAGATTTAGCATTACATTTTTTAATTTTTTTAATTATGTGTAATTTCAGAAAAAAAAAAACTGACCATTATATAGATTTTCCAAAAAAAAATGGGTGTTGAAGCTTCAGATTCTAGTTCAGTGCATTTAACATAAATATGAGAAAACTGTAAACTTCTAAAATCTGTTAACACAAGAAAATTGTAATTTTATGGGAGGGAAGGCTTAAAAATTCTGTTATACATTCAGTGCTGTATAATTCACCTCATAGACATATTTATCTTAAAATATTATTAAAGACAGCACAATTATAAATCAACTACAAGAATTCACGCTGCTTAACAATTACTAAAAACAGATAACTACTTACTAGAAGATAAAGAAATTATTGATGTCATAGATAAAGAAATGAATGATATCTTAAAATAGGGAAATAGTTAGTACTAAAGAATATATAAATAATGGGTAGTTGACCACCTGAGAAATTTGAAACTTCTAATTTCAAGTAACTTTCCCATAAATGTTTTATGTAATCATAAGAACTTTGTTTTTACAACAGATTCATTCACAATCAAGAAAAACTTGATGCCCTAAGACTTTTAATTTAACCAAAGTTGGTAATGTTTTCCCTAATACTGTCACTTACTTTAATTAAACAGATTAACTTTGAAAAATCAATTGAAACTAGGTTTGCCCCAATGTAGTGCTAATTTAAATTTTACAATTACAATATTTTATTTTCAAATTTTTCCTTTCCCAATGGCAATTAAAACATTATATTGGATAATTACTCTGAAATTTAAAGAAAGTGGTAAAACTTCCAGAGAAATTTCATGAACTGAAAGTTTTTGAAGTTTGAAAATGTTAAAATATATATATTTTTTTTTTTAAATTAATGATGCTATTATTTATAGAATTTCCAAGTCAATTGTAAACTTTTCCAATTCAATTGCCACCTTTTCCATTCCTTTTCCATTTGTAACTTTTTACATTTCAAATGTAACCTTTTCCATTTCAATAGTAATCCTTTCCAAATCAATTGCCATCTTTTCCAATTCAATTGTAACCTTTTCCATTTCAATTGTAACTTTTCCATTTCAATGATAACACAACCGGACATGAATTAATTCATTATTATTTATTTTATTATTGAAAAATAATTGTTTTAATTACAATAATAACTTTTAAAATAATTTTGGCATATTCTTCTATCATTTTTTTTTAGTTTATTGTATAATTGATATTAAGTGCTAATTTCAAGTTGTTTAAATTTTTGAAATAAAAATGCTGTTTAATTATTTTTAAATATTAATTATTTATTTGGTGAGGGGAGGGTGGATTTCATCGATTTGTTGATTAATCGATTAATTCATCATGCTTTCGAAGTTGCTAATATCAAATTTACTACCGAAATTTTGTTCGGACAAAAGCTTTTTTACTTAATTATTTATTAGTTTTCAAATTTCTTCGTTGTAGATATCATTTACTATACTTTCAAGGACACTATTTCCGAATTTACTATTGGATTTCCGATTGTGCATGCGCATTGTAATTTTTCGTTGTTATTGAACGATCCCTATACCATACAAAACTCCAACAGTTAGGGAAATGCAAAATGCGCATGCGTGACCAAAAATCCAATTTAAAAAAATAGAATCAGAACCCTTGAAAACATAATAAACCATCCCTTTATCGTAGAAGACGTCAATAACATCGAAAAGTCGAAATGCGCACGCGCAATCAGAAATCCAATAGTAAATACGGAAATAGCGTCCTTGAAAGCCTATTTAACAATATCTATACCGAAGAATTTTGAAAACTAATAAAGTAAAAATGCTTTTGGCCGAACAATATTTCGGTAGTCAATTTGATATTAGCAACTTCGAAAACGTAATGAACGATCAACAAATCGATGAAATCCACCCTTCTCCCCACCAAATAAGTAAAAAATAATTAATATTTAAAAATAATTAAACAGAAATTTTATTTCAAAAATTTAAACTGCTTGAAATTAGCACTTAACATCAATTATACAATAAACTAAAAAAAATGATAGAAGAATATGCCAAAATTATTTTAAAAGTCATTATTGTAATTAAAACAATTATTTTTCAATAATTAAATAAATAATATTGAATTAATTCATGTCCGGTTGGGTTACAATTGAAATGAAAAAAGTTACAATTGAAATGGAATAGGGTACATTTGAAACAGAAAAAGTTACAATTGAAATGGAAAGATGACAATTGATTTGGAAAAGGTTACAATTGACTTGGAAATGCTATGTACCTAGAATATTAAATTTAATTATTTGCTTTCTTTAATATTTCTTTTAATTTTATTGAAATAAATGTATATATTTTTTTAAAGAGTAAAAAGGTCTGTTTTTAGGAATTTTACATGTTATTAATCTGATTTTTCTGTATTTCATAAGTCTCACATTAAAAAAACAAAACTTAATAGTAATGGTTCTTTTGATAATTTTGTTACAATGTTGCATAACTACATGAATAACTGATATTATACTGATATATGTTTTACCAATAATGTATGTTTTATTGAACTAAGTTAATCCTGCCTAATATTTTTTTTTTAATGTTCGAATCTCTTTTAATTTAAATCTTATGTACTTGGGAAAATATTCTTGAAGTGTTGATTTATTTTTAATTGTTTTAGACTCCACCATCCAAAAAACTTAAAGATGATTATCTTCCTGCTAGAAACAAAAAAGATGATTCTGTCCCTGCTGTCTTAGAAGAGAAGAAGAAAGGGAGGAAACGTAAAGAAAAAGCAGAAGTTATTGATGAGTTAGATATTTATTTTTTCATTATTATTATTGGTATTATATATTATTATTGTTATTACAATTTTGAAGCTTTTATGAAACCTTACTGTGAGCTACACTTAGGATCTTATAAAATGATATGGAAGGTCCTTACATCTTGGATTGAGCACAGATGTCCTTTACATATTGAAATATCAATTAACTTTTTGCTCCTTTCAGATTTAAGCCAGTTACTCATGGATGTTATGTGGGAACATTATGTTACCATAAGGAATAAACTGTGGTTCAATGCCCTTTCACCTAACTGGGGCAGTAGGCCGATAGCCTACTCTTCTTACTTGTCTTATCACGAAACTTGCACTAAGATCAGCCAGACAGAACAATGGTGACTGACATAATGATCGTGTAATGAACTTAAAACTTGCCACCTGTAACATTTTATCGCTTTACAGACCAGGAGCTTTACAACTGCTACTTTCTCAACTGGACACCTTCAAAATGGACATTACTTATGTCTAGGAGATCAGATAGAGAGGACAAAGAGCAATTTTGTAGCATACTAGAGCATTGCTTAGAAGCTGATTTGAAAATTGTGGTAGGTGATTTTAATGCTCATGTAGGAATAGAGTCTATATTGCAGTCAACTATTGGTATGCACAGCATCCATTATATGACAAATACCAATGGCTTGAGAATGATTTACTTTGCTGCTTCTAGAGTTCTGGTAGTAGAATGCACCATGTTCCCTCATCAGAGGATAAACATGGCTACATGGAGATCAAATGATGATTTTACTACAAATCAAATTCTGATGAGTGCAAGATTCATTTAAAGTTTGATGAATGCTAAGGTATACAGAGGAGCTAATATAGACTCAAACCTTCTTCTGATATCAAGAATTAGGACGAGAATTACCATTGCCTGTATGCACTACGCCACAAGTAAAGTATGCAGTCTAAAAACTAACGGATTCTGAAATCAAAGAGCAGTTTGTTAATCGGATGTATGAAATAATGAGATGCGCTGATCGTCTTAAGACATATTCCAGACTTAGGTGATGTGTAAAGAAACAATTACTGGGGTTGCAAATGAAATACTTGTACTCGAGGAAAGAAGAGATGAGCTCCCTCCCCCTTCTGAACCTTAAACTGAGAGAGAGTCTACATCGCTATATAAAACCTGATCTTATATATAATTGTGAGACTTAGAAGGTGAGTGCATGATGTGTCCATCACCGATTTTGATCAAATTTTTGGGTGATTCTACATTGAAAAAA
The DNA here is from genome assembly GCA_948150685.1 of Rhaphigaster nebulosa. Taxonomy (NCBI): domain Eukaryota; kingdom Metazoa; phylum Arthropoda; class Insecta; order Hemiptera; family Pentatomidae; genus Rhaphigaster; species Rhaphigaster nebulosa. The sequence goes on from OX411307.1 coordinate 133,817,195, forward strand.
GTCGACACATATCCAGCCATTTCATCCCCTATGGGCCCTAGGAGTTGAGGAAAAAAATAAAACATAAACTGCTTTATTTTATATCTCAAGTTTGAAAAATGATATTGACATAGTTTTTCGAACAAACCATTCGAATTGCTTCATGCTAAAAGGGATTTTGTCAAACTATTAACACAGTGACAAAACCCCTTTTAGTATGAAGCGATTTATTTCTTTTTTGGAGTATATCAAAGAAAAAATATAAATATTAAAAAATAATTGATTTTTGATCAAATACATTTAAAGTGTCTAAATTATTAAGTAAACTAGCCTTATAGATTTTTTCACACCAAAAATGATGACAGATTTTGATTCAGTATACCAAAAACCTTATAAAAAAAAATTAATGAGGACAAAAAAATAAAAAAAATTCGCTTCCGAGACTGCTCAAAATATTTAAAGCCACAAAATTATGTTTGGGTTTAAAGCTCTGTATCTCTTCTTCAGTGGATATCATAGTTCTTGAACTCGTTAGAATGAGGGAAGTTTCTTCTTTCCATGCCATAGGAATAACGAAAGCATTATCTTAAAAAGTCTGTGTAAAAAATTATGATTACCAAATCAAAACAAAATTGAGAGTTTTTGCGGATAACGTTGGTTCTCATAAACATAAACTGGATTGGGAGAATAAACAAAGATCCCACAGAGCTATATTTTCCAGATTGGAAATTAACTATCCAAAATATAAGAAGACTGAGAAAATGTCTTTACATCTTAGAAAAAAATAGTTCATGATAAATTATTGACTAATTAATGAAATGCTAGCTAAATGTGTAGAAAATATCTAGTGTGTCCACGCAAAAGACATTCCTTACCACTTTTTTTCAATATCAGTAAATAAAAAAATCAGATGGTTTCTGTTTTTTTTTCTAGAGAATTTAATTACTGTTCAAGTGACTATATAAAAATGTCCATAAGATATATACTTTCTGAGTTATGCACAAATAAAATTACTTTGCCTCACAACTTTTTTCTGCTTTTTTGGGGGACATACTATTAATGAAAAGTTAAGGGACTCTGAAACATAAAAATCTGTTGAAAACTGGAAATCTAAAATTTGATCCGATTACAATACCTTCCTTACCTAGTTAGTCACTTCTGGTGGCGGTAAGGAAAGTAAAAGTAAATTATAACCAACTTAGGTGATCTGTCCACAAGTTCAAGTTTTTCTTGAAACTATGCTTTTATTCATAGAAGAAATTATAATTTTTATTACATATAATTAAATATGATGACTCTGTAACTGATTAGGATCCTGTTTTATAAATAAATATGACGTATGAGTTTTTGAAAATGATTTTTAAAGAAGCTACTGATTTGTAGTCCTTTGATAATCATTTTTTTTTCGTTTATTGTATTATTTTTTTACACTCCTGAAATTGTATGATTTTGTGTTTTATTTGTGTTTCAGAAGTCTAGATACCTTGCCTACTTATAAAACAGTCTCAGTTGGAGATAAATTAAAAGTGTATTATGGGCCTAAGCATGATTTGAAAGTTACTTATGAAGCCAAGGTATGTTCACCTTTCTCCTTAACTTTTCCTACATGACCCTCTTTTGTAACACATTTTCACTTCCTGAAAGAATAACCACTTTTGATAATGTATTTATATATTTGTAAAATCACGATTGGGGATTTATATAGTTCTGTAGTTTTGCAGTGGTATTTCTTCATCATTAATAGATTTAAATTAAATATTAATAGAAAAAAAGTTAAATAATGAAGGCTATTATATGTAATCAGAATTAAATGATTTTTAGTTTAAACATTTATAATTTTTATTTATTAATTAGATAAATAAATTAAATTGTATGTAGTAATAACAGCTGCTATGGAATAATGGAGATTGTATAGAATAGAATAGAAGAAGAACTTTATTTATTCTAGGTACCTAGGTACTAGGTACCTTAAGAATATACATATAACCCTGTGTATTACAAGTTATAAAAATGTTTCAATTAATTATAATATAGCTACTTTAAATTTTTTCATTATTTAATACTACCAACACAACCAAGGTTTCTTCTTAAGGAATAAAAACTGTTGTTAATTTTTAATCATTACACGTAAATTTTATTCATTATTAATTTAAAAGTGTGCTATGTCCTCTTTCTTAAAGGTTTTAAACATTCGCGAAGAAGGCTCTGAAGCCATGTATCTTGTACATTATTATGGTTGGAATACAAGATATGATGAATGGATAAAGCATTCAAGAGTAGCAGATAATATGTCATGGGTACCTGGTCGCCCTACCAAAAAATCACAACAGGTAAACATAATTTGCTTGCACTTGTGTTAAATACTTTATTTAGTTATATTTATGTACAATACAATTTATTTAAGAGCGTATATGTCTTAGTATCCCAGTATTGCTGATTTCCTTATCTTCTGAGTCTGGCAGGCTGAGTTTGAGACTGCAGCCGAGGAGACGAAACCAGACCATCAAGCGGCAAAGCGGAAAGTTGACATCCGCATGATGGTATAGAAGGATCAATCTAATTAGGGATTGATAAATTATTTGCCACTTCTATAAATTTGTTTTATTAAAAACTAGTTTCGAATGTTATACATTCATCCTCAGTTCAAGGTTTAAATGGATTATATCAAACAGAAAAGTTTGTACTGGTTTCTTCTCGCATTGAATTAACAATGCATTGTTTCATAAACTTTGGAAGGGAACGCCTGCATTGCGAGTTATCAAAAGATCCACCAATAAGAAGGCCCAAAGGGAGAGTGGGGGCCAAATTTATGGAAAATATAATTTTCAAGAAGAAAAAGGGGAAAACGGAGAGAACTGGCAGGCGACACAGAAGAAGGGCAGTTTTAGACCTGGAGTGTGGGAGAGTGAAGTTGTGAGGGTAGAAGAAGGAAGAGCAGTTGAGCAGTCCATCCCAGACAGAGTCAGTGAGTCTGGCAGGCTGAGTTTGAGACTGCAGCCGAGGAGACGAAACCAGACCATCAAGTGGCAAAGCGGAAAGTGCGTGAGTCGACGAAGACAACACCCGGATAAGTCATAGTCCCTTACACTTGTGTACATTTTTGTTTAATATTATGTGGCACCATAGTAAAATTTCAATAAGCAAGTTTGACCCAATATTCTCTAATACATATGTTAACGTCAATAAAAAACATTGGTTTTTTATAATGAGATTAATTTAGGTTGTGAATTATTAAACCTACAATTTAATTCATAAACTCTTCTAAATAAAGTAAGATCTATGTTAAAATTTGTTACTATATTTACCCTGAATGCCATCATATAGTTTAGTTAAGTGAATTGGTAAATACGACACCCTTGGAAAAGATCTCCAATGGTATTTATAATATCCCAACCTCGTGACCATAGCAGGGGATCTGTGAACTTTGGCTTTTTAAATTAGTGTAACTAAATAATCAAGTTGATTGATCAGTTCCCTTCTGGAACAGATACAAATACAGTATATTTTAGATAAATAAATTAAGTAAATGCGGTTTCTGGAACACCCACCTGCCTTAGAAAAGCAGATTGCCATAAACATAGCATATGGTATTATCCTCCACGTCAACAAATGTGTTTTTGGAAAACCAGAGATAGATTTTTTGGGGTTCAGAATCGATGCCAGCAGAATCATGCCCTTACTCTCTAAAGTACAAAGCATTATTGACTACCCACGGCCAGAGACGATGTGTCAGCTCAGGAGCTTTCTGGATAAACTTGCATTCTATCGCAAACTAATTCCGAATGCAACCATAATACAGGCTTCTCTTCACCAGCTGACACCCAATTCCAAGATTAAGGATTAAAAGCCAATAACATGGACTAGCAATATGATCAAAGCTTTTGTAGACAGTTAACGAAGCCTCCATGAAGCAGCTAAATTGACACATCCAGCCATCACAAATCACAAATGACGTTAACATATGTATTAGAGAATATTGGGTCTAACTTGCGTATTGAAATTTTACTATGGTGCCACATAATATTAAACAAAAATGTACACAAGTGTAAGGGACTATGACTTATCCGGGTGTTGTCTTCGTCGACTCACGCACTTTCCGCTTTGCCGCTTGATGGTCTGGTTTCGTCTCCTCGGCTGCAGTCTCAAACTCAGCCTGCCAGACTCACTGACTCTGTCTGGGATGGACTGCTCAGCTGCTCTTCCTTCTTCTGCCCTCACAACTTTACTCTTCCACACTTCAGGTCTAAAACTGCCCTTCTTCCGTGTCGCCTGCCAGTTCTCTCCGTTTTCCCCTTTTTCTTCTTGAAAATTATATTTTCCATAAATTTGGCCCCCACTCTCCCTTTGGGCCTTCTTATTGGTGGATCTTTTAATAACTCGCAATGCAGGCATTCCCTTCCAAAGTTTATGAAACAATGCATTGTTAATTCAATGCGAGAAGAAACCAATACAAACTTTTCTGTTTGATATAATCCATTTAAACCTTGAACTGAGGATGAATGTATAACATTCGAAACTAGTTTTTAATAAAACAAATTTATAGAAGTGGCAAATAATTTATCAATCCCTAATTAGATTGATCCTTCTATACCATCATGCGGATGTCAACTGATTATGAAGCGAGCCGAGCTATAGCTTCAATTACACATTATCTAATTACTATTATTTAATTTAAAATACTAGCTTTTATCCTTGTATTCTTAATACATAGCACATAATCGTTCAACCGTTAAAATAAACGTTCTAAGGTGTTCTTGATTATCTTTGGATGTGACTATTAAATCGTCAAGGAGAGGAAATACAAAATTAAAATCCCTAAAAATTGAGTCTATTGAAACATTTGTGCTGCGTTACAAAGTCCAAAAGTCATTTTGGCATATTCATAAAGTCCGAAAGGAGTTATTATCACTGTTTTGTAAATGCCTTTCTCAGTGATAGGGATATAATGATATGCGCGAATGACGTGTAGTGTGCTGAAAATTGTTTTCCTGTCTAGTTGGATTGTGAAGATTAGTGTTTGGTACAACATTTGTCCGGAATGATCTGTTGTTGTCTTCTTTAGGTTCTGCAGATACGAATGCCTTCATCCTTTTTGGCTACTACCTGAAGCGGACGTGACCAAGGTGGCTTGGAAGGTCTGCATATTCCTTCTTTCACCATTTGCAGAAATTGCTCTTTTACCAAAAACAATTTTTCTGGATGAAGTCTTCGAACCTTGCTGGTAACTGGATTACCTTTGGTTTCTATCACTTGCTCAACAACTGTGCGTGGTGGTCCTTGGATGGGCGAATATCTGGTAATGTTGGAAACTCCTTGAGTAAATGAATATAAGGGCAATCACCAGTTATGGTAGAGATAATTGCTGTAGATACAACAGAGATTTGCCCCTTTGAGCTCATTCCTGTTTGTTGGTCAACAAGTTTCCAACTGTGCAGGTCCACAGACAATTCATGTTCGTATAGAAAGTCTGCTCCTATTATAGGTTTTTCGACATTCGATATCATGAAAGTCCATTTATAGGGGCGACAAAGACCTAAATCAAGTTTTAGATTGATCTCTCTCTAAATTTCTTAATTCTTTTAGTAGTAGTGTATACATGGATTATTTGAGATAGTTGAATGCTGCGGTGGTAACACTGCAGACGGTCTAGATAAGTGGGGCTACCTCTGTGGTTCTGTCTACTTCCATAATCATTTCAGCCGTATTAGCCAGTGCTTCTATATCCTCTTGTATTTTAGTTGCTACTAGAATTTGTTATTCACATACCCGTAAATTTCTTACATTTTCTTTGCTTCCTATAGAGCCTACTAGTTGAACCATAGGCTGGTAAAGCTGTGATGGCTTTTGACTCTCCAATTGATTAAATTCCAGCAATGTTTGCATCCTATAGTTTTACTGATTCGTCATAAATGGAGATTAGTCTCTCTTTCATTAGTTGGTATTGGTCCTGTGTGATTATTGTGAAAATATCTACTATCTGCATTAGTACATCTTGATCTAGTCCCACTACTGCAAGCTGGAGCTTCTTCTGAGAAGTCATTACCCGGGAATTGTAAGAATGTCCTCAATTTGAAGAAACCATAAGGTCGGGTTGGTTTTGTAAGAAGTTAGTATTCGGTTACCTGGACCATAGGAACTTCCTACCATGTAATAAGGTGGGCAGCCAGAAGTTGCTGTATGAAGTGGGGGTACAGAAACTGCGAGTTCGGATTGTAAATTATCGCTCTGTTAACCTTCGTCAACAGGTCTATGAGATGTCATTCTGTTTGTATTTGTGGGATCATCACTTGCTTGGTCCAAGTCCTAATTGTTATTTGACAAATATATACCAAAATATACCGGAAGAGCTTGCTAACAAGCTTACTTTATTTTAAGAAATAATTTACAAAAGAGTCTCTTGTACGTAATTTCAAGTATGAGCCATTTGATTATTACAAGAATCAAGTCCACTCACCTCAGCAGATCTCTTCCAGAACTTTAACGATGCCAGTTTATATTTACAAAATATATTTTTTGACTTTTGTATTCTAATTTTTTACCTATTCTTTGCATGTGTTAAAATTATTATTTTTACAAAGTAATAATTTTAACAATGGATATATATAACGCTGAGCAGACTGGTAAACGTCCGAGGGGTAGACCGAAACATAGGTGGGAGGATTGTACAAAGGGTGATCTAATGAATTTGGGTTTGGATGGCAGTCGGTGGACCGAGATTTGTAGGCAGTGATTGGTGGTATCGGCATCGAACCTTCGGGTTCGCTAAGCCTTTTATTATTATTTAATTTTCGACACTTTCGAAAAAGGTTTTTTCCTGGAGAGGGGGAGCATCAACTCCAACCACTCAGGTCACTGTTTGTTTAGTCGTTTTTATTGTATGTTTAGAAAACTCCTTACAATCCTTGAGGTATTCAACAGCACAGGTTTCTGAGCTTCATTTATAACAGCCGTCGAGAGCCCCAGCCGTTCAGTCGCTTCCACAGTGGACAATGGTATCAGACCATTGCTGGAGATCACTATAGCCCTCACAATCTCTTTATCCAGTCTGTACAGATCTTTTAGTTCAGCTGCTAGAGCTTGATATTTTCGAATTTTTTCTGCACATACTGAATTAGTGTTTCCATCATTCGGCACAGCAATATCTATTATCTCTGCTGTCTTCATATTACCATCAATCAGCACGATATCAGGTCTGTTGTGGGTCACAGAATGGTCTGTTATAAACGACTGATTCCAATACAATCTTATCCCTACCCTCTGGACGATTTCTTTAGGACTGTACTTATAATATGGCATCAAGTCATTTAATAATTTTCTTTTTAGTCCTATCACCTGGTGATAGATTTTGGCAACATCATCATGCCTCTTGAGGTATTCTGTGCCAGCCAACACACCGCATCCTCCAGTTATGTGCTGAATAGACTCGTATGTGCTGGCACAGAGCCTACACTTGTCTGATACGTTCTGTTGTTTCAAGACGTGTCGCCAGTAAGACCTAGTTGCTATGACCTGATCCTGGATTGCTATAAGAAATCCTTCTGTTTCGGGGAACAGACTTCCTCTAACTAGCCAGCTAGTAGACAAAGTTTTATCTATTTCAGTTTGCTGGAGCTGGTGATAAAATCTCCCATGTAATGCTTTCGATTTCCATTCTTCCAGTCGTTCGCTCTTGGTAATAATGTTGGACGCAACTTCTTGAGAGACTAATTGCAAGGCAGTGTGCCCCCGGTCAAGACTGCATATTATTTTATGCAATGGCACCTCGCTTTGTTTGAAGTACTGTCCTAGGGCCATTTCTTGCTTTCAGCATGCCTCTTCAATGTTTGTGAGACCCCTTCCACCTTCCTTTCTAGGCAGATAAAGCCTTGCGATGGATGCAGTCGGATGATGCATTCTGGACCCAGTCATACTCGTTCGTATTAGTCTATCTAATTCTTGGAGAGATGTTGTATGTAGACCATTTTAGGACTCCGAAGCTGTATGATATGGCTGGTATAACACACGTATTTATAGCTTTTATTTTCGATCCTGAGGATAGATATGTTGCAAGGATAATCTTCAATCTCTTCTTTAATGATTCCATGAGGCTATTCTTTACATCCTTCCTCGCAATTTTAACATGTTCTATCCCAAGATACTTGTACATTTCTTCTTTTTGAAGATGCTTAATCCGCAGTTCATCATCAAACATACTTTCAGAAATAACTGGTTTTCCTTTTATCACATGAAGAACAGCGCATTTCTCAATACCAAGCGACATCTGTATTGAATCACTAAACTGGATTACTGTTTTTATCATAGACTGTAACTGAGATTTATTCTTTGCATAAAGATTCAAATCGTCCATGTAAAAGCTATGGCTGATTACTGCAGTTGATTCATTAAATTTTATTTTGTATCCGTTTCCCTCTCGATTTAATAAAATCGATAAAGGATCCATCGCAAGACAAAACCAAAGGGGGCTGAGGCAATCTCCCTGGTATATACCTCTCGAAATTGTAATGTACTCCAAAGGGTCGGACAACTGATCATGTCCCATCCTCAATCTTGTTTTCCAGCTGCTCATGAGTTTCCTCAGAAGATCTTTAACATGTGGATGTATTTTATAGATATCCAGGACTTTTAACAGCCAGCTGTGAGGGACTGAATCAAATGCCTTTCTGTAATCAATCCATGCTAATGACAGATTTCTTTTATTTGTGGTCGTTTGGCCTGCAATGAACGAGTCGATGATGAGTAATTCTTTACATCCCTGGGCTCCTTTCCTACAACCAAGTTGCTCGAGTAGGATCAAATTATTGGATCGCAGATGAAATTCAATTTTGCTTGTGAGAATGGAGGTTAAAATCTTATAAACTCTGTTAACGCAGGTTATTGGTCGAAAGTCTTGCGGTTCCAATCGGTTTTCCTGTTTTTTAGGAATAAGTACTGTAATGCCCTGTCAGAAATTTTTAGGAATATCTATCTGCCCTCTTATCATTTTTAGATAATTGGTCGCTAGTATTTCATGCAAACAGGTCAGATTTTTCGACCAGTAATTTTGAATTCTATCACTGCCTGGTGCTTTCCAATTTTTCATTTTCTTTGTTGCGATGACTACATCCTGCTTTGATATGTCAAATTCTGGCATTTCAGGTACATCCCGAAATTCATTATTTATTGATCTCAACCATTCGATTTCATCATTGTGAAATGCATTGTCCTCCCACAGCTTTTTCCAATAATCAGTTATATTTTCAGTCAGTGAAACATTCACATATCCCTTTTTACCACTCTCCAAGTTCCGATAAAAATGCCTCTCATCGTTTATGAACCTTTTGTTCTGCTGTTTACGAAGCATCGACTTTTTGTATCTTCTTATTCTGTTTGCATAAACTGCAAGTTTTTGCTTCAGCACATCAGCATGTAAAGCCAATTTTTTGGTAAGCTCAGATTCCAACACCATTCCTAATTGTAGTACAACTATTTCATCAATCTTTCTTTTTAATCTTGTACTTGCTCCATCCGGATTCTTGATATAACTTGTGATTGCCCCAATATTCGCTCTGAGCGAGCCTATTTTATTTTCTAATCTTTTCTGCCAGCGTGGTATGGTTGATTTGCATTTATCTTTCTTTGATTCTTGTTCTTCAAAGCCAAGTTCAATAATAACGACCCTTGCTGCAACATACGCCCAGTGACAAATAGTTCCAACATCCATTTCTGGGTAATTACTAACAAGTTTACTTAAAGCTTCATTAACCTGTTTCATAGTTATCCGTGTATTAAAGCTATAAGGGACTCTTAATAGGGATGGCCTTGCATCATGTGGCATCCCTTCATAAAGCACATGCTGAGATAACAATGATTGCATTAATTTTTTAATCTTTTCATCTTCTTCTTCAGAAGGAGCTGCCTCTAGTGCCAATGATATTTCTAATTGTTGAGGTTCAGTCGGTTGCTCTTTATTTCCAGTAAGTACTAACCCTAATCGCTCAGATATTATTGCTTTAATATTTTCCATTTCCAGAGCAGAGAGAAATTTTCTAGATCGGATAACTCTAACTTGATCACTCAGCCTTTGCGTACTCATAGTCATCTGTGGGTATGATTCCTACCAATACTGTTGAATCCTGCTAAGGTATCCTGTCTTGTCTGTCTCTAATTTTGTTGCCAAAAGATATGCCTGGATGACAGCCTTGTTCATTTCTGGCGTCCATTTCATCCTTCGGGCACCTCTTGGTCTTGGTGGTCGGGTTCGTGCGGGAGGAGAAATAGTCTCGCCCAAGCCTGAACTCGAACTAGTGGCCGGTTCTTGCAGTCTTGTGATCCGTTGCGGCAGGGTGACGCCACTCACTCCGCCATCCCCTGAAGGAAGCTGTCGAAGATTTCCACCTGGTGCAGCTTCATTCCCAGGTTCGTCCGAGGCTATACGTCGATTTCTTAACTCCATTTTTAGTGGGTGGTTGCATTTTAGACCTTCTGCCAGGTCTTCCTAGGTAAGGTTGCCCTAGGGTATGTACTGAAAATGGCCTCTGTGTCAGTGTAAATGTTGTTGTGTCCTGTAATGTGTGAGTTTGTAAACGGTATAATGTACTCAGGAGCCCGGGGGAACGTAAAACCCCAGCAACTGTGTTCATCAGCTGCCCTTGCGGGGGGAGGGGGGACATTATTATTATTATATAATAATTATATAATTATAATGAATATATAAATTATAATAATAATAATAATTATTATATATATATATATATATATATATATATATATATATATATCTTGCTGTGATATATTGTACTGCTACACTATAATCGATAAAATATGTTACAACTAAGTAGCAAAAATACTTATAATTTGTTCCCATTATGTGGTATGCTTTATATACACATGGATATATGTTTTACATCATGACATTCTAATTCAACTTACTGACAGAGTACCTCACAATTCATATCCAATATTTGTCATGTCTTCTTTTTTTATCTCTATAATACTTGATAATTTTTATTTTTATTTTTTTTATTGATGAGCAACTAAGTACAATTAACCAAATTTTATTTATTTTTCAATATCACCTTGGTTGAAACATTAAATAATATATTTATAAGTAATGATAGGAGAATATTCTTATTTATTTTTATTGTTTGAAAACAATTGCTCTCTCAGTCAAGAGCTTATTTGGTTGTTATCATAGTCAAATATTTTTTAAAATTAAAACTAGATTAAATTTCAATTTTTTATTTTTATTTATTTTACAGACACCAAAGGGTGGCAGAAAACGGAGTGGTCAAGGAGTAAAAACCATAAATGATGCCAATGTAAAAGTTGAACTAGAAAGTAATGTAAATGATCAGGAATCTGCTGACCCTTCTAACGATGTGAAATTGGATAGTAGTGCATGTTCTAGTCCTGTTTTTTCAGATAATAAAGTGAAGGGAACAAGAGCTATTACTAGAGCATCTAATAAAAGAGGTTACATTTTTAACACTGATTAATTATTTTATTGTAAGGAAGTTTAACTGAACTGAACCTGAAAGTTGCTTAACATTTTCTTAAAAGAAGTTTGCATAGGCTAGAAACCTCTCAGAACTTAGCCTCTTAATGTCTCTCAATTATAATATAAGTATTTATCTATATATGTTCTTTCTGCCCCAATAGAACAATGATACAACTGCAAATTATGAAAACAAAAAACGATTTGATGCATGAGAGTATAGGTCCAATGGCACAGAGAATCCTGTGTAACGATGCAGTAAGTGTCCACCATAAAATTTACAATTACAATTTACTATTTGGCGTCATTGTTCTACTGGGGCAGCGATATGCACATAAGAAAATTGTTTAATATTAACATAAATTTAATATTTAAATTGCCTCTACTTTTGTCATTATCTGTCTCCAACAAATTAGTAATAAATTAACCTAACCATAGTGTTAATTAATAACCATAGTGTATTTTCATTATGGTTCACTCTTTAAACCTAAATATTAAATATATGAACATTCCATTATACCAATTGCAGTTTCTTCTTCATAAGCACGACAGATACACTAGGTGGTCCTTGGTCTGCTCAATCACTCTTGCCCAGTCTTGTTGATCCGTAGCAAGTCTCAGAGATACGTTAAAATTTCGAAGGTACTCCGAGACACTACCCTTCCATTTGTTTTGTGGCCTCCCTCAAGCTCTCACTCCTTCTGGACATTCCTTATATATCCCTTTGACGGTTCTGCCATCATCCATTCTATGGAGGTGATTCAACCACCTTAGATGTTATATTCTGACATAGTCGGACAGCTTCACATCGTCATATAGGGAATATACTTCTCTATTCTTTCTAAGATGGTATATCCCATTTTCTTTCACAGATCCCAGAATGCGCCTTAAGATTTTGCATTCAAAGATGTTGATCTTATCAGCTGCTAATTTTTTAAGTGCCCATGTCTCACATGCATATGCTGCGACTAGTCTAATGAGGGTCTTGTATCTCAAGATCATAATCTTTGTCTTCTCTTCATTAATTTCTAGGCCAAATCTGGCCTCCCTTTTCAGCTTCCTAAAAGCATCTTTGACATTTAGAAGAGACCTTCCAGCTATCATCACATCATCGGCATATGCTAATAATTGGGCCCCTTTGTAGAAGATATTACCTCCCTCATCCAGACAGGCTTTTACTACTATAGTTTGTAGTATGATGTTGATAAGTAGTGGGGCTAGAGAATCACCCTGCCTGAGTCCATCGTTTACCTGAAATGCGCTGGTTAGCTTGCCATTGACTATTAACTTTGCAGCTTGTATCGTTCATTGTGCACATTACTAGTCTGATGATTTTTAAGGAAATATTCATCTCCTTCATGGCTTGGATCAATTCCTTTCTCGAAACTGAATCATATGCCACCTTATAATCAATGAATAGCAGCCACACAGTGTTTTGAAATTCCTTCATTTTCTCATACATCAGTCACAAGGAGAAGATTTGATCGATGGTTGATCTGTTAGGAGGCCTAAAACCTCCTTGATAATCTCCTAGCTTGCGCTCAACATATGGCAGTAGGCGGTTGTAAAGGGCTATAAAGAAAATTTTGTACGATGTGTTCAGCAGGCTTATGCCTCTATAGTTCTTACAGTCTGTCCTATCCCCCTTGTTTTTATAGAGTGGAACGACTTGCTTCTGACCACTCTTTCGGCATCCTCTCTACTTGCCAAATGTGTGAAATTAGTCTTGCATCTCACTGGCTAATGACCCATTTGCCACTTTTAAAAATTCTGCATGTATTTGATCTGGACCAGGAGCCTTATTACTTTTTAGCTTCTCAATAATAGCTTCAATATCCACTGGTGGGATATCTTTGTCGTCATCGCCAATTTACTGGTCTCGTGGCTTCAACATCATTCTCAGATCTCAGGAGTGTCTGAAAGTATTTCTTACACTGTTCTTACAGCTCTAACTCTGCAACCAATAGGTGTCCATCTTCACCCCTTATAACCAGATTATTGTTTAAAATACCTGTTTTCTGCTGCTGGACCTCCTTATAGAGTTTTCTGGTCTCATTGTTGTTACTGGCTTCTTCTATTTCCCTAACCTTGTCATTCATCCATTTTCTCTTCTTAGACCTGATGATTCTTTTAGCTTGGATCCTAGCATCATGGAAATCTTTTCTATTCTGCCGTGTGTCCTTACCCAGCCACTTGGTTCTTAGTACATTGCGTGCCTTGATGGCTTCATCGCACTCTGTATCAAACCAGGATCTATGTGGAGGCAGTATTGCTCTGCTGCTCCAGTGATTGACACCTTCCACTGCGTTTCTATCTCTTTTTCACCACTTACAGTAGGGATATTCCTTATGTTTTCTTCCAACTTTTCTTTATATTGCCTCCCTATATCCTCATTCCTTAATTTAGCTCTACTCCACTTGCTCGTTTGATTAAGGTGACCCTGATGTGTGTGTGTTATTCTGGTCACAGTTTTTGCTATAACAAGGAAATGATCAGAGTTCCCATCTGCCCCTCGATATGATCTAACATCATTGATTTCATTAAAATGCCTACTAGAGACTACCACATGGTCAATTTGAGTAAATATTCCGTTTGTGAGCATCACGTTTGTTTACGCTTATCTTTGTGGGGAAATATTGTACTCATCACTACCAAGCTTCTGGATGCAGCAAAATTTATCATTCGCACTCCATTTTCATTTGTTTTGCTGTGTAAACTATTTTTTCCTGTGGTAGGCATAAAAATTCTTTCTTTCCCAACCTGAGCATTGAAATCTCCCAGCACTATTTTCATATCAGAGAAAGGGCCAGAGCTCTGTCCAGCTCATCATAGAAAATGTCTTTTTCTTCCTCACTCTTCTCCTCCGTAGGCGCATGCACATTTATGAGGGTCACATGGCATTTCTTCCCTCTTATCCATAATTTGCAAAGTCTCTCATTGATTGGCTCCATAATAGCTGATTTAAGTCTTGAAGTACTGCAAAGGCTGTTCCAAAGGCATGCTTTTCAGTACTACCACTGTAAAAGATGACATAGTTTCTACCTTGCACATTCCCACTTCCCTTCCTCCTAATTTCCTGTGTGGCTGCTATGTCTAGGGTAGACATGAGGGTCATCCTGCTTAGCTCATCGGTTAACTCCTTGAATGCTCCTGCTTAATATAAGGTCCTCACATTCCATGTTCCAAATCTGTAAACCTTTTCCGTTGCGCTGTGTCGTTTCTGTGTGACAGTCCGATATCCGAGGCCTGGATTTTGAGCTTGTTTAATTTTAATGGCGAAAGTTTTTACAGAGGTTGGGTTGTCGGCGGCCCTACCTCTAACCCTCCTTTTTTATCCGGGCTTGGGACCAGCAGTGTAGTCTAGCTAGCTAACTACTCTGGCACAGTTACCAATTGCAGTTTAGCACCACAATATAAGCTTACAATGGTGATATTTTATATTCACTTGGCTTTTGTTCATACATATTTTTTATTTTAACTTCTATATTTTTTTTGTGTTTTAGTTGCTTCTGTGTCTGAAAATGAAGATTATGAAAGTGACAATATTGACATTGAATCTGTTTATCCTAAGAAAAAAGCTAACTTAATTATAGAACAGGATGAGTTAGATGTGAATGAAAAAAGAGCAAAAAAAAGGAAATCAATTGATATTGATGAAAAGGAACCTAAGTCTGATGATGAATGTGATCAACTTCAAAACCAAAAGCTGAAGAAAAAAATGATAAAAAAGGTTGATTTAATTGAAGAATTAACTCCTGATAACAAGGTTGTTAAAGAATGTGATGATATTCATGAATCATCTAGTAATACTCCTGAATCAAATACTGTGCCCTGTGATACACCTCAGAAATTCGCAGGATTCGATGTCTCTTCTGATGAAGAAAATTTCCTTTTGATTGCCGAAGATGAAGCTGAAATAGATAATGCTGATAATAAGGAGGATAACATTCTTACAGAAGTGTCTGACAAGTTGAAATTATTATCAGATAATCCTCCTAAAGGGCGTGACTTTGATTTAAATCAAATACGGTCAGAATTAAAAGGTATTGAAACAGCTGTGTCCAATATTACTCCAAAAAATGAAGAAGAAGAAAATATTGATATTGATTCTGAAAGTGGAGTAGTTGTCTCTTTAAAACACGAAGTTGAAGATGTTTATGAATTCAAGGAACCAGAGCCTTTTGAATTTGAAAGTAGAAAAATAGCTGATGAAAAGAATAAGTTGCAACGTAGATCGTTGAATAGATACTTAGATGAATCAAAACATTCTCCACGCCGTAAAAAGAAAATTAGTTCTCCTAGTTACAGTTGTTCCAAGAAAATAATTTCTAATGATGACAATGTTACAAAAGAATTAGAAGCTTCAGAAACTGAATATGCTGGAATAGAAACTTGTGAAGAAGCTTTTGATAAAATATGTGCTTCGCCACTTCGAGCTGCTACTGAAGTAGTTCCTCTTTTTGAGGAACAGGTAGTTAATGACCATGTTGAAGACAATTTGGATGATGATAGTCAAGATAGACTGATTATATCAGAAAGATATAGCGATGATAGCAATCTTAGTAATACTAATCAAAAAGATAACAATGTGTATCATGAGGAAATTAAAACTACCTTTTTAGAAATACAGAAGAATAACCCCCAACAGTATGAACTTCAGATTGAAACAGAAAAAGAAGAGACAAAAGATCATTTTAACAAAGAAGATTGGAAGGATGAAGTAGAAGATGAAGCACTTAATGTTGCAATCCAGCGTGCTATTAATCAAGAATCATCTGATGATACTAATGATGGTGAAATTTTAAAAGTTCATACTGATAATACCAAGTTCGATGTTGATCAATCAAATATGGAGCCAGATAATTCATGTCTTAAGTCATATGATCTTAAACCTTCAACTTATAAGTATGAATATGATTTTACTGAACAGTCAGAAGATGGCTCTGCACAAGTTAATGAAGAAAGCCCTATTGTTTGTGAAAAATCTGAAGAAGAAATAGAAACTGAAGAGATTGAAACATCTCCAAAATATCTAACTTCTGAGTCGGTAGGTTTGCAGATTTATGTATTATAGCTTTAGCTGTAATTTTAAACTTTCATTTTCACCTAATGTTTAGGGAAGCATATCAATATGTCTTTAAGAATCAATTTATTTATCAACCTCGAATCTGCTGCGGCGCCGCACAGTGGTCCAAAACTACAATCTCAAGGGGCAAAATTGTTTGTCCTCATTAGGATGGGAGATGTTAATAGTTCAGTAGCCTAAAATAGAGTTTGGAGTCCCTGCAAGTAATTTTACATTTCACGATTTTACATGCCACCACAGGTCCAGGGCTTAGTTGAGGCAACTAAATGAGCCACTTCAAACATGCCTGGTTACTGTATCTGAGACTGCATTATAATATATGTACATCTGAAGGAGTTAATTTTTTTAATGTTATCCCTTTGGATTGCCGTTTTGGACCACTGTGCGCCAGTTCGAATCCAGCCTGGGAGGGTTGAAATTTATTTCGTGGCGAACCCACGGAATGGATCTCTACCTTCCCACTCTAGTTAGAATAGGTTTATTTTCATGTCATGCTGCCCAAAAACATTAGTTTGCAATATATACAGCATACTTATCTATCTGTAGTCATATTGAGACCTATTGTTAATGCTTTTTTTTTCAATTTAACTATTTAACACTACACATTAATATTATTTCCATATCTGTTTTTATTTATTTTTTTTTTTTTTTGTCAATTTATTAACCTCTATAGCATTCTCATTAATTTTATATTTATACTTTCTAGCCTATCCTTCATAATTTCATTACATAATAAAATTTTAATTTATAATAAAAAATTAAAGCACTAGTCAAAAGTTAAAATTATATTGAGCATTGGCACAACAGTCACTGGCAAGCTGTGGTTTGGAGTGTATGTCTTGGTTCTTCTGGTGATGTCGAATATCGATTACAACTTTTTATTGATACTTCTCATCAACTGATAAGATTGTTTAATAATTAATAATAGAAAAAAACAATTGATTTTCATGCCTTGTAATTTCTTTTTTTTTCTCTTATTCTTTAATACCCAAGCCAAAATAATTAGAATAATATCAAATTCATATTCAGGAAAAGAAAACAAGGTACGTGTTTTGAGAAAGCAAGACCTTAACTAGTTGGCATCCGCATTATGGTATAGAAAGATCAATCTAATTAGGGATTGATAAATTATTTGCCACTTCTATGATTTTGTTTTATTGAAAACTAGTTTCGAATGTTATAAATTCATCTTCAGTTCAAGTTTTAAATGGAACTAACAGTTAGTTGAGGCCAGAAGAAACCAGTACAAACTTTTCTGTTTGATATAATCCATTTAAACCTTGAACTGAAGATGAATGTATAACATTCGAAACTAGTTTTCAATAAAACAAATCAAAAAAGTGGCAAATAATTTATCAATCCCTAAATATGACCTTAACTGGCAAAATGTGTTATTGAAGTGTGTGAGGGCCACCTTCAATATTATTGACCGTGTAAGGGGGTTCAGTCTTGTGTTACAATGCTATCTCAGTAGTAATGTCATGTCATATATTGATTTGACATGTACGTTATTTGAGTCTAGTAAATTTTCTCCTTTGTGGCAAGATGGAACCAAGAAAAAACAGATATTGTGAAATTTTTCAGCAATGATGACTAAAAAATGGAGCTGGTTTCAAATAAAAATAGGAAATTAGTTATTCTGTGAATCCCTTCCTTACCTTACTCAAGTAGCCATCTAACAGGCTATAGTTTGTTTTCTTTTTAAGTCACAATCCTATAGAAAGGGTGTTTAGTTTTTACTGTTCAGTTCCTTTTGATCTAGTCTACCCATTGCTACTGCTTTGATGCTAGGGGCCTGCCACTCATTCTAATTATTAGAAATAAAAGTGTGTGAAGGTAACTTTTTCCAAAACAGCCCTGTCTCATCCACATTGAAAACCAGATTAGGGGGATAGCTTCTGCTGTTCACCAAATACTTAAGCGTAGAGGGATATTCATCAGCTGCTTCCATATCAGCACTTGCTGATTCTCCAGTTGAAGGCCAAGGAGATTTAAACGACGTTTGAATCGATCAAACCAACTTCAACTTGCGTTAAATTCAACAGTCAAACTTTCTTCCTCCTTTTGTTTGATGTCATCAAACAGGGACTTAGCTTTAGCCATAATAACTGCCTGGCTTAAAAGGTTCTTATCTTCAACTCAAGCCGTCAGTAGGTGTTCCATTTTTTCCTTAACTTAGGTTTTTCCTTAAACTATCTAGATTGATTTACTTAATTCATGTTAAAAGTGATCGTGCAAAGCAGAGTATGACTAATGCCTAAGGTTTTAGTGGAATTGCAAAAAGTGGTAGGACGATCATTTATATTTAAGGCAGGAAAGTTGGAATTTGAGCTTATTAGGGGAGGGAACTGGAGCATATATGAATGTCCTGGGTTTTTACATGCATTTAAATTCATTGGTAAGATGGTCCTTGCTTACTTATAAGGCGTTAATTTTGAAAAACTAAGGACATTTTGTGGCTGCTTTTGAAAGGTGATACAATAGGCATAGAATTGGAATATTTAAAAAATCTCGTTTATTATGTATATATGGGTATATTGATCAATCTATTACTTGATTTTCAATTCAGCTTTTAATAAATTACTACTCCAACATTCCCAATTCAGATAGAAATCAGAGGGAGGGCTGTGTTGGCTGAACATGTTAGGAAAGGATCTCAGTATTCTCAAGTCAAATGCAGTGCCAGTTCGAATCAGACCCTGGAGAGTTTTATTTTATGGTGGACTCATGAAATAAATTCTAAATTTCTCACTTAGGCTAAAATAGGTTGAAAATCTTTAGGATACCCTGTCCTTCCTGCCCTAGTTAGAATGTTTGCATTAAACCCAATAAACAACATCAAATAGACTGACAAAATATTTCTTTTTTTTTTTTTTTATTACATTTATTTTTTAGGCGCAGAAAAAGGAAGACCTTTTTGTGACTGAAAGTAAAGATGAATTGCCATTGGAAACATCTGAAGAAATCACTATGAAAGAAGAAGTATATGTAAATCAATTTTCTGATGAAAAAACAATTATTGAGGAAGTACAGCTAGAAGAAAAATTTAATGCAGAATCTAATTTAAAACAAGATAATATTGAAGAAGAGGAAGAAGTAGATGATGTAGAGGAAGAGGAAGATGAAGAAGAAGAGGAGGAAGCGGAAGAAGAAGAGGAGGAGGAACAGGAAGAAGAAGTTGAAGATGAGGATGAGGAAGAACAGACTTTAATATCTCTTTTATGTGATGAAGAAATCATTCCTGGAAGTCCTAATCCTCAAACAGATATTCAGGTATGTTATCATTAAAATAAATTCATTTACCCAATAAATCTCTTGTTGGATTTGTGTTTTGAAACTAAATCAGAATTTAAAGAACAACACATGAATTTTTTTGTTTAGCAAGCTTGGCTTCAATATCTCATTATTGAGTATTCAGTCCTCTTTATCTTACTCTTGTTATTTTTGTCCATGCTCTGAAAGAGTTATATAAATTGTGAAGCAGTGTATTCCAAACTTAAGTAGATACAATACAGAGGACTCTTAAGAAGATATAAGATTTCTGGAAACTATGTTCTCATTATTATAGTCAACATCTTTACTTTAATGTATTTGCTTAACATTAAATTCATTGCACTGATTAGATACATTTTACTTAAAATTTTTTCTAGGAAAAATTTCAAATGATTTGTGATCTCTGTTATAGGAAGAAGAAGTCAAAGATATATTAGTTATTACTGATGTTGATAATGATGAAGAAATTCCACTCAGTGAAAAACTCAAGGAAAATAATTGTTTAAGTCAAGAAATAACTGAAAAAGAAATTACTGTCGAGGATCATTCACCTCCTGCTTCTCCTGATAGTAGTGTTTCTTCATGCCCATCACCATTACAGTAATTAAAACTTTATTTTTTGTATATTAATTTAGTTATACAGTCATTTGACTTTATTGTTAAATTTATTTACTTATTAAATTATCAATTAATTCTGGTTAAGAAATAGCATCTACACCTCTTTATTATCACCAGTTTACTATACTTTAGATGACTTTCAAAATAATTATTTTTGGACTTAGTTAAGAAGGAAGTAAGTACTAAAATTATAGATGAATGGTTGTTTTGTTTCCCCTTTCACAAATTTACTAATTTCTACTCATTTTTGTCCTTTGTTTCGAAATATATTTTTTTATGTTGTCAGGGTAGGACGAGGGGGATAAAATGGAAAAGTGGCTTGTCTCTAGTGAGGGACAGTCTGTCACATTGATTGCTATCATGATGGTTGTTGGTTGCTAGCATGTGAAGTATGTGGTGTTCAGCCATACGTAATTCTTAAAAATCTTTTTTTTTTTTTTTTAACAAGCCACTAACCACTTCTTTTTGAATTGTTACTCATTTATCGTCATGAAGTGATTGTATCCCGTTCTAAATCTTTAAAAAAACCTAAGGAAAAGGAAACTTATGTCCAAGTTTCAAAAGATGATTGTAGCACCATGCTTGTACCTTTTTCAAAAGGTGTAATTGGCAGATTTTACATTATTTATATTTTTTAAAAAGTTTTATATGTATTGTTTGACTATGATTATTTCTGTGACATGCGTAGTAATATATAGTCCGAGAGATTTGCTCTGGCAGAGGATGTTGGGGGAAGGCTTGGCTGGCTTTGGCCAATAGCTTGCATTCTGGTATGCCATTTCTAACTTCAGCTGTCACCATTTAACTTTTAGCCTTGCGACAAACCAGTTCTCTATTTTATTTTGTTAATATGTTGATCTCAGTGTTGTATTATTATTATTTAAAATAGTTTTTAGGGTTTATTTCAATATTATTATTTTTTGTAATAGTGTTTATAGTTTTAATAATTTAATAATTATTATTATTAGTTTTAATCGTTAAGTTACAATTTTGTGAAAAAAACTATTAATAATGTATGGTAAATGCAGTATAACAGAAGGAGTCAATCCTTAGAAAGAACGTATAGTGTTGAAGTCCCAATCACGTGAAATGCTTCTGAGTGTTCAAAATTACTTTAAGGAAGAGAAATCAAAAGGTGACTCTCTAAAATAATTAAAATAAATAATAATATTAAAACAATTTAGGTTTTCAATGAATATCTTTAGCTTCCAAAATGCCTATACCCTGAGGTTTGCCAACCTGCTAGTACAAATAATAAAAAACCAACAGTTATTATATTATAGTATGATGTGTAAAGTTTTAATGTTATAACAACGGACGTTTTAGTCGACTATCCTGTTTTGAGATTTCCAATATATTTAAAAAACGATCTAATACAGATGAATCCAAAAATTAAATGAATTTCTTATGAGTTTTTTTTCTGTACAATCCTTAGCAGGGTGAATTACCTGCCATTCTAGGCGAAACAGATGTCTGTATGTAAACACAGGTTATTGTGACGGAACAATAACCAAATTTGAGGTGCTAAGATGAGGGGTGTGGGGGGGACTGGTTGTCTTGTAGATTTGGCAATACTGGTCTCCCACTCACCTCTAGCTAGAAGCCATTCGAAATCTCTTAGACTATAAATCATTACTTCTGGTGATATAATATAAACAATGCTAAATAATTTAATATAATATATAATATAATATAAGCATCATGTTTATGCAGGGAAAGAGAACTCTCTCCTTCATCTGCGGCAGTTACTATGAAAAATCACGTCAATGATGATTATGATGCTGAACCAGTTCCTTTAAAAACTAGAAATTCTGATGAAGGTATGTGCATTCTTTCAATTAGTTTGTTTTTAGAGATTACTTGCATTTAAAAAATATTTCTGCTCAATACTGATTAATGAATTTCTATTTCTTGAGTAATATTTATCGATACATAAGTGAGAAACAATTGTATTGAAGAATTATGGTTTGGTCAATTATCAAAAGGTTTCCTTCTTTTTACGTGTGTGCCTGAAGTATATATTACACTTGTTTTACATGTGAAAATAATAGGCATGAGATTTTTTTAATTATACACTTTCCTGGTATGCTAGAGAACTTCCTTAATTTGTTGTAGAAACTGCAATCTTATATCAATGAGAAAGTAGCAAATGTAATGCTGGTTTTTAGGACCATGACGTATCCTATGATAGGTTAAAAGTTGATGAGGTGATTTTGACGTGAAAATGTGTGCTAATTTGTTTTAATTTAATATGTATAAATCTAACCAGAAAGAAACAGATTATATGGAAACTGGAAGCATATGTGCTGTTATTAAATTATGGGGGCATTCAGTAAGTAAACTATGAGTAATTTAGTGAAGTCAATCCAGTTGAGTGAATTTATTATTCATTGAATATCCATCTGTTCATATTTCATTATTAATGTTACCCTCTTGAATGTAACTTACAGGCTGAGATAATATTATTAGGCAGGCTGTTGAGAATAACAGAAATCTAAGTAATTTGACAAAAAATGGATTTAATGAAGAGTTTTGCAAGATCTCAAAGTCTCAAATTTTTTTGGCAGGCATAGTATATCGGCCTTATGCACTCTTGCCTGTTCTTTTGCATATGATCTTGAATAATCTACAGTTTAACAAATTTCAATTAAGTTTCTTCAGACCATTCAGCCATTTTGAGATTGTATTATATTAATAAAAAGAATAATAAACTGCGTTTTCACAAATTTAATTAAAAATTAAAAATCTCTGTCAATTTTTTTTTTTTTTAACACGTGTGAGGGGCTAGAGATTAAATGAATGGATCTGTGCTTATCCCGACTTTAATTTAGCAAACATTTAAGCTTTAATGTCTATACCTCTCCTCTAGATGTAATAAAATGAAAAGAATGAAACTGTTAAAAACAATTTCTTTCTTATTGTAAATAACATAATTTATTTTTATATTATAGATTTGTTATTTTTTATAATCTGTGAACTTTTTATCAGCTGTTAAATTAGGAAATTAGTAGTTTCATACCTTCATTTTCTTTTATTTCATCTTGAATTAAATTTATGTATTATTGATGTTTTCAGGTGTACGTATAGAATCACGATTGAAAAAATCAGAAGGACGAGTTTCTGTGAAAAAGGGTAGACGTCCACGTAAAAGGTCTCAAGAAACTGGCAAGAAAAAGTATAAATCTAATAGACATCATGGTAAGGATAAACTTGATGAAAGAAAAGAAAATTTATTCAGGGTTTAATATCTCATAACAACAATTATACTACACCTCTAATATGAGCTGTCTTACTGCTTCAATAATAGTTAAAAATCAACCGAAAAAAGTATTTCTCCTTAAATTCAAGCTAGGTAGTAACTGAAATAAATTAAAAAAACAAAAACAGCATGAATAAGAAGCTCTAAGATATGTATTTTTTTTATTTCTCCCTTCCTTTATGAGCTTGTATATGCATCCCGTTATGTAAATATTACTTTGAAAACGAGTATGTAATTATTTTAGGTTTTATGAAGATAGAGATAAAAACAAAGGTCTGATTTGCAGCTAATTAGTGGTGAAAATTCTATTGTTTTCATTGTTACTCTAGTATCTAGTAAACAGCATCTTTTCATGATTGTAATAAAAAAAAATTTCTAGGAAGTGATAGTGATGATGCTTATGATAGCCCAAGAATGACTGCATCTCGTGAATCATTACAGCGGCCATCACGAAGTGGAAAATATAATTTTACGATCAAACATGGTATTGTAGATATTTTACTAAATTTATCATTTATATTTTGAACTAAAATATTTTATCGTGATGAGATTATATATTATGATATATTTTATTTTTATTTATATTTTATTCTTATTTAAAATAGTTACAATATGTCTTTATTTTATGTCAAATCTACATGATATAATGGGAAGAGTAATAAAAAATTACTCTTTTTGTTGCTAATTTAAAAATAATTTTATTTTAACACATTTTTATTTTTAATATTCAAAGTATATATAGACCTCCAAATTAGACGGGGACCAAGCAGAACTCAACGAAGCACTCAATGGACTAAAAATTAAGAGCTCCCCTGGCCCTGATTGAATCACCAATGAGCTCCTAATAAACATTGGAAATCAGGCCAAGAAGAGACTTCTAAAAGTATTTAATAACAGCTGGAAGACAGGAGTATTCCAAAACTGTTGGGAATAAGCAACCCTAATTCTTTTTCTGAAAGCAGAGAAAAATAAAGCCCAGCCTTAATAATAAGTCGCCTAAGCTGCATGGGAAAGGTCATGGAAAGCGCCATAAATAACTGCCTAACAGGTAGTTAGGGATGCTAGAGGCAAAAAAAGTCTTTATCCCACAACAGGCAGGTTTTCGGAAAAATTGGTTTACAGAATACCAGGTGGCAGCCATTACACAAGAAATAGAGGATGGCTTCAGAATGGGGAACAAACAGCAGTGTGGATTGACCTGGAAAAAGTTTTTGACAGAATTTGGAAAAGCACATTGCTTCTAAAGGCCTGCAGATGCGGGATAAAGGGGAGATGCTTAAGATGCCTAAAGAGCTACCTCACCAATAGACAAGGAAGGGTGTAGGTAAATGGACGAAAAAGCCAACTAAAAAAGATAAAAAATGGAGTACTGCAAGGCTGTGTTCTCTCACCAATACTCTTTAACATCTTCATCAATGATGTGGCATTGAATATACCAAAAGGAGTCAAAGCCTCTATATACACTGATGACCTTGCACTATGGTCCAGCTCAAACTCACTGGCAATTGCGAAATTCAGGAAGCTCTTGATACCATCAGCAACTGGGCAACGGATTGGGGAATGAAAATAAACTCACATGAGAAAGATCACAGGCTCGGCCTAGGGAGCAGATCATAAAACCCAGCAAAACCTCTATATGCAAAACTTCTCTGGAATATGCTCATAGAATTCCCAAATGGCGCAACTGCAGGAAAGTTTATTGCCACAGGGCTAAACTCCAACAATTTCCAAGCTGAGCAAGAAGCCATAAATGAAGCCTGCAGGATCATCTTTCTTCTTCCTACGATTTCCACAAGTTGTCATTTTTTCTGAAGCACGCTCTGTTCTCTAAGCTATGTAAGACTGGATAAAAGCAGTAATGGGTCTAAAAACCCTAGTAAGGTTGTGCACTTTAGGTCTCATGGTCTCAGGAAGTGTAGCTATGGCTGCTGTTGTGTAAAGATCGGCTCTGTGCTAAAGTGAGTTTTAAAAGTAAAGTGAGTGGTAAAAGTAAAGAAACTGTTCTGATTTTTTTCAATGATTAAGTACGTTGGTGTCTAGTGCAAATATATGAAATTTGAAGAAAATTGGTTGACCCGGAACGGAAATAAAACAAGGTAAATTAAATCATTTATTTAACTGCTGCTCCTTATCTCTAATCCTACCTGCTGCCCCATCATATCTCCCTCACTTTGTTGAAACATTCCTTTCAAGGGTAACAGCTGTGTTCAATTCATAAATACATCGTACAATGAAGTTACAAAAAATTAATGAAATCTTAGAAAAACTCGGAAAATTCAACGTAATTGAAGAGAAAAATAGATCGAAACAATGAAAGCATCAGGAAGGAAATAGATGATTTGAAGATCAAAGCAAACAAACTTGAAAATAACCACAACATGGAAAGAAAATATAACTTCTTATTTTTTAATCTAAAGGCCCACAACAATTTTGAAAAAAAGAAGGAAATATTTTATATACTTTATTTCCTAAATAGTGAAGTAAGGAAGTATGATATAGTAAATATTTTTACCATTGTCAAAGCAAATATCACTGTGGTAAAGTTTTCTTCAATATTTGATTAAAGACATTCTTAGAGTAAAGAAAAATTTTGTAAACAGTAAAGATTATAAAAGCATTATTATTAAGGAAGATTTTTCAAGGGAAACCAGGCAGATAAGGGCCCAGCTTTTTCCGTATCTTCTTGAAAAGAAAGAAAAATTATATAAAGCTACAATTAGGAAGGACAAACTACTTGTAAATTGGAAGTTAAGTTACATGCTTTAGAAGACTTAATTGTTGAAAAGGGAGCAATGGGAAAGAAAAGAAGCAAGGAAGAAAATTCCAAATTAAAGTGAGACTAGGAGAAAGGACAGAAGTTTTAGAAATACAAGAGCATGCAGTCTTGATAGGTTTTTTTTCTAAGAAACAACGAAACAAGACCAAAAGCCATTGGAAAAAAGCAAAACCATCAAAATGATTTATTACCACCACAAAATCTAAACCCAGAATACGATTCGGATATTGTGTGTAATAGCAAAAAAAAACATAAAAGAAGATAAAAATTTAGGAAAACCAATAACCGAATATAGAAAAGATACAAAATAATAATAAATTTTATTAAAAAGATAGCTCTCAATAGCTATCACAACAGATAAATGAACTATTCCACTTAGGAACCCTAAATACCAAAACTCTTAAAACTAAAGAAAGAATGATAGAACTAGAGGAAGCTCTAAAATAAATCAAATGGGGTCTCATTGGTCTCTCGGAAATGAGAAATAATATGAGACTATAGCAGAAACTACAGAAAGAAATTTATTTATGCACTCTGAGGCAATTAATAGCAAATACGGGATGGGTTTCATTTTAAACAAAAAATGGAAACAAAATATCGTCCAATAAACCTGTTTTCTCATGAATGGCTAAACTGATATTAAAATCGGGATGTAGAAATATTACTTTCCTTCCAGTACATGCCCCAACCACAGCATCTATAAATGAAGAAGTCGAGGAGTTTTATGAAAATTTAGAATATTTTCTGTTAGAGGAAGATAGTAAAAACATAGTGATTATTTACATACACATAGCATAGCTTGGTGATTTCAATGCTAAGGTTGAGATAAAAGAGTCAGGAGGCTATCCTGCAATAAGAGAAAACGGAATAGGAAAAAGAAATGAAAGATGGGTAAAACTTGTTGAATTCGCAGTTAAGCATCAATCAAGAAAAGCATGAAATTGACTTCATTCTGGCAAAATCAAATACAGGCATGAATTTTGTATATATCCGAAGACAGAAGTTAAGTTTGATTCTGATCACAGTCTTGCTATCAGACAAACGAAAATATATAGTAGAAAATTTTTTTGCAGGTACTAGGACAACTTTTAAAACAACCATTCCTGAAAATTATCTGGAAAATCTACATTGGAAAATAGAGGGAACAAATTTTGATAAAAAAGATCATATAGAAATCACATACTCCAACTTATTAAGGATGCATATGAAAAGGGAACTAAAACTAAGGATAAACAAAGTAAAAACTTGTCTGAAGAAACTCGGAAACTTATAGACGAAAGAGATCGATTAATTAAAATAGTCAACAAATCGTTGGGCTAAAAAGTTGAACATGCCGAAATTAACAAGCTAATCAGGAGAATGATAGAAGAGATAGTTGAAAAAATATGGACTGAACATAAATACAACAAAAACCAAAATGATGACTAATTCCATTGAAATTTCAATTTATGTAGACAGTAAACAGTTAGAATATGCAGAAGAATACAATTATTTAGGACATATAACAGCATTCAAAGCAAAAATGAATAAAGAAATCGACAGGAGAATAAAACTCAGATGGTACAAATAGTGATTCCTCAAAAAGATTTTTAAAAGCAATTTAGCAATAGACCTTAAAGCCAAAGTATTAACTACATCTAGTATTAACTACATGTGTTTTTCTACAATTCTCTATGGGGCACAAACTTGGACATTAACAAAACTTGAACTCAGGTTGAATGCTATGCAGATGAAGCTGTTAAGGAGTCGAATGCCAATTAAGAAGAGGGAAAAAATAAAAATAAAGATATTCTTCATAAAGTTAATATTAAAAGCTTGAGGGTTGAAGCTCATCGGTTAAAATGGAATTGGGCTGGACCGCGTGTCGCCACGTGCGAGTATAAAGGACGAAAGATAGTCCTAGGCATGCACCGAGTGGATCCCAAGAGAAAACAACAGGAAAAGGAGTCGACTGCATCTTAGATGGAGGGATGAAATGACTCAATATGTGGGCGATAACTGGTGGCTTGTTGCTAAGGATAGGACCAGATGGAAAAAAGTTATGAACAATATTTAGTTTATTTTTGTGCTTTATTGAATGTTTTGTTTGCAGTGCGGTTTTTGTTTTTATCCTCTGCCTACATTGTTATTTTATTTTATGTAGAGAAATTTTATCTGTGTTTATTTTGACTATTTTGAAAAAAAGTGATAGTGTGAACTCATTTTTCTTTGCTGTAGTCAGCTCCATTAAAATTCCTCCTATGGGAGAGGCTTTTGTCAAAATATTGATGTCGATAAAGCTTATTAATATCATTATTATCATGGTCTCATGAGGTCGGGTGTTACCTTGTTGAAACCAACCTGATTTCTGTTTACAAATCCTTCGTCAAAACATCATACAGTCTTTATAACTGATCACTATAAAGTCCTAAATCATTGGTTCGACCTTATGGAATGCATTTATAATTATGCCTTCATAATTCCAAAATACATAGAGCATTGTCTTTTTTTTTAATTGACCTTGCTTAGCAACTGGCACAGCAAACTGATTACATCTAACCATTGTTTCTTAGTCTTAGGGTTCCTCCTATATATCCACTTTTCAACTCAAGTAACAGTTTTTTTTTAAATGAAAACAATGGTCGTTTGGGGTTTCCAAAAGTTGTTGACAAATTTTTACTCAACGTCGTACCTGCTCAGTGGTCAACTCATGGGAAACCTCTCTTGATGAGCGATTCACTTTTCCAAGTGCATTTAGTTGGGTCTGCCTCAACAGTGTCCCACGGAGTTTTCTCATCAGATGATGATTTTTGTCCAGAGCCAACTTTCCTCTCGAGACTGATGTCACCAGTTTCAAATTTCTGGAATCATTTACTCACAGTCCGTTCAGGAAGAGCATCCTCTTCTTCGAATTGCCACTCCAAATGGGTTCTTTTGGTGGTGGAAAACTGATGTTATTGGTAATGGCGTATATTAACTATTTCAAACTTTAGTGTCGTGTTTAATCAAATCCTAAAACAAAACCGAAGGCAAGACGAGGTCATTTTGTTTTTAAATTCATTTTGTATAGTCTTGGGATTAAAGTGAAATAAGCTTTTAATTATGTTTGAAAATCGGTTAAAGCCAGTGGATCAGTGGTTTAAAATATTTTAAAAAAATGAAATCGGTCATTTTTATGACATACCCCATTTCAAAATATTCCAAAAAAATTTATATAATAACTTAGTTTAAAAAAAATAGTAGATAATTATATTTATACCATATAAATTAAATATTATTTATACAATAAAACAAATAAATCCATTAGCACTGCCGTTTTGTATTTCTGGTTTGTCATTTTTTTATATATTGTGTGGTATTTTTTTTTTTTTTTTTTGTAGAATCTTGTTGATAATATCGAATAGGTGCAACTGGATTTCTAGAGTCTATGCTTTGGTACTAGTAAATCTGATTTACTTTTATAGTGGCTAGTGGCATACAACAGTCCTGTTTTATTTTCTATAATTGTTATACATTTTTATTGTAGGATGAAAAGCCATTTGGCCCGCTAGACTAAAACTAGGTTTCGTAGTCAGAAGAGCATCTTCACTGACTTTTATTTTAAGTTTCCTAATAAGAAAAAGAACTCTATTTAGCTTTTTTTCATTCTGTGGTATGAAGATTCCTGTTAAATTCTCTATTATATGAATTCCAAGGAATCTAATAGAGAAGATTGACTCCTTTGTCACACCCGTCTTGATTTTTCTCCTTGAAAATAAAATTATTTTTTTTTTTTTTTTATTTATTTCATGAAAGTTCAGAGAAACAGATCATTCCTTGAGTCTGTACAATAATTTTGTTGCAGATCACATCTATTCTTGTCAGGTCATTGGTGAAATCTGAAGTAGATACTCCTATTTCCTTGTCAGGGTCATCAATCTACACTAAAAACATTAGTGGCCCTAAAATAGATCCTTATGGAACATCCACTCTTTGCATCAAACCTACTACAGTTTTTTCTGCCATGTTCAACAACCTGGTGCCTATAATAATAATAATATAGCTTTATTGGCATCATTTTCATGGCAAAAAGCCTCTCCCAGAAGAGGTACAATGGATTTCAGCTCTACAATATAATTATTTAAGTATAAATGTTGAAGATACAAATATAATAATATAATACAATAAAAATAAAGGCAGGCTGTTGCTATTTCGCTAATTTATTTATTACAATGCAAATTTTCGGCCTACAAGCCATCCTCAGGCATCTCTGTAAAAGTTCCTTATTTTGTTCAATTTATAACATATCGCAGAATTAAATATTCTAATAAATACCATATACATACCAAAATTATTTAAAATGCGTATACTGTCATATTTAAGTCTAATCCGGACCAAGTCGAAATATACAACTTTCGATTGTCGAATATACAACAATTATTTATTTAAAAAATAAATAATTGTCGAATATACAACAATTATTTATTTAAAAAATAAATAATTATAGTAAAAACACAATAACAAAGTTGAGTTTGGATCAAATTTCATTACAGTTTAAAATGCAAAATTCCTATTAAGTTAGTATCAATAAAACACAACTTTAAAAATAAAAATAAAAACAATAAGGGAGCCATCACAGGTGTGGATGAAAACGGAACTAATCAAAATAATAAGTTCAAATACTATTCATTAACCCACATAGATGGATTGACTAACTCAATATCCGAAACATTAAAAAAATATGACATTACTGATCTCAAATTTGGTAAAAAATCAATAAACAAGTTACATTATATATACCAATAACAAAGATAAAATAAAAAAAGAAGAAAAAACAAATATTATATATCAGATTGAATGCATTGAGTGTAGAAATATTAATGAAAACAGTGATAATAATATACAGACTTGTTATATAGGGCAAACTAAACAAAATTTGAAAAACAGAATTGGCCAACATAGAAGTAATTGTAATTCCAAAATATAAAAGTATAATAAAGCTACAGGTCTTTCCATTCATAGCCATGAAAACAAGCATAATTTTGATTTTACTAATACTAAGATTATTGCAACAGAAAATAATAATCATAAAAGAAAAATACTCGAGTCCATATACATAACAAAAAATTTGAATAGAGTGTGTAATTTTAAATCGGATACTAATGGTTTGAATAGCACATATGCTAATATAATTACTTAATTGAAGTTTTGATTTATTTAAATTAATATGAATATTAGATTTATAAATTAATAGATTATATTTTGGGGGGTTTCAATGTATGTAGATTAATTGTTGCATAATTATTAATGATTGCTTACTAAATTATTCAGTTGTCATAATTGAGTGTAACATTGCATTGCCTTCTTCTTTGGAGTTTCGCCTGTGATGACTAAGATGGCTCCCTTATTGTTATTTTATTTTTATTTTTAAAGTTGTAAGTGTTTTATTGATATTAACTTAATAGGAATTTTGCATTTTAAACTGTAATGAAATTTGTTGGCATCCGCATGATGGTATAGAATGTTCAATCTAATTAGGGATTGATGAATTATTTGCCACTTCTATAAATTTGGTTTATTGAAAACTAGTTTCGAATGTTATACATTCATCCTCAGTTCTAACAACACACCAAAAATTCAAAAATAAGCAATTCAAAATATAGTTGGTATTATTTAATATCTATAATTATACCAAACTATATTTTGAATTGCTAATTTTTGAATTTTTTGTGTGTTTTTAGAACTGAGGATGAATGTATAACATTCGAAACTAGTTTTCAATAAAACAAATTTATAGAAGTGGCAAATAACTTATCAATCCCTAATTGTAATGAAATTTGATCCAACCTCAATTTTGTTATTGTGTTTTTATTATAATTTTAGTGATGCTGTATATTTCGATTTGGTCCGAATTGGACTTAAATATGACAGTATAATAATAATAATAATAAAAGGCTTAGTGAACCCGGAGGTTCGATGCCGATACCACTAATCGCTGTCTACAAATCTCGGTCCACCGACTACCTTCCAAACCCAAATTCATTAGATCACTCTTAATACTATCCTCCCACCTACGTTTCGGTCTACCCCTCGGACGTTTACCAGTCAGCTCAGCGTTTATTAACTTTTTAGGAATTCGTTCGTTACTGAGCCCAACAACTTTGCAAGCCCATTTCAACCGTCGCGATGATATCACTTCGATTATATTAACAGAGTGCATGCTCCGCAATTCCGCGTTGTGTAATCTCCTAAACTCTCCGGTTGACTCATCCTTTTTCGGACCAAATATTTTACGCAGTACCTTATTCTCGAATACCTTAAGGCGTTGTTCGTCCTTCAAGGTTAGCGGCCACGTTTCACACCCATACAGAACTGTAGGCAAGATAATAGTTTTGTATATTCTAAGTTTTAAGTTTCTGGACAAAATGCGCGACCTAAGTAATGTTGACACCGAAAAATAACAAGCATTTCCCGCCTTTAACCGCGCCTTTATTTCCTCTTGAATTTCGTTTTTTCTAGTAATCACAGACCCCAAATACTTAAATTTCTCAACGTGTTCAAACCTATTTTCTCCT
Organism: Rhaphigaster nebulosa; assembly: GCA_948150685.1. Lineage (NCBI taxonomy): Eukaryota > Metazoa > Arthropoda > Insecta > Hemiptera > Pentatomidae > Rhaphigaster > Rhaphigaster nebulosa. The sequence continues at coordinate 133,850,192 of OX411307.1, forward strand.
ATATCTATATCCTCAAAATCGCCTCTGTTTCTATTGCTAACCATATATTTCGTCTTATCCGTATTTATTTTGAGGCCAACCTCTTTCCCCGCTGTCATCAACGTTGCTGTATTCAGTTTTATAGTTTCCGCGTCCTCACTTAATAATACCAAATCATCCGCAAACCCCAGCACGGATATTCTACCACCCAGATCTAAACCCCTTTCGGTAAGCATTACCTTTCTAATGACATACTCTAATGCTAAATTAAATAGGACAGGTGAAAGGGAATCGCCTTGTTTTAACCCCGAGCGAACTTCAAATTTCTCCGAAAAATAATTACCTATTCTAACTTTATTGAATGTTTCGGTCATGCACATCCCTACTAGATTTACTAACTTCTTCGGTATTCCCTGCTCAATCAAAATGTTATACAGTCTCCGGCGATCAATGGAATCATAAGCCTTTTTGAAATCCACAAAAAGCTGATGAACTACACCGTTGAATTCTAATTTTTTTTCTAATATTTGCCGTAAGGAGAATATTTGATCGATAGTTGATCGGTTCCGTCTAAAACCACATTGGTAGTCTCCGATAATTTCCTCGGTATATTCCGTGATTCGACTAGTTAGGATCAACGAGAATATTTTATAACATACCGGGAGGAGTGATATTCCGCGATAGTTATTACACTCCGTCCTCGGACCTTTTTTGTGAATCGGAATAAGTATAGATTCTTTCCATTCTTCGGGCATTTTTTCATTTTCCCAGATCTTTTTAACCAAAAAATGTATTTTAGAAACTCCAGCTTCACCGCACGCTTTTATTATTTCACTGGAAATGTTGTCGATTCCCGCTGCTTTATGAGATTTTAATTTTCCGATGGCTATTTCGACTTCCTCCTTACTCGGTTCTTCAATTAACGGTTCAGCACTCTGATATTCAGAAGGAGGAGATTGATTATTATTTCCCGAATTCAAAATACTTTCAAAGTGTTTTTTAAATTTATTCACAATGTCCCCCGGATCGGCCAAGATATTGTTATATTCATCTCTAATTCCATTCATTGCTGGTTCAAACTGTTTACGCGATCTGATTATACCCTTGTACATGTCTCTTACGTTGTTTTCAATTCTATTAGTTTCTATCTCTATTATTTTGTTTTTAAGATATTCTCGTTTTTTATTTTTGAGGAATTTGGACGTTTCATTCATCAAGGCCCGGAAATTAGCAACATTGTTATCGCTTGGATTATTCAAAGCTTTTAGTTTCGCGGCTCTTCTTTTTTCGCACAAGTTTAGACAATCATTATCGAACCACGGTTTATTCTTTTTATTGTCCCTTTTTCCAAGACACAGATTACTTACCTCTTTAATATTATCCCTAATTCCGATCCATAGCTTGTCTACATCTTCGCGATCCTCATCTAAAGATTCCAAGGCTTCAAACCTATTCCTGATTTCTACCGCGAATTGATTTCTAATTGAAGGGTTTTTCAATTTATCTAGATCAAAATTTTCGGAACAAATACGGCTTTCTTTCCTTTTTTTTATATTAAGTTTTTGTCGAAGTTTCGCGATTACTAATTCATGATCTGACCCACATTCTGCCCCACGATAAGACCTCACGTTAATTATACTATTTTGCCATCTTTGTTGTATCAAAACATGATCAATTTGATTGCGTGTTTGTGAATCCGGCGATGTCCACGTATACTTATGAATATCCCTATGTTTAAACGTAGTACTTTTGATTGTTAGGTTTTTCGAGATAGCAAAGTTTATTAGACGGATCCCATTATCATTGCTATGTTCGTGCAAACTTTCTTTACCGATCGTCGGATAGTATACTTCTTCCCTTCCCACCTTTGCGTTTGCGTCCCCTAATATTATTTTCATGCAGTTTCAAGGTAGTTTATCATATACCCACTCTAGTTTATCATAAAATTCGCATTTAACTTCATCATCACTGTCTTCGGTAGGGGAATGTATGTTTATCAGCGCGATTTTAAACCACCGCCCCTGAAATATGGCCACAGATATCCTATCACTAAAAAATTTTATGTCCCTCAATGCGGAGAGCAATCTATTCCTTATTAGAAATCCAGTACCTAAACAATAATTACCGCTCCCACCGTACCAAATAGAATAGTTCCCTTCTGTTAACGAACCCTCCCCTGGCCACCGAACCTCTTGCAGTGCCACGATATCTACATTGTATCTCTTAACCTCGTTTGCCACCGATTTTAACCCACCCGCTGTATTCAAACTTCTTACGTTCCACGTCCCTATACCTAAATCTCTAATTTTCAACTTGCGCCATGAATCCCCTGAAGCAGTCCCCACCCGGAGACCCGAACGGGGGACTAGTTTACTTCCGGATAATGAGCGTTTTACCTCAGAGAGATCCATGACTTTTTGTGGTATTTTGTGAACTAAAAATATGTGAGTAGGGCGTTCAAACCTACGTCACACCCTCCAGCAAGCCTGGAGGGGCGCTCTCATTGTTGGTCAGCGAGTCCATCGGACTTAGCCGGGAGGAACTTCCAAGGAATTTCCACCGACCATCCCCACATCCGCCACCCGTGGGACGCTCCCCTACGCGGTAATGAGATCCGCGCGAGGAAATATGACAGTATATGCATTTTAAATTATTTTAGTATGTATATGGTATTTATTAGAATATTTGGTACAACTACAGAGGAGCGGCGCACTATCAGAAGAGTCTAGAGACTGAATCGAGTGTCGTCTCACTAGCGATCTCTGGGTCCATTCTTGTTAACTACGTGCCTCCTTTTTCAGCACTTTCTTATAAATTGATTTTATGCTCACCGCTTAAAGCTGTTTCACAGTTTGCAAATTGATTCTTATTTGGATATAACTGTTTGTTTGTTTTTTTAAAGAAAAAAGCTACTTTTTATTTTAATGTACTTAATATCTTCCCCTTTTTCACATAAGAATATAAGTATTTCACTTATTTTTATACAATTAAATAATAATTAATGAAGTGATGTTTTTTTAAATGATCTTCATAATTCAAGGCCATGATTAATAAACATTTGTAATAATTAATTTCATTAATTTAGTTCTAATTTAATTATCTAAAAATATGGTAAATAAATATGTTCATAATTAAAAACAATAAAATGACCACTTTACTATCGCAATTGAATTTTTTAAATAATTAATTTAATTTTCTACAAAAATAAATACTGTTAATAATATCCATTATGATTATAAATGTTTAAATTCATAATTAAAAAAATGAAATTACCCATTAACTATCATAAATAGGTGCAAACTAGAATCTAACAAAATTAAATTACAATGGGTGTAGCAACTCGGAATAAAATTTGTGCGACGTAACAAAGCGGGGTAAAATATTTTTTTTAGGGAGAGACAAAATTGATATTCGTTTTTTGCACCCCCCAAAACTACTAAATACGAATTTTCATAGCAATCGAAAAATTGCTTGTAAAAAAACAGCTTTAAGCGGTGAGCATAAAACCAAATTTATAAGAAAGTGTGGAAAAAGGAGGCACGTAGTTAACCAGAATGGACCCAGAGATCGCTAGTGAGACGACACTCGATTCAGTCTCTAGACTCTTCTAATAGTGCGCCGCTCCTCTGTAGTTGTACCGAATATTTAATTCTGTGATATGTTATAAATTAATCTAAATAAGGGCCTTTTACAGAGATACCTGAGGATGGCTTGTAGGCCGAAAATTTGCATTTTAATAATTAAATTGGTGAAATAGCAACAGTCTGCCTTTATTTTTATTTATTAGAGTATTCACCTAAATCAGCAAACATATATAATACAATATAAAATAAAATAAAACACTAAAAATAAAATAAAACCCTCAGCACTTATTAAAATATACAAACAAAATAGATAAAATATAATTATCGTATACCCTTTAAAGATGAAACTTCAAAATTCATTAATAAAGTAATAAACTAGTTCTTTTAAAATTCAGGTAAAACAATTTTTATAGTTTTTTAAAAATTTTGAATCAGCACTCTCTGTCCCTGACCACTTTCATCCATTTTTTTCCCACTCTGGGCAATTTCATCTCTCCACCTCATGTATGGTCTTCCTTTCCTTCTCACTTGGTCAATCAGATTGCACTCATAATGCTTTTCGACCATCTATCCTCCTTCAGTCTGGCCAGATGCCCAGTCCACCTACATTTCAGTTTTTGGGCCTCATTACTTAAGCTTTTAACTTTTGCCTGAGAAAGAATTTCTTGAGTCTTTATCTTTTCTCTCCTTTTGATTCCCACCATAGTCCTCAAAAGTTTCATTAGCATTGCATCCATTTCTCTTCCTTCTTGCTTAGTTCCCAAGTTTGAGTGCCGTATAGGATTGTGGGGTAAATACAAGACTGAAGCACCTTTTTACCTAGATTTTAGGTCGATTATGAAATTACCTTTGAAGATTTTTTTTAAGGAGGAGTATTTGTGCCATCCTATTTTTAATCTTCTATCCAATTCTTTACTGATTTTTTTTTTCTAAAGAAATTTCCTGTCCAAGATAAATGAATTGTTTTGAATATTCTGTAATATGTTCTCCAATTTTTACTAGCTGTGTTCATCTGTATTTGTTATTATTTTTTATTTTTGGACATTTATTTTTAGGCTATATTTGTTACTTTTATCAATCAAATCATTGACCAATTTAAGTATTTTGATTTTGCTAGGAGCCAATAGACATATGTCATCTGCAAACCTTAAATTGTTGAAGTATCTATCATTTATTTTAATGCCTCTTCCTTCCCAATCTAATTCCTTAAAAAAATTATTAATGAGACAGTCGAAGAGGATCGGTGATAGAAGACATCCTTATTTCACTCCTTTTTTTATGTTAAATTTTTGCATTCTCTATCAAGAGCAACAAATGCTTTTCCCTTTCTGTAGATTTCTTTCATTATTCATATATATTTAAAATCTATCCCTGTTTCTGTTAAAGCTTCCCATATATACTTCTGATTGATGGAATCAAAAGCTTTCATAAAATCGATGAAGTATACATACATGGGCAGGTTGTATTCAGTTGATTTTTCAATAATTTGGTTGATGTAATGTAAATTGTACTGAATGATAACCTGGTGACTATCTGTTAATTATGATCCTGATATTTTTTTTTAAGTTGCAATTACACCCTTTGATTTAATTTTTCAATTATCAATACTGGAGATATATGCTCAAATGCCTTCAACAAATCAAAGAGAGAAGCAACTAGATATTTTTTCTCTTTGAACTCTTCTCTGATTTGGGTTGAGCAGACAGTTTTTCTTCAAGCTGGTTGCTTGGAAATTAGATTCTCCAATATTTTTGAAAAAAATTGGTATGATGTAATTCGATCTATAATTGTTCAGGCCATTTTTATCACTCTTATTGTATACTACTATCATTTTACTGAGCTTTAGGCAGTCTATTAATGAATCTTCTTGTACATATTGATTAAATAAAACCTTCAATGGCCTTGTTGCTTCATTTATTACATTATTCTCTATAACATAAATATCTTGTGATTAGGACTTTTTTATTTCCTTTGCAGTTATGTGTATATCATTTTCACTGATACTTTTCATAGCAATGAGACTTAGCAAACCTAGACCAATGAGACTTTTCTTAGTTTTATTCCAATGGACTACTTTTGACATTTTTTCCTATACGGTCCAGTAAATATCATTTTGGCAAGTATCATTTTAAAATTTTGGATAATTATTCTTGTCTTTCCTATAGTCTCTAGTTTTTTTACCTTTGTATACTCATAATTTTAATCTCCATTTCATGGTCAATTAATCTCTTTGAACTAAGTATTAGGTGTACAACTTTGCTTCCACCATTTTTCGATATATGGCTGCAGCGGTAGGTGTTGGTCAAAATAGGTTAGGTCAAAAATGTATAACAGTAAGGTTGGTCATCTATCAACATAAAGGCAGCACCATATTAGGGAATTTGTGATTGCATCATAACTTTATTCTCGATCGAATATGTCAGATTTCGAGCCAAATTCTCGTCATTTGTGGGAAGTGTTGATTTTAGTCCTGGTATTCCCCATGATCGAAAAACCGCGGAAGCGAAGTTGTACACCTAATAATTTTACTCAATACTATAATTCCAGGTTATGAATTTATATGTTGGTTATGATCAATCTGTTTCTTTTTTATTATGTATTATAGATCCTGATCTTGATTCGAATCAGAGAGTAGCTTTAATTCAGCAAACAATTCAGCAGCTGAGAAGAGCTTATGCTGATGTAAAAGCAGAGCTTGCTGTTATAGATCGTCGAAGGAAAAAGCTTAGAAGGAGAGAGCGTGAAAATGCTGCTAACAGATTCCATTAGTATTGTTCGAATAGTATTTATACAATTTTTGTATTGTTATTTTTACAAAAATAATTTTTTTTTTCTCAAAATTTGGTGTTCGACATTCTTTTCAGTATTTAATTGTTTTGTAATTTAAATGACGACGAGTAGCAGCAAACAAAAAAATTTGCTTACTATATTATTTCGTTGTGATTTAGATCACCGATTACGTTCTCTCAAACCAAAATGTAGTGATTTAAGCCAAATTTTAATGGCCTAAAGAATTAGTTAAGTTTTATGATCTTCTGTATTGTTATTTTACAATCAGGTATCTTTTCATTTACCGATTGATGTATATAAATTGTAAATAATCATCTAATAGACTATTGTATAATGCTTTGTATTTATTGGTTTGGTTGCATGATTATTAAATAAAAAGAAACCTTTTTTTATAATATTTTTTTAATTAATTTCAATTGAATTTATTGGATTTTTAATAAATAAAAAAATTCAGCATCTGTATAGAAAAAAAAAAATCTGAATTTGAAAAGGTTGTTCAGTGTTTGTTTTTCTTAGTTTCTTCAAAATTGAATGGTAGTTATATTTTACTTCCATTTCTTGTTTAGCTATATCTATGAAAAATTGTTTTGTATAGAAGTTGACTCATAGTTGAAGTTTAATTTTAATTCTCATATGAGATATAACAATTGCCTTACTTGATTATAGACAATGGAAATAAAGGCAATAATGCCTTTATGCCTTTTTAAATGTTGATAACAATTGTTTTAGAAAGATTCTGAAATATTTTGATCTAGAGCTTTTCAGTATCATAATTATTTATTTTTAAAACCAAAAAAAAAATTAACAATGCACATAATTTTTTTTCCTTACATGATGAGCTAAATACACCAAAATTCCTTCCCCTTATACACTGAGCTGATAGTGCTAGAAATTTTGTGGCATAAATGTTTGAATTTTGTGTGTTTTTACTGACTAAGAAATTAATATGGATACATATTATTTGTTTAATTAAGGAACTTATAGAGATAATTCCCCCTGTCTTAAAATAAATTACATGAGTTACATCCCTTTTTGTAAATATAATAGATGTGAATGTAAACAAATGAAATGTATATTGATGGGTTGTGATTAAATATATTTTCTGGTTAAAAAAAACTTTTGTTTATTATTAATTATTTTTGCAAATCTTTCATGTAGTATATAACAAACTTATATACATACTTAATTTATATCTTCATGCTAATTGTATATTTCATAACAATAAACTTGATTGTATATTTTTATGTATCAAAGCCATGATTTGTAATTATTACTTAAGTATGGTGTAATTTTTAATATTACATTATTTTTGTTACAGATGCATGTTTATTTATTCCTTTCTTGATTAGTCCTTTTTATTTTATTTTTTTCTGTGGACTGTGTGCACTACATCTTTATTATATGGCAGCCAAGACATTCTTCTGCACTGGCCCCTTGTCCTTGTTATTTTCATATTTTTGAGGTTACTTAATTTGCAAATCATGTAATAATCAATGCAGTCGCTAAAAAAGTGGAAGACTGGTATAAGCCCTTCAGTTTCACAACCTCTCATTAAATGGTATTCCATTATATTTTACAGTTAGCAGAATTAGCATCTAAAATATTACATGGTTATGACTTGAAAATTTGACGGGCATCTCCCTGTCTCAACTTCATTAATTTCTTCAATATTTAATATTTATAGGATTTACCTCCTCTGTATCATTTACACAAATAAACTTGGTTTTTCATTTCTATTAATGAATGCTCTGCTGGGATTTATTTGTGTCTTAAGAGTGTAGAAGTTGACAAATAACCCACTTGAAAGCAGGCATATTCTGCATGTATAATTTCTAAATTTATAAATATTTTTTCATCATACCTGGTTTCACAGCAATAAATTGAGATTTTCCAATAGAAACCATAACCTCAAGGATGAATTTAATTGGACAATGTATTTTTTTTTTAATATGTCTAATAATTTAGAATGGTCATCTTCTTTAATGATCAGAAATAAATCATCTACATACAATAGAATCCCTGTTAACCTCAGGACTGGGACCCTGGCTGGTTTCTGCTTTGGCTCTTTAATCCAAGGTGTAGGTATTTCAAAGGGGAATATTAACAGAAATATAGAATAATCCTGTTTTATGAGGTATACATATTAGTATGTATTTGAAAGCACAGATAAAGATGAACTATGTAAAAATTAACAATGGCAGCAAATTTTTTTTTTTTTTTAATCTGATATTTTCTTTTGTTTTTCAACATTTACAGAATTTTTAAATGCAAAATCTCGCTATCTTTGCATCAATAACACGTCAAGCAGTTGAACTGCGTTGCTGTCACTTTTTTCATCGGTCAATTCAGCCTTCACTCGCTTCAAATTCGCGTCGGTTTGCAATTTTTTGATGAATGGCCCGAACTTTTCTTTCAAAATTAGGCCACTGATGGGCGTACCTCTCCGACGTTCTTGGAAAAACCACAAGCACAGAGCTTTGTCAACAATGTTGGAGGGTGGTTTGTTCTACGCGCAGCGAGTTGAAAGGATTTTGTTTGATTAAATTTTTGGACAAAAATCTTCAACCGAACACCTTTCCCTTCGCCAATCGTTGACTACTTTTCCCCACGTAAGGTTCTAGGCAGATTTTTGCTATAGACTCACCACTATCATTTCTCTTCAGAGCCCGGAGGCGCGTCTCCATACTCACAACAGCGCGTTTACGGTTCGCACTAGATTCACTTAAGATTAATTGCAATACACAAAAGCCCGATCTGAACGTGAAAACTAAATTTACAGAAGTAGAAAGAAATATTCCAGAATACAATGTAATAATATTTAATTAGGGATTGATAAATTATTTGCCACTTCTATAATTTTGTTTTTATTGAAAACTAGTTTCGAATGTTATACATTCATCTTCAGTTCTAAAAATTCACAAAAATTAAAAAATAATCAATTCAAAATACAGTTTGGTGTTTATACATATTAAATTAAATGTAATATAAATTAGTATTATAAACATTTATGAATTATGAATTTAATTAAGACTAGAAATCAAGTACATGTTGGTACTCACCAAGGTTTAAGTAGATTATATCAAACAGAAATATCTGTACTGGTTTGTCCTCCCACTGAACTGGCAATGAAAGAAAGGTTGGGTGGGGTGTTTATAGGTAAACGGTTTAAGGGTCGGGTTTTTTTTTCCAGTAATTCCGGTGAGTAATTGTTTTTTCTGTTATAGATGAGAATAAATTTAAGATTGGACTATTGGAGATATTTATTTGGTCATTTAAGCAAAAATCTGGATTGGATTTGAAGGATTTTATTTTTTCAAGTGCTTCATATATATTTAATTTGAGGCTGTTTTCAACGTGAATTGATGAATTTATGTTTTTTTTTTTTCATTTAAATGAATTGCAAAGTTGTAATTCTCTGTCTTATTGTTATATGCACGTATATGTTCCTTTATTCTCTGATTTAGTGATCTTCCGGTTTTTCCCGTGTATTTGACTGGACAATCAGTACAATTTAGTTCAAATACTCCGCTTTTTTGGAAAGGGTCTATTTCGTCTTTAGGAGAAGGGAAATATGAGGATAGGTTTTTTTCTATTTTAAATGCAGGGTTTAATCCTAGTTTTGTCAATTCATTTCCGACTTTGGTGGATATAGGGCCGTAATATGGAATCAAGACATAATGTTTCGGGATGTGCCTATCTTCGGGGGTTGTTGAATCTATTAGTTAAACTAATAGAAACAAATATACATAATTGGGCAAGGAATTGAGACACACATCACCGGCAGTAACAGAGAGAGGTTTAACCCTAATGTAACCATGGTGATAATCAGTCCCAAGAGGTAATAGCCTTAGATGGTGTTATTACAGATTGACTGTGACTAACAAATCCTTAATTAGATTGATCCTTCTATACCATTATGCGGATGTCAACTAATAATATGTATATGGTTCCAATAAACAACGGGCCCTTCCAAACCTTCCAGGAATTTCTGCCATCGAAAAAATAGAGTTTTACTTTTTATTTGTGTATATGATTCAATTTTCTCCCAGTTACCAGAGATACTGGTATTGGTAGTGATATTGGTGTGAGATGGGTTAGTACCGCGTACTAACCAGAGTTCGAGCGTCAAGATTCATTTCGCGGGATCGCCACGAAATAAATATTAACCGACCCAGGTGGGAATCAAACCCACAACGTTCCGAACCGGACACTCTGGGACCCTCGCCCCAACGCCCTCTATCGGAGATAAGTTTGTAAACTAATTTTAATGGGTGTGCTTTTAAACAAATATAAAATTATAATAATAAATCTTAATCCAGGCTCATACGTCCACCACATGCTAATTAAGCATCGATATAGTCCTGGAGCCAGGGCCGAAATTGGGTACTCATTTTAGGAGAATATTTGAATGTGAATTAGGAAAGTGCAGGTCATTCTAAGTAAAATAAGTGTTGTATGCCATTCCAAAGTCGCTACCTTCAATAATGGCGGCATTTTATTCAATCAAGAACATAAAATGTTCACTAATTTTTCATTCCTTATTCTCTGCTTGCTTCTTCTCAGTAGTTCTTCAGTGGAAATAGTTCTTGGCCACCAAATTCCCAAAATACATCTCTAGCATCTATTACAGAAGGTTTGCAGACGGACTGAGATGTGTCGCGTCTCCCTCCACGTCTCTGAGCCATAAAGGAGCACGGATTTTACGTTGCAGTTGAATAAGCAGAGCCTTGTGTCCAGACTTATTTCCTTTGCACGCCACAGGGTGCGGAGCTGTGCGAAAGCGCCTTTAGCCTTTCTGATCCGCCTTTCCACATCATCGGCAGCTCCTCTATCTGTTGCCACCACACTTTCAAGGTATGGGAAAGCCTCCACTTTTTCTGATATTTGGCCTTGGATTGTGATTGGCTCCTCATTTCTAGCATTTACCCTCATAGCCTTTGTTTTGGAAACTGTCAGCCCGCAATCTCGTGCCATCCGATCCAGGTCTTGGGTTGGTCTGTTAATAAATTTATATTTCATTAATTTAATTAGGGAATCAGAAACCTGTTTATTTAAGCCTGGGTCTTGTCTTAAAGTTTTATATATTTATTAATTTATTTAATATGTCTTATATTTTTATTGTTCATTAAATCTAAGATTTTTTTTTTATTATATTGTTCTTTATAGAAATAACAAGTTTTTTTTAGTTTTATTAGCTTTAAAGAGGTATAAGACTGGATTATCTTTAAGAAATATCTTTGTTTTTCTACAGTTGTATTTTACCCAATGTTGTATCTCTAATAGTTCCAAGGACTGAGTTTTATTAAGAAGACACTTTATAGGAACAACATTACACTTTAATTGTATTACATTGCACACGTTGAAAACCTTAATAATAACCGTCCATAAGGTTAACTCCTAGACACAAACATGGAGCATTGAGTCATGTGACTGCAGTGTCCCTAGAGGATCATAACAACTCTCCCCTATAGATTTTTAATCAGATTGAAATATACAAAAAATGAAAATTTAACTTGTTTCTTAATTTACACACAGCCTAATCAAAAGTTTGAAGCACATAATCTTGAAGGTGTCCAGGCAGTTGGCGGGGTCGAACAGACCATTTCAATTCCTGGGTAAAGTTTGGTCTAGAGGTGGATTGGGATCTTGTTCTTCTTTCCTGGGTTGTTCAGGTTCACACGCCGGTGTTCGATGACTAGGGTAGTTAAGGAATTGCAGAAGTTTATATATATTCTTCAAGGAAGTGCTGCTTTCTTCCCGGCGTCGAACTAGGTACTGGTGGAGCCGGTGCGAAGGTCACTATGGTATGCCCTTTTTAGGTACTTATCAGCTGGGGATTCATCGTCAGCGAGAGCAGTAGCTCGATAAGTCAGTTTCTGATGGAGAGGATTTACATTTTAAATTTTCCATGGCCGTGAGTCATTCTTGAGGGTTTGAAAATTTAAATGTTTCTTTAGGAAAGAAATTTCTTTCGGCCAATCCATTGGTGGCTGGATGGCCAGGGGCAGAAAATTTCTGCTTTATGCTATTGGTCGAACAGAATTTTTTGAAGTCATCGCTGGTAAATATTGTGGCATTATCGGATACAAGTACCGGAGGGAACCTATGAATTGAAAATATTGACAGAAGTAGCTCAATGGTTTTTGATGTCGTTGGGGCCTCGTTGATGCAACGGATTTCAAGCCAGTGTGACTTAGCATCGACAATGATTAGAAAATGTTTTCCATTGCATGGACCAGTGTAGTCCATGTGCAGCCGATCACAATTTTCAGTTGGTTTTCCCAGGAGTGTATGGGAACTTTCGATGGATTTTTCTTGATTTCTGCGCATGATCGTATGAGGCGTTCGATGTCACGGTCGGTTCTAGTCAACGAACAATATCTCCGCGCGTTATTTCATGGAGTTCTTGAAGAAGGCTGGAGCGTTCTTGGAATGACAACCCGTTGATCTTTGAAAAGAATGCCTGAATCAAGGGTATAGTCCAAATTGATATACTTTCCGTTCACCATGTCATTCTTAATCTTCGAAAGGTTTTCATCCTTATCTGTCTCTGTAGCGATCGTCTCAGCTGTGATGCTATTGTTTGAAATTTGGTTGATGGTCAAAGAACAAATCATTTCTTTACTAAGAACGTAATCCATAGATGACCTTGTATGTTTTAGGGGGACTCTTGACACACAGTCGACATTTGTATTCTCCGATTCCGTTTTGAATTTGACTTCATAGTCGAACTGAGATAACAATGAGGCATACCTTAAAAGACGCGCAGACATCATTGATGGCAATTTGGTTGATTGATGAAGAATCTGAGAAAGTGGTTGATTATCCTTTACCAGTAGAAACTTTTTGCCATAAACGTACATATAGAAGTGGCTCACCCCAAATACAATCGCTAGTGCCTCCCTATCCAGCTTACTATAATTTTTCTCAGCAGGGGTCAGAGAACGTGAGGCAAACGCGACTGGTTTTTCTTCGCAACCGATTTGATGCGAAAGCACAGCTGCGATCTCGGTGGGCTAGCATCATATGTGACGATTGTTGGAAGTTGAGGGTCAAAAGGTATAAGAACTCTGTCGCTGGAAATTTCATTTTTCAATTTTAGAATTCCTAAAATCCCGGCATCATATCGGGGCGGCCAGTAAAATTTTGAATCTTTTTGGAGAATTTTCCGAAGTGGGTAGGTTAATGTTGAACAATCTGGAATGAAGCGAGAGTAATGTATTATTAGTCCAAGGAAGCGGCGAACGCCATCAGCTTCCATTACCACAACAGCTGTGTTTTTCTCCGATGATTTGAGGATTTAATTTTTTCTAATGGTGTATTTAATTTCAGTTTTGAAAAATTCACACTTCTTTTTGTTTAAGTGAAGGTCGTATTCTTAAACGATCCAAACAATTTTGTCGGCAGTTTTGACATTCTTCTATTGTCTTGCCATGGACAACGATATCATCAAAAAATGAAATTTTGTCATTGAGTGCTTGAAGAATCTGGTCTAAAATTCTGTTAAATTCACTGGGAGCCGCCGTTATGCCAAATGATAGGCGATTCATCAAATAGGTTCCACGATGAGTTGAAATCGTTTGGATTGCACGGCTTTGCTTACCATTTCGATGTGTAGATAGGCTTTGAATAAGTTCAACCGGCAAAAATAAGATGATCCTTGGAGACTTCCAAGATTTCTTCGACTCTTCTAATTGGATATCGAGCGGTTTGTACTTGAGGATTTACCGTTATTTTGAAGTCGACACAGAGTCAAACAGTTCCTTCAGGTTTTGGGACGATGACCAATGGGGAACTCCAATCGCTATGGTCTATTTTTGTAATGATGCCATCCCTTTCAAGGGAATCCAATTCTGTATCTACCTTTTCTGCAAAGGCCGCGAATAAAAACTGGTATTGAATTCTCTCGAAGACGTAGACTAAAAGTGATTTTTGGGACACGACTCACCTTTTGTTCAAGAATAGAGCTATAATTTTTGAAAATTTCGTCGAGGGTTGAAATTGAATTTACTTCCGTGAGGGTTGACGCAAAATTTCTCTCCTGTTCATTAATATTTATCTCTAGGTGTCGAATCCATACTCTGCCCAACAGAATGAAACAATGAACAATGAATATTTCTTCTTTTGAAGTTCGATTTTTGTACTGGACATTGACTCTAATTTTCCCATGTGGGCGAAAGATATTGTTAGTGTAGAATCGAAAAGCTAAATTTGATTTTTCGAGTGGTATATTGAGTTTGAGGGCATTGAACTGTGAAAATGGTAGTAATGTGAATCCTGTCCCAGAATCGACTTTAAATTCCTGACATTGATTTTCGATGTTGACTTGAACAAAATATTTCTCGTTATCCTGGAAACTGGAATGGCGATTCTCAAAAATGTCAACGATTTGGTTGATTCCAAAAGGGTCGTCAAAATCAGCATTTTCAATTGTTTGTATTGTTCCCCTTTGTGCGATTGACTTTTTTGGATACAGTAGACAACAAATTTCGAAGAAAAACTCACTGGACATGTCCAGAACGATCAAAAACAGACATCGAAGCTTGTGGGGATCGGCAGTGCAGTCAGATGCTTTATGAGAGCGTCCGCATCGAAGGCACAAACCATCAATACCGAATTTACGATAATTAAGCCATGTTCCTGATTGAAAACTTGACTTTGATCGCCTAGAATAGCTATTTGATTCACTAACGGAACGAACCCATGATCTAGAATCCGTCAGTGAAGTTATCCGACGTGGATTACGCCCTGAAACCCTATGCACGACTGCGTTGTTTGACATTGATTGTTGGAGCGCGATCTCTTGACCATCAATTTTGGAAGCTTCCAATACAAGTGCCCTCCCGATTACCTCATCGAAATCATTTAATTAGGATTGGAAAATCGACTGATTGATGTTGCTCTCATACAGTCCTCTAAGAACTGAGCTCTGAGAAGTACATTTGAGAAGCTTAATCACAAGATGATGTAAATTTACATTCATTTATATCCTGTCATTCATTTGATACGTACAAAAGCTGCTGAGGGACTAAAATGTTTCGTTTAGGGCACAGTTGTTTTTCTAGAGCCTTTGTAATCTCGATGCAAGTTGATTTTTGCGAATCTGAAAATGAACAGGTTCTAAAATATCGTCCTGATTGTTTTTAGCGGCTGTTTTAACTCCTTTTTCACATAAATGGAGTTTTGTGGCGCCATCAAAGCAAACTCCCCACCAAACCATCACTGAGGAAGGGTGCTGACCTCTTTCCACTCTTCCAATGACTTCCTGGGCTTCTTTAGAGATGTGTGCGTACACACGATCAATTTAGCGATTAAATTTTTTTTCAATTGTAAAAATTTTCTCATGCTAAAAAAAATCTTTCAATGAAGACCGTTGGTGTAACGGCCAAGGAGCGCTTTGCCTCTATCTAAGTAGAGGAGAAAAAGGCGAGCTGGGACACGTCTGTGCGCGCCCACGGGACCAGTCACGTGACTTATGGCGGGAAATTTGAATTTTCACCTCAACCTAACCTTGAAAGCCACGTGGTCTCACCTCGACCTAACCTTAAATATTAGGCCACGCCCCTTTTTAGTAACGTGACCATTATGCCCCGCTCCTATTTACCCCTACCCCTCTCCAATCAGCCAATCATAGTGCTTTAGCCCTATCCTGACTCCCTCCACCCTAAGCCGACATTTTGTTTACAATGATGTGGTCAGCAGATGCGCTTAACCACCAGGTTTATCCCCTCCACAAATTAAGTAATCAGGTACCCACCTTATAGAGCATGAGTGTACCCAACCGCCATTTTGTTTTTCTACCGTTTGAGACTTAAGGTTTTGCTGAAGGGTCAGGTACCCACCCACCTTCTAGAGCATGAGTGTACCCGGCAACCATTTTGCTTTTCTACCGTTTGAGAGACTTAAGGTTTTGTCGAAGGGTCGGGTACCCCCTTATAATATGTGACCTTCACAGCGGTTATATAAAATGAATCTATCCGACGACAGGTCAGGTACCCACTTTATAGTCTGTAACCTCCCCAACGGTTATATAATCTTAACCTATACGATGAATGGTCAGTTACCCACTTTATACTCTGTAACCTTCCCAAAGGTTACATAACCTTTACATTGTTTTCGTGTTTGCGCAACCTTCTCAATGTTTACATAACCTTTACAATATTTAACTTTATCAAACATGTAAACAGGTGGGATCATATATAGACATGTTGGATGATGCCCAGGTGAAATGCAAAAATGGACTTAGAACTGTATCTCTAAAATATAAACAAATAGTAGTGCTTCTTAATCCTACAACTGTTGGACTTTGAACTGTTTATCTCTATCATATAATATAAATAGTAGAGTCCCTTAATCCTATCACAGGTTTTGGACTTTGAATGGTTTATCTCTAAACATAAATAAATAGTAGGCCATATTAATCTTTGAATAGCTTTACTGAACTCCAAATATTTACATTTTTCATAACTTGAAGTCCCATAATTTTAGTGCTTTTTAGTAATTTTAGCGGTTTTTATTGATTTTAGTTATTTCTCATCAACTTCTAATGGCAAAATACAGTTCGGCAATGCTTAATGTTTGAACGAATCCATCATTTTCTTTCAACTCATTGATAATATCTTTTGAGTAGGTCTTTTACTGCTTAGACGTCAACCTCCAATGTTTAACATAGATTTATATTTTTAGTATATTTTAACCAATTTTAGATTTCTTTTTTTTTTTTATAATTGATTATGCCTGTTGAGATTGATTTTGACTTCCCCAGGATGAGAACCATTTTTAAGAGGTGTTTCATAGCACCCGAGGATTCTAAAATGAGTAGCTGATAGAGAAAAAATCAGGTAGTTAGAGCACAATGCTGAACACACTTTCTACGAAGAATAGCAACAGGTCTCGTCTATGAGACATTTGTTCCTGTCGTACGGTAGCTGGACTGTGGTATGGGGTGGTCAGACATAGTTCTTGGATTATAACCCCCCGCAGCTCATCTAACTTTTCAGAAAATGGTTAATACTTTCCGTTAAATATCTGTCTTTTCGGGAAATATTTAACATTTTGAGTTGATTACCAAAAAAAATTGGAGTCTTGAAGACGTCCAGCTACCGTATTTTAGTAAAAAAAAAAATAATTAATAATAAATAAATATCAATATAATAAAATCTAGACAGGAACAAATGTCTCATAGACGAGACCTGATGTTATTCTTCATAGAAAGTGTGATCAGCATTGTGCTCTAACTATCTGATTTTTCCTTTATCAGCTACTCATTTTAGAATCCTCGGGTGTTATGAAACACCTCTTAACAATGGTTCTCATCCTGGTGAAGTCAAAATCAATCTCAACAGGCAAAATCATTTATAAAAAAAAAAAAATCTAAAATTGGTTCAAATATACTAAAAAATATAAAGCTATGTTAAAAATTAGAGGTTGACGTCTAAGCAGTAAAAGACCTACTCAAAAGATATTATCAATGAGTTGAAAGAAAATGATGGATTCGTTCAAACATTAAGCATTGCCGAACTGTATTTTGCCATTAGAAGTTGATGAGAAATAACTAAAATCAATAAAAACCGCTAAAATTATGGGACTTCAAGTTATGAAAAATGTAAATATTTGGAGTTGATCAAGGAGTACCCAGACGAGAGACCTCTACGTGCTGAGTAAAATGAAGGGTTGGAACAGTAGGAGAAGAAGTCCAGGGGAGAAGAGGAGATTTTTTCAAATTTTTTCAAGTCATGTCTGGATGATCGTATGACGTCGGCGAAGTTCGGTTATTCTCGAATCGGGAGCACCATAAGGCAGGCCAGAGAGATCGAGGTGGGGGACCGAGGAAAAACGAGGGCGAACGAGCGTCACCGAGGACAATGATCGGGCCCGGCCGAGCAATCTCGCAATGCTCCGAAGGTATCTGAGAGTAGTCAAAAGGAATCGATAACATCGCAAGGTCTGATATGATTGCAATTAGGAACCAGGGTTCTTGATTATAATTAAATCAAGTTCAGAAAAGGAGAAAAAGAATTTAGGAAAGGCAAAAAATCAGTTGAGAAGACTATATTTACATAAAATTTAAATATTGGGAAGGTTAAAGAAAACGTAAACAAATAGTTAGGTAAAGGTAAACATAGGGAAGGTTGCATAAATCATAGACATTGAGAAGATTATGTAACATAGCCAGGAAAATCCCCAAGTGGAGTAAGGTGCTGCGCCCTAGCGGACAGAAAATGTATAAACTTTGAGAATATTAAAGAAAATTTAAAAAAAGGAATAGGCAGGTAAAGGTAAAAATTGGGAAAATTGCATAAAATGTAAACATTGAGAACTGAAAAAGGTACAAAACTTTAGCTATTAATAATCACGTCACCTATAGCATATGTTGTAGATATTAACAGTTCAAAGTCCATTGTTACTTTTAAAGGAAGGATTAAGAGATAGAGCGTTATTGCGAAAGCTAAATTTGTTTACTTTTAGTGGAAGGATTTACAAGTCCTAAATCATTATTTATGCTTCGATATTAACAGCTCAAAGTCCAAAAGCTGTTAAAGGATTGAGAATCAGTATTAATCAATGATTAATTAATATTCATTAATCAAATTTTACTGCGACGTGTTCGTAGTTCTTAATACCGACTCGTGTGCTTTGAAAATATTTCAAAGCTATGAAAAGGTATAACCTCTTTGGCCAGCGTGATACAGCCATTTCGATTTGTCAATATATTTTAGGAATTAAAAGTTCGATAGGACGTAAAGGATTAAAAGTTAATCCTTTTAAGACAATTATTTATACTATCAGAGATTAAAAATACGTAGAACATTGAAAAGTTGTTTTGTTTATGTTTCAGCAAGATAAGAAAGGTTGGGGATTAAGAGCTCAAAATCCAAAAGCTGTTATAGGAATAAGGGGCCCTACTATTTATTTATGTTTTAAGGATTAACAGTTCAAAGCCCATAAGCTATTCAAAGATTAATAAGCCCTACTATTTATTTATGTTTTAGGCATTAAGAGTTCAAAATTCAAATGCTGCTGTAGGAATAAGGGACCCTATAAATTTGTTTATGTTTTAGGGATTAAGAGTTCAAAGTCCATGTTTACATTTCAGATAGGCATCATCCAACTTGCCTATACATGATCCAACCTGTTTTCATGTAGATAAAGAAATATTGTAAATGTTATGTAAACATTGAGAAGGTTGCACAAACACGAAAACAATGTAAAGGTTATGTAACCTTTGGGAAGGTTACAGAGCATAAAGTGGGTAACTGACTCTTCAACAAAATCTTAAGTCTCTCAAACGGTAGAAAAATAAAATGGCGGTGTAAGAAAAACAAAATGGCAGCCGGGTACACTAATGATCTATAAGGTGGGTTCCTGACTCTTCAACAAAACCTTAAGTCTCTCAAACGGTAGAAAAACAAAATGGCGGTCGGGTACACTAATGCTCTATAAGATGGGTACCTGACCCTTAAATGGGTGGAGAGTGCCGCGGGTGACGTTACTAGATTACGTGTCTAAAACTTGCGGGCGGAGCGTAGGCCAGAAGGCGCCATGGTTCACGTGACTAATTTATACATTAATACCGACTCGTGTAATTTGAAAATATTTCAAAGTTAAAAAAAAAAAAGGTATAACTTCTTTGGTCAGCGTGATACAGTCGTTTCGATTTATCGATATATTTGTAAATTGGTAAATCCATTGACTATACAATCAGAGATTGAAAATACATAGAAAATTAAAAAGTTGTTTTGTTTACATATAAAGTATCTTACACTTCATCGTATAGGTTAAGATTATATAACCGTTGGAAAGGTTACAGACTCTAAAGGTTAATGACCCTTCAACAAAGCATCAAGTCTCTCAAACGGTTGAAAAACAAAATGGCGGAGTTAGAAAATCAAAATGGCGGCCGGGTACACTCATTATCTATAAGGTGGGTACCTGACCCTTCAATTGGTGGAGGGGATAAACCTGGTGGTTAAGCCCAGATGCTGACCACATCAATGTAAACAAAATGCCGGCTTCGGGTGGGGGTAGTTAGGGTGGGGGTAGTTAGGGTGGGGGTAGTCAGGGTAGGGCTAAAGCACTATGATTGGCTGGTTGGAAAGTGGGGTAGGGGTAAATAGGAGCGAGGCTTAATGGTCACGTGACTACAAAGGGGCGTGACCTAATTTTTAAGGTTAGGTCGAGGTGAGACCACGTGACTTTTAAGGTTAGGTTGAGGTGAGACCAAGTGGCAGTTAAGGTTAGGTCGAGGTGAAAATTCAAATTCAAATTTCCCGTCATAAGTCAGGGGACTGGTCACGTGGGCGCGCACAGAGGTGTCCCATCTCATCTGTTTCTCCTCTACTTATCCACTATAATTTTTTTAAGGAAGTGGTTAGCCTTTGTCCTGTCATTCTCCGAAATGCACCCATCCCAAGGTCACTTTTTATTATGCGAGACGTTGATCTGACAGAGATTCCCATTTCCCGAGACATGATTTGTTGTTTTCGAATGGTATTTCTTCTGATTCGAGCAGCCACTGCTCTCACTGCATTTGCCGTTCTCACAGTGCGGGGACGGCCCGGTCGAGGTCTGCCACATACAGATAGGGTCTCATTATATCTATTTATAGTGCGGTGCACGAACATACGGCTGATATCCAAAGGTTTCAAAGTGTTAAAAATCTCTGACCTACATTTTCCAACTTTATGTAAGGCGATTCAAAGCTATTCGCTTTTCTTTATCACCCCACTCCATGTTAACTGAATGAAAGAAAAATACAAACTAATTGGGATTATTATCCTGACATGTAAAGAAAATAACCTGATAGAGGTAAGGATTATCTAAATAATACCCAAGGATGTAAACAAAGTTCAACTTTTGTAACAGTATTTATGGCAGAACTAGGTACATAGAGTCAAAATATTTTTTATATATAAATACAATAGTTAGCATCTTGATCGACATCATTTAGTTTTATTACATTAACGAGCTTATATTAGTGCAATAATTTAAGTGCCAGTAACAATTATATGATTTTTTTTTTACATTCATTATTCTGTCCTGAGGACTTACAAGACGGGCCTGTAATCATAATAATAAATCTTGATCCAGAATCATACGTCCACTACATCCTAATAAAGCATCGATATAGCCCTGGAGTCAGGGCTGGAATTGGGTAATTGTTGTAGGAGAAGATTTAAATTGTAAGTATAGGACATTCAAAGTAAAATAAGCCTTGCCTGTCTTTCCAAAGCCGCTACCTTCAATAATTTCGGCATTTTATCAAGAAAAAACCTAAAATGTTCACTAGTTTTTCATTCCCTGCTCAGTATCTTGAAAACTACCAGCCACGCGAAAAGTTAAAAAAACGTAAAATCACCATTGTTAATTTATTTTGGCAAATATCATGGAGATTGCCCTTCCTACAAAGATAATCATTATAAAATACTTTATCGTGCATTTAACTGACTCTAATTTGAGTGGTAATAGACCTCTTTAGGTCTAATAGTTCTCGAGATAATTTTTTTTTTTTTTAGAAAACCGGGAAAGAATTTATCTTGGGAACTATTTGACGTAAATATGTCTATTACCACTCAAAATAGAGCCAGTTAAATTCACCATTAAGTAGTTTATAATGATTATCTTCGTAGGAAGAGCAGTCTCCATGATATTTGTCAAAATAATTAAACAAAACGGTGACTTTAAATTTTAGCAAAATTTAATTTCCTTCATAAAAGGTCATTATAATACTTTTCGCGTGGTTGGTAGTTTTCAAGATACTGAGAACGGAATCAAAAATTAGTGAAAATTTTACGTTTTTTCTTGAATAAAATGCCGCCATTATTGAAGATAGCGACTTAGGAATGGCATGCAACAAGTGTTCTATATGTTTTATTGGAAGACTTTTTTGTTATTATTGGCCGTTTCATAACCACTGATCTTGAAATTTCAACTTTCGTGTGAACAACATGAAATAATTGACTTTACTTATGTTTTTTAGTTTCTAAGCCAATAATTTTTTTTTATTATTCTATGTCATATGATTCTCTGACTATTCAGCTTTGAAACAAAGTCAATTATGGCGAAATAAAGCCGAATGCCGAATGATAGTAACCAAAAAATTATATCAAGTCAAAGTGGTCAAACTCCCCCCACCTTTGGACACCATGTTGGTAAGGTGGGGTCACTTTCTTTTTCTGGGAATATTGTTTTGTTTTTTTAATCATTAGTCACAAGGAACACACCAATGTGCAATTTATAGAGATTTGGGGGGAGGGAGAGGAGGGTGCAAGGTAGGCGGTCTGGTCCACCTATCAATGACCCTTTTGTATGCTATGCCAATCCTGGGTACATATTTAGGAGTTGTTTTGCTTCTAAAAATCATCAAATTACTAATAGACAATTATCAGTTATTCTCTATCAGCTCTACTTTTTTAGAAACATCCACTTATCTATCAATGTATTTTTCTATTCAATACATTCAAGTAAGGGTGATTTAATCATACTTATTCACTGTCTGCTGTCCAGAAAGTCCCAGGAAAATCAGCTAAAATAAATAAATATTAATCACTAGCAATGGTTACCACACTACTCACATCCAGTAACTGTATGTTATCTGTATCTTAACTGTATCTTAAATGTTTCAACTAGAGTTGAGGTTAGTTTGTGAGTTAGGGTGCAGGGTAGATCAAACTGGGCCTTGTGTGATATTTCTGTTGAAAAAAGATTTGTTAGCATAAAATGTACTGTGCTGCAGATTGTTATATTTGTTAAGTAGAATGGAAATAAATGAGTTCAACTCATTAAGGCTATTGTAATTACATGAATGAGGCTGAGCAAAAACCCTAGACTTCATTTATGGCAGTTGTTGAAAATTTTCTGGGCAAACATAAAGCTGAAAACCTTGTTGAATCGGTTAACAAGATGATAAACAGTTTCAGATCCCTTGGACATAAGCATTTAGGTGCACTATTTACGCAGCCAATTAGACCGTTTGCCTAAAAATTTAGGAGACACCAGGGATGATCAAGGTGAAAGATTTCACGGGGATAATAAAACAATGGAGGACTGTTACATTGTAAGATGGAAAAGCACATGATCGCAGATACTGCTGGACTTAAAAAAAAGACTGTTTCAAAATACATTCAAGAATGTCAGAAAAAAAGCAAGACAAGTTTGAAGCCATTAATATAACTAAACTGCACTATATCCTCAAAAGCCCTGTGGCTCCAAATGACCAAAAAAAACCAACCAGTTCGATAGAGGTATTTCAGCCACAACCTGGCACCTTATCACAGGAATGATCAGTTTAATCACCTGAAGATACAAGCCCCTCTATATTTATTGGAAATACTAGGATGATACAAAAGTCCTTATGCATGAACACAACCTTGGATTCCAACTGTCATAATTATTCTATAAGAATGTTTTTGTTCCTACTATTTATGTCAATGTTTACTTTGACTAATCCTTAAATTCCCTGTGACTTGAGTTAGCTTTATGGGATCATTTACATTTTTAAAACGCGGGCACGTGCAATGTCAGAAGAAAAAATCGTGATTCCTGGTGTTCTGAGACATTACTGGAAAAAAGGTTTAAGCGCAAAGGCAGCCATAGAGAGTCAATATTCCAACGAAATACTGCCGCACAACCCAGCCCATCGGTCGTAGATGTTGATCTTCTTATTGAATGTGTGAACCAGGACCCACATGCAACTACTTGTGATTTATCGGCTGTAGTAGGGACTCAAACCTTTACTGTGAAAAGTTAGAGAGAGTTTATGCAGTTTTGAGTGCAAAGTACCCCGCTTTGTTCAATAGAAACCAAGCCATTATGAAACATGAAAATGCCCCTGCACATCGTTCTCGTTTAGCCAAGGGAAAATTATCGGAACTGCAAATAGTAAACGGTTAGCCTCATCCCGTCTATAGCCCAGATTATGTTTTGTTTAGATCAATGGCTCATTTTTTAAAAGGTAGGATCTTTGATAATTATGAGGACACAAAAGTTGGATATGAAGAGTTTTTTGCCTAAAATCCAAAGGAGCATCAAATGATGCCATTGGTACTGGCATCAAATCCAATTAATTACTGGCAGAAAGTAGTTGAAAACAATGGACTTTACTTTGAACAGTAGTATTCAATAATGTTTAAAATGTGTAATCTGAAATAAAGCTATACTAATTCACAAGGACTTTTGTAACAACCTATTATAAACAACTGTTATTCTTATAATTACACAAAATAGTGGGCACTGATAAATATTCACATCTGAGTGGGAAAAATGGCATAATCCTTTCCTACCCACCAGAAATATACAGCCTAATTGTAAAATATTTATCTGACTCTTAGGCAGACTTTCACACCTATTCATTGAGGTAAAAAAGAGTACTAAGAGAAGTTATCAGGTATCTTTACCCTACAGAACCAGCTGGTGTATTATAAGAAGAATTAATGGTTAAGAGCTTATATCTTCCTGAAGCCAGAGAACAAGGAAAATTCCTTTGCCCTTATGCCACCACCAATTATAAAGATGTCGAACATACAAAATTTGAAACAAAGATAATCCAGCCCACCACCAGAATGAAGAGCCTGGACCACTAAAGGAAATTATTTATTACTTGGATGTCAGTATCATATACTTCGAGGAAGTAAGATGTAGGCCTAACTTGGGGGCATTTTGAAATTTCATCCACAATGGGATGGGGTTCAGAATTACATTAAATAACCAATATAATTCCTTATTACACGAGAGAAACATTGATATAGCCCTGATAGTGAAACTGGACTGACCAGTACAACAAAAAATGTTAATCATTGTTGTTTTATAAAAGGAGTAAATAAAAAAGATAAAGACTTAAACAAATAACTTTATTCCACAACAAAAAAAGAATAATCTCCATAATGCCAGTATTACATATCAAAAATAAAGTGATAAAAATTAAATAATTAATGGTTACATTTCAAATTGCAAAATCTTTAATTCAAAAGAGAGATAGAGAGAGAGATAGGGTGGGAGAGGAGGAAAGAGAGAATAGAAAGTGACAGTCAAGAAATGCGTAAAAATTATGAATGTGAGCTAAATATGAAAATATATGACAAAGGTAACATGCAAAATTTAATATCAGACTTTAATAATTAGAGTACTATTTTATATGTATATATCTTTGGAGAGGGATAGAGCTAATAACTACAAATTATAACAGGTATATTTACATAAGCATAAGTACAGATATGTATAAATGGCATCATGGTAAGATTTATCAAATCATAGCTCATAGTTATTATCACCCTATTCTAAATGTATGCACAAACAAACAAAATTATGTTTATTGTCTCTAAAAATGTAAACCAAAGCGATGTGTTTAAAGAAATGAAACAATTAGTGAACTTTTTTTAATTTTTTTTAAAATTTTTTTATATAAGGTTCAAATAACTATTACTGCACAGGAAACTCCTTAGTTTATTTTATAGAAATAGTTTCAAATAAATCTTAAATATATACAATATATCCAAATTAAACCACCATTATTTTACACAATTTTAGTGTCTATGATGGGAATTTACATATCTGTTAAAAGTGGGTATTTCTAGAGATATTACAACTACCTTAACATACAGTCAAAATAACTGCCTAATGCTAACATCATAAACTTAATAATACCTATAAAGCAAAACTGGTGAGAGGTTTCAGTTTTGGCTTTTTGATTAAACATTTGAAACAGTAGGTAATAACAATGGAATGTTCTAATGACCATTCATATCAGCAGTCATAAATATTGTTTAAAATAATTACAAAATACTGAAGTCATTGGTTGACATCATTTTATTGGTTTTTATCAATGATTTGGATGATAAAAAACTAATATATAACATGATGAACCATGAATTCCACTAGGGCAGTGATTTTATTTGTAAATTGAACTTTAAATCATTCTTATCAGCGCAAGCTAAGTCATATGAACATCCCTTCACCTTTTTTTATTTTTTCAATGTTAATTACTTCTGAATCTTTATTCCTCATTTTGCTGTACTAGTAATGTCTCTGAAATTCTATACAACAATTATAGAGGTAATGTTTACAAATTTAAATTTAAATTCTTTATAAACATTATATTTTCTTTTATAATTATTTAAACCTAATCATTTCATATTTTGATACAAAATCATAAAGTAACTATAACAACAGTCAAAGCTATTCACATAAATTAAGAAAAAAAAATGAGATGCACTTTCTTTATTTCTAATGTTCTCACTACTTTCTCTTTTATAAAATAAACAAAAAAAAAAAAAAAAAACATTAAAAAACATACTGTAGCAGTTTACAAGATTAATAAGTTTAAAAAGGCAGACTTTTGAGATTAAAATACAATTATACTCAACTTTATGAGTATGGCTATTAAGTGAAAGTTACCTCACTTAACTACACTGAAATAACTAATAGCATCTCAACATAATTTAAGTGATGAATAGGTTGAACTATGACACAAGTACTTTTAGAAGGCAAGTGCTTTTTAATAATAAGTTTCTTGTTCAAGCCAACCTCCTGGATTTCGGCGCAAGTAAAATCTTCGAACTTCATCATATACAAAGATTGAGATCATGAAAGGTATGGCTGGTAACCACCAAACAAATCTAAAAAATTAAAAAGAAAACAAAGACAGTTATATTAATAAATTATGCATGTAGTGTCCAGAAAATAAGCATGTAAATATATATAAAATATATTCATTTTTGAAAAGACCATGAAACATATCTAAGATTTCGGCTAATTTAAGCATTCAGAATCATTAATAAAAGTTTTATTATCATTAATACAATACATATGAGACATTATTTGTAAATTCAGACTCCGAAAATTCTTGTCCAAAATTACGTTCAACCAAAACATATGAAAGCTTAGGGTCCGGTTTTCTTTATTTAGGCTTATTTTTAAACCCAATAAGACAGGCCCAGTATGAAATGAAGTCATCAAAAAATGATAAGGAATAAACAAATATTAAAGCAGATGGTCAGGGATACTTTCAGTTTTGATGTAGATACTTGTATGGTTTTTTGCGTTTAGAAAATTCTAAATGGCAAAAATTTCAAAAAGCGAACTCACTTGATTCTTACAATACCTGAAGTTTTGACATATAAATGCATATACTGACTTTTCTCTCCAGTCAGTCAGTACAAATTGATTTGCCAAAATCTAAGTGTCTCTAAATCTAGTGTGTGAAGTCTGAAATTTATAGAAAAAATAAAGATAACTGGACCATATTTATTTAGCTTTAGTCAAAGACTATAAAGGTTATGAAATCAATGATAGTGAGGATTAAAGTATAAAAAGCCTCGAATACCGCCAGCAGTTCAATACCTCAAAAATGGAAACAAGAGAAAAAAGATGCCGGAGTCAAAAAACTCTAGAAGAATGGTTCAGCATCATACTGGTACTAGTATTGGCGGGTGAACTAGTCCGGCAAGTGGACCTAGGGGTCCTTTTTGCCAACCCCTGATGACTACCTTTACGTCAATGCCACGTATTAACCAGAGTGGGAGTGTCGATCCATTTCATGGGATAGCAAAATAAATATTAACTGACCCAGGCAGGAATCGAACCCACAACATTCCAAACCGGGCACTCTGGGACTCTCGCCCTAATGTGCTTGGCCATCACGTCCTCTTCAGCATCATAACTTTAAATCTTCTCTGGATCTTTATTAAGAAGGAAGACTTAGAATTTGCCAAGAAACTTTTTAGTGAACACAAACATTTAATATTATTAATAGGGTCGATTTAAAATCGACATTCAGTAGGAAAAAAAGAAGAAACATAAAATTTAAAAATATAGGCAACCACTGACTCAACAGCTACTGTTAAGTGGAAAATTGAATATCTTTCAGGAATTCAGAGAATGTTTAACCCAACAACATATACAATACAGAAAAAACAGGATATCACTATCATGTGACTTTTTTTTAATTATGCCTCCCTTTTTGGGCTTCCACCATTAGAAATTTAGCAGCTCAGTACTGTTCCGATTTGGATGGATAGTTCTTATGCCCAGTAAGTGTGAGCATATGTTTAAATAGATAGCATCCATAATAGCTCCCAGAATAAAGCTGCAGAATGGAGAATCTGCCACTTCTATTCCATGCAGATGTTTCATTAAGTAGTTGTGGCCTATAATCATCCTTTTTTGTTAAAGAAAAGACAGTTTAAATTGATCAGAAAAAAAATCAGTGAATCTGACCAATACAGAATAAAACTGTCAATCATGGGAGAAATTGTAATATTTCATTTTAAAGAAATTATAATAAACTAATTACTAGATGAATATCATGACAATAGAAACTTCTGGATTCTTTGTTTATTTTTTGGACAGGTAAAACAAAAAATGGGGTAAGGAGTTAAGGTGCCTATCAAGAAAGACTGTATTGGTGTTGGATCATTGTATAGTAGACCCTAATATTGGAACGCTAAACATAAAACTGGAGTTTTTTTTCTCCAATTTTTTTCAGTCCTTTTTATAAAAAATATAGAGATAAAAATCCATGTCTTCAGTTGGTATGGCGAGTTAAAGTGGCTTTACCCTTTTTTCGATGGGAATACTTCCAAGGTGTCTATCTTTTCCGATCCTTCAAACCAAAAAGTCTCCTTACATTTTTAATTTTTTCACCCTGTGATCGTCTGTCCACTCTTTAAACACCAGATCTCAACCTACAAACTTGTATATACCCTCTCATAGACCTGCTTCCTTAAAAAAATCTTTTAATATCCGTGCTAACTCATTTTGGAATTCCCTACCCATATCCATTCGCAAAACCTCGTCCTTGACTTCTTTGAAGCATAAATTATTTCTGCACCACCTTTACTATCAATCTTCCGTATTTACGTAAAAGTTAAAGTTATATGTATGCTCATTCTATTTTTTATTACTTCATTTTTATTAAGTTTATTGTTTGTTAGTGCCAATAGATATCTAATTGTGATTTAAATTTCTGCAGCAATTATTACATACTCTTGTCTTTTATTTTATACTTTAATTGTTTGATAATTATCATTGCAAGATAGACAAATGGTACTAGTACTGTACATTTCTATTATTTTAAGGGGACTAAAAATCCCAAAATAAAATTTATTTTCATTTTATTTCAAATGGCTTCTTAGTGTTTTTGTTTTCAGGCCAGAATGAGTCACCTCTGTACCTCTGGGCTGGACATATTGCTTGCACACACTAGGGACCTTACATATACAAAACTATTCACACTTTCAAAAGTGTGTCTTCTAAATGTAACAGTGGGTGGTGGTGCCCATAGAGGGTTAGGACTTAGTATGTGCCATTTAGGAGGGTTATGCCAGAATAATTGTTACAATTAGTTTAATCTTCTTTTTTATCGAGTGAGATGATAGCGCCTATGTACCATTCCTATAGGATAGTCTTAGTTATCCCCAAATGCTATAGAGAAGCGTCATGGATAACTTTGAGTAACTCATTGCTCTCATCATCATCATGGTTGGCATGACGACCCATCACAGAGTCTGGGCCTCCTCCAAAAGCTTCTGCCAGTTGGCTTGGTCTGTTGCAGCAGCTCTCTAGTTTCGGGTACCCAGAAGAACCTGTGCATCTGCCGCGACGGAGTCCACTCATCTCACATTAGGCCGACCCACTCTCCGCTTGCCATGAAGCTCGTCAGTCAGCTTCTTCTTAGAAACCTCACTGTCTTGCATCCTAACCACATGGCTCGCCCATCGAAATCTCCCGAGTTTGATGAATTTAACCATATTGTCACCATACAGCTCTGAAATTCTTCCTTCTTTTCCGTATGTCTCCCTCTCGAACCGGACCAAAAATTCTTCTTAATAGTTTCCTTTAAAATACAAAGATCATGGCCTCATCAGCTCTGGTGAAGGTCCAGGCTTCCGACCCATACGTAAGAACTGGGCGGATCAAGGTCTTATAAAGGATGATTTTGGTCTTGTTGGAGAGGTATCTGCTCCTAAAGTGTTTGGCTAGGCCAAAGTAGCTCCGGTTAGCAGCGATTCTCCTGTTAATTTCTTGGAGATGCCATTTTGTGCATTTACCTCCGAACCCAGGTATCTAAAGCTTTACACCTTCTTGAATTTGTAGGGTCCAACCTCAAACAATTCAGCCCCTGCTCCTCCTATTCTCAAATACTTCGTCTTGGCTTCATTGATGACCAAGCCAAGTTTTTTGGCTTCTTCTTCAAGGGCAAGGAACGCTTCTCTGAGGG
Source organism: Rhaphigaster nebulosa (assembly GCA_948150685.1). Taxonomy (NCBI): domain Eukaryota; kingdom Metazoa; phylum Arthropoda; class Insecta; order Hemiptera; family Pentatomidae; genus Rhaphigaster; species Rhaphigaster nebulosa. The sequence goes on from OX411307.1 coordinate 133,880,759, forward strand.
CACGCTCAGATCTGGCAGCAATGTCAAAGTCGTCTGCGTATCCCAACAACTACACTGTGCTATTAAACAGTATTACCCGAATTTGGATGCCTGATCAGCGCACTGCTCATTCCCCGCAAAATTAAAAAGGAGGCATGCAAGGGCGTCTCTCTGGCTCACACCACAGTTGGTTATAATAGGTCCACAGAGGTCAGATCTAATGCGAACCACACTGTTCGAACCAAACATAGTCATCCGCACCAGACGAATCAACTTTTTGGGAACGTTCATTTCTTCTAACGCCTGGTAGAGCTCATTGCCCTCAGCCTTCAAAAATTCTGCAGCTATGTTGTCTGATCCTGGGGCCCAATTTTTTTGTAGTTTTTGTATTGCATCATTGATTTCATTTTCATCTGGTGGTTTGATTGTGCAGAACAGGTGTTTCACAATCCAAAGTTAAGCCCTGGTAAGTTCCTAAAACACTTCTAAAGTGGCTAACCAATCTTCCAAGGATGGTTTCATAATTAGTAGTAATTACAGACCCATCCTCTCCTCGGCATGCATTGGTTCTAGGCTTGAATTCCTTGTGCTGGGGGGTTTACGCTCCTGTAGAAGGCTCTAGTATCATTCTGGCTACTTAGATCTTTAATCTCTTTTATTTTCTCCAATTCTTTTCTTATCTTTTTTCTTCTATGTATGCATTTCTCATCTCGCCTTCCGTTTTAATATACCTTGACTTCTTGGAGAGTTCTGTGCTTCATCATTCTCTTATAAGCCTCATTTTTCCTGTCTGTCGCTGCCTGGCATTCCAGGTCAAACCATCCAGACCTCTGGTGGGTTTCTTCTGTTCCTAGCACCTCTTCTGCAGTTTGTTTCATGGCATCTTTAAAGCAATTCTACCTTTCATTCACCGTATCTTTAGAAGAACCCAATCCAAATCTTTATCTAGTCTCTGGGAGAATTCTCTGTATTCTGGTTCACGTAGTTTCCGAGTATTTATCCTTCTCATTCGAGCCTCATTCGTTTTTTTAGCATTACTTTCTGGCAGGATGAAATATTTTGAATTAAGGTTCAACGCTGTGAGAAAACATATCACGTATATTCAATAATTAGAATTTTAAAATATTCATCACATAAAAGAAATAAATGGTAAACGTAGTTATTTTGCAGTTACTTCTAACAGATGTATTAAACATATCCAGGAATTCATAACACTTACTTCAAGGGATACATTCTAAGACCTTTGTCCATTCCAGGAGTGTATGATAAAAAGGCTGCAAGAGCAGTTTCAAAAACAATGCCAAAATTCAGTGCCCAATTTCTGAAAAATAAAAAAATAAAATCATGTACTGAATAGTTCATATTCATCAAAACAACAGTTCATAGGTAAATAAGTAATCTCAATAACACTTTTTAAAAAGTTGGGTATATATAGCTTTACTTAAGACATTTAATTAAGATAAATGCCTTTACTTCAACATTCATATATTTTGGGTTTGTTTGTATAAAACCAAGATTAGGTACAATATCATTTTTAAACTAACCAAAGTTTTAATACTTATCTTCTATGCTCATTTCAAAGAAAAAAATATATATAAATACCTCATTCCCTGATGAAGTATAGAATTTCTCCTGGTTTTACAGATTATTAAATCTGCCCACTGCACCACAACAATCGATACAAAGAAGGCAGTATGACATGTGTATTCCAAAGCTTTTCTATCACGGTAAGTCTGAAATACAAATCATTTAACTAAACAAAAAAAGTCCTCAGAAACAAAATAAATATAATAAAGAGAATCATTTAAAACAAACCCATTCTTGTCCATAAGAATCAGTTAGGTCATTTACAGCTTTTGAATCCCACTGTTTTCTGATTCCAAACAGCGTCATAGGTAGGAAACCATTCTCAGCCATAATTACGAAATAAACAAAGAATCCTGCAGCAGCTTGTATCATGCCAATCTGACCATAAGCCATGGAAATCAGCCTATAAAAATTAAAAAATATACAAGACATGTATTGAGATGTCAATTATTACTCATCAAATTCTAATTATTACATAAAAATAAAACGTTAGATACTATTTACTAATTTTACGTACTAACCATTTTTTCTTTTTTTTAAGGATTATTAAAATATTCACTAAAGAAAACAGTTATTAACCAGCCATAATAAAAATAAGAATTTATTATTCAATAGAGAGATTAATAAATCAGTCCACACGATGTATGGATGTATGTATAAGTAAAATTATTTTTTTCCATTGATACTTAATTAATGTATAAAGGAGCACTAACTACATCAACTTGAATCTTAATTTATAACATACAACTCAAATCTGTTCAGAGTAGCTACATATTAAAATAATGAATAATGTCTTTTGAGTGATAAAACATCACTATTATGGCATTTTTAATTTTTTTAACAAATGACTCTATCCAGGGATATAGTGCAGTAAATTATTTATTAAAATTTATTTAATTATCTCTATTTTTGTATAATTATTAATATCATAATGTCTTAAATTAAATGAATCACCTAGAAAAAATGAAAACAAATATTAAATAATTTATATTTTGTATCTTCATTTGGGTTTTGAGTACAATATATAAAGAAGATTCCATTAAGAAAGCTGAATATATCAGAGATTGTATACAAACCGAAAAATTTACATTAATGTGGTAATCAAAAGAGAAAGAAAAAGAAAAGAGATCTGCCTTCATTTTATGAAATACAATCATGAAAACAAAATATATTTTTTTAAAGTATGATGCCAGTGACAAAAAAAATAACAGACTGGAGCTATATATTATAATAAAATTCATCTTTCACTCACACAGTTAAAGTGATCCAGCTAACTAAGCTACCACTCTTAATTCCCAAATCTACTGATTACTCACTTAGTAAAACTAAAAGAATGTCAGAAAAAATAAATATATGAAATTTAAAGACAAATACAACTGTGAGAAGTATGTTAGAAGAGGGTCAAATCATTGGATTGCCCAAGTAAAGAGCTAAATAATGCTCTGAAGAATCTTTTTTAAAAGGTACCTAAGGAATGGAAATAATATTGTTCCATATCACAGAATCTAAACTAAATCCTGTGAGGTCTATATTATAATTGCAGACTTAATTGACTTTCTGTGGCAATATACAAAAAAGTATTATCAAGAATTTAGAACAAAAGAGTAGACAATTTATAGAGGAAGAGCAGATCAAATTTATACCAGGAAAATAAACAAAAAATCACATCTTCTCATTACAAGGGGCTGTAGAATGAAGCTTGGAATCAAGAAAACAGTAAAAAATAAAATAAATCACAGCAAGTAGAGGCAAATAGAAATTCACTTGAGAACAGCATGAAAATTGTCCGAAGGATTATAATAAGATTAATTAGAATTTTACTAAGATTTAGAATAAGGAGAAAGTCAGACTTTTCTCCTTTTCAGTAACGGTGAAGGTGAGAAAAATGTGCATAAGATCTCGAAGGGATACTGTTGGATATCTAGAATCCTGACTCTAGTGTAACTATCAATTTTAATAATGTTGTGGGGTAAATAATACAGAGCATTTGCAACTATCAGCATTTATCATGCCATAAATCGTCCTAAAAAGGTTAATGCTATTACATATTGTCTAAATGTTTTATTAGTTTTCAATCCAGCAATGCAAGCTATATGAGTTATTAAGCTGGACCATGCTAGAAAAATATTATAAACGGATGGGGACTGCAATGAATGCATCTCAGATGACATAGTACAGTTGGTAAAAGATGATATATGTTGTGGTTTGATTTTATTTGGGATAAATAAAATAACCCTCAACAAGCAACACAAATAGTATTATTGCCAATGTGGTATCCAAAGCTTCAGGCAGAGTTTCCTGTTTTAATTACTTGAAAATGATATTGTCATTGATTAAAACAGTTGTGCTTTAAAGAAAAGGATATCAAATAAAGTGGTTCTACTATGTAAGTTAAATGGGAAACAACCAGAAAGCAATTACCTTATTACTTTTAAAGGAAATTGTAAGAAACAAGGGCTATTCAATGTGGATTAAGAAAAAAATGGCACTAGATAAAGATAACTATAAGCAATCGACTAAGGGTGATTCACAAAAAAGGGAAAGAAAATTGAAGGAAAGAAGAGGAGAACATAGTTTTTATGAGTATTCAAAACTTTTTTTTTGTAATAAAAGTAAACCCAATAAATATATGTGATTTATGAAATATTTTACAAAACATACGTAAAAGTTTTTTAAAGTTGTATATAAAATATAGACTTCTTGAAAAGCTGAAAGAGCAAAACCTTTAGTACTTACTCCATAAGAATAATGTTTCTTAACATACCTCACCTCACAGAGTACCACAGCATCTCAAAAAATGGATTAGTATTTTATTTGTTAAAATTTACTATCAATTATTTGGCAATCAATTACTATGTTAAATGAATATATGGTTTATCAAAAATCAGATATAAGTCACTAAAATAAAGTTTACTAAGTGTCTACAAAAACTGTTTTTATATTCTTAAATTTTTAAATAGAAGAAATTAAAAAAAACAATGAATAAAAAAAAACCTAAAATCAAAGCTATAAATAAAACTGTATGCTAAAATTAGAAATGGATTATTAATCAATATGTAAAACATCCTATAAGTAACCAATTAACATCATTAAAATTTGGGTTTTTAAACATAAAATCTAAACACAGAAATATAGCTCCTAAGAGAGTTAACACCCTATTAAAAAAAAAATCTACAATAATCATCTTGATTCAATGCTTGCAATTCAATTTCTAAGTAAACCTTTAATATAGCCAGAAAAAGTAAATTATCATGAATTATTTCTAACAGAACTCATGCAACCTATTAAAAGAATTCATTCATAAGTCTAGAATAGATACATTAGACAGCATTCCAATCAAACATTAAAGAAAAAACAACTGAAGAGCTCAAGTTCATATGAAATAGGTTTTGAAGGAAAAGGACTATGGCAAACACAGATATAATACAACCACTCGTAGAGAAAGTATGGATAAGAACTACAAAAGTTAAATTAAATAAATGTAAATTATACCAGGCATAACATTACAATACAAAATGAAACATATTACCCTAAAGATCTTTGTTCTTCACCCACAGGAACTTCATTATGAAATTATCATTATTTCACAGAACTGACAATTCAAAAATATAATTGAAATAATAAACAAACCTTAATTATATACTGAAGAGTTAATAAATACTACATGTAAACAAATCGAGGATGTTTGACAAGATGGTTTAATCTAGTATTTGTATAGTACTCCTCTCTTTCTCATTGTTTTTTAAGCCCAGACAATGATCTGAAACGAGGAAAGAAATAGCGGCCAAAAAATAAATAAATCAACATAATAATATGAATAGTTTAATTCACCTTGACTGGACCCTAACTAACATACCCAGAATTCAAGCATCATTTTCTCATCACATATATACGATTTGATTGATTTAAAAACATGACAAAACAATCAGGAATAACCAGTGAAAAATTCAAATAAGACTATTAATCATCATTTCCATCCAATAATCATTATCTTACTACGAATAGCATTTGAAGATAAATATTGAGAAAAATATGGATACATTATATACATTTGCACGCACACACTCACATTTATTTAAAGTTTTCCAGGACAAATATAATTAAATTTGATAAATTACAATATTTGGAGGTACTTTTAGCAGACAATGCCTAAAAAGAAGTCAATAACAAAACATTAAAAAAGGCAAAATAGTAATCAAATAATCTATAAGAACAAAGGAACATGATACTTATTTGTCCTCAAGGCAGGACCCTTAGTCAAATGCTCTTAATTTTCTACAGAGGATTTGTCCACACACCCACTAAGAACAAATTATCTGGTAGATGTTCAAAAAGAGAAGAGAAACATTAATTAAAAAATCAATTCAGAATCAGGGATCAACACTAAAAATTTCTTGTTTATTTATTGCATCTTCCTACAGACAGCTGTTACCCACAACTTGCCTATGAACACTAACTAACATGAAACCTTTACACAATGATTTAAAACAACAAAATATTTTATGATTCAGACTACAAATTCTCAACTAACACTCAAAAACATTAAATTACAAAAAAAAAAAATAAAAAAATGTTTAACTAGACCTTTGATTTACTTAATTGAATCTGTGATGTGGTGAAGATAATCATTATCAAGTTCTTTCCTAGGATTTCAATTAACAATCCTGTCTATAACTAATAACATCCTTATTTGTCTCAAACCATGTAAGCCATCTAGGATGATCTTAATTTTACTTTTGTCAAAGAATATATCTTTATTCATTAAACCCAGAGAGCCCTTGGGTGTCACCATTACTAATCACAATTAAGTTGTGTAACTCTTTATACAGCAGTGTATGTAATTATATTTATTTGGTATAACTGTTGAACAAGAATAACTACGTCCTTAACTGTTGTTTAAGAATCACCACAGTGGCCAAGACCAATTTTTTTTTTTAATATACTTATTTACAATTATGAATGAGTAGTATTTAAAAGTGAATAATCACAACAAACAAAAATTATAGCAACAAATTAAAACAAATAAATTTAATCCATTATCCAAAAATATTATAATTTTCACAACAAAAACTTATCTTTACATATCTACATATACATATACAATAAACTCCCTATAATTGGCTTTAGTTTAATATTCTGTGTTATCAAAAAAATACAAGGGGAGTGAACAATGTGTCCGTCGCCGATTTTGATAAACATTTTTTGGGTGATTCTGCATAAAAAAAAAAGTTGACCCTTATTCTATCGTTTTGTCAAATGGGCCCTAGCAGCTAAGAAAAATAAAATAAAACATGCTGAAAATGCTTTATTTTGTATCTCGTATTTGAAAAACTATATTGACATTGTTTTTTCTGCTAAAAATTTGTTTTTCAAAGGATATTAAATGAAAAATAATAACATTAAAAAATAATTGATTTTTGGTCAAATAAATTTAAAAGAGTTTTAACTATCAAGTAAACTAGTCTTATAGACTTTTTTTTACACCAAAAATGATGCCAGCTTTGGATTCAGCACATCTAAGAACCTTAATATTGAAAAATTCAAAATAAAAAAAATTTCAGTTCCGTGTTAGCTCAAAATTTTGAAAACCACAAAATAAAATTTGGGTTTGAAGCTCTGTACCTCGTCTTCAGTTTATCTGATAAGTTCTTGGACTCATAAAAGAGGAAAGTATCTTCCTTCCATACACATAAAAAACTATTGCTTTATCTTAGAGGGTCTGTATAAAAACAGGTGATTACCATATAAAAACAAAACTGAAGTTTTTTTGTGGACAACATAGACTCTAAAACATATAGGAACACCATGGTTAAAGCAAATAGCGTAGTTTAAGAATCTTTACTGATGCCCCAAATTTGGTTTACCTGTGTGGAGTTAGGCTGGTCTTCCATCCGGCACCTCCCCAGTTGGCGGATCGGGGGAAGCTCATCAGATATATGGTGGGTAATGGGGAATAAAATATCCGGGGTGGACCAAAATCAGCCGGGGAAGAGGAGTCACCAAGCTGTGCTGAATGCAGCCTCTCTAGGGCAGAAGCCTGAAGAAAAATCTCAGAGGTTGGGCATTGGACTAATAACTCAACCCCAAAAAAAGTTAACTTACTGTGAATCGTGAGCAAAAAACCCCTCACGGGTTGTAGAGCTAAAGTTAAATTTGAATATAGAAGTTTTTCAAAGTATTAAAACCAAATCTGATACATTTTTGAATACAAAAATTATGTTAATTTAGTTTACTCTGTAGAAGAATAATGTTTTCATTACATGTAAGTCAATATACCCTTTAAATCGCTCTAAAAGTCGACCCATGACTTTTTTAAATGTAAAATCACCCAAAATTTTTTGTTAAAAATCGGCGACAGACACATTTGCACTCCTCATGTTAGTTGAAATAACACAAGGTAAACTTTTGTTATGAGAGTTTTTATTGCTAGTTTCATAAAATACTATTTTCACACTATAAATAAAGATATTATTTTACTATTGTATGATATTTACTTAATATTTCAAACAAAGAAACATTCATTTTTTAAGTACAATTTTCTACCTTTTTTTTTTTTAAATTCTATTCAATTTGGCTAATACATTCTAATATTCAATCATGTGATGAAATGAGAATGTATGAAAATGAGTATTCCTCTACAATCCCAAAAAATGGTGACCATTACCTTTTTTGTCGGCTGAGTGACTTTTGCCTTTAGCAGAGGTGGTTCTCTATTCCATGGACTCTCTTTTGCTGAGTGGGTCATGTATAGAACCAATGTCTTATCCCCAATCACAATAGAATCCAAGAAATTTTTTGGGTCAACATTATACCCACGTAAAAATTCATTGCATCAGCGAACACATTCCTCCTTTTGAACAGCCGAAAGAATTTTTGGAACCCATCTTGCACTCACCTTGCTCATATGCAAATTTTCTTTAATGATCCTCAGATCACTTGTTTTTGAAAGCCCCAACCTTGCTGCTATTTCTTTGGTCTTCAGCAACCGATCAGACAGCAATTCAGCTTCCACAAGTTGGATTGTTTCAGAAGTGACAGCTTCCAATGAGCAACCAGGAGGCGGGTCGTCATCCAGACCTTCTCTCCCTAACTTAAATAATTTTGCCCATTCTTTTACAGTGGAATACGAGGGGGAAGACTACCCATACACACCATCCAAGGGCTCTTTAATTTGTGCAGAAGTAAGGCCCTCTTTACACAAGAATTTAATAACCGCACGGTATTCCATCTTAAACACTGTTAAAACGCACAGATTCCTTCAAAGTTAGATACGGACTGACAAGACTGAGGAAGTGTGGGCGATGGGTATGGAGAGTGCAGGCACGGACATGTATGGTAGGCAAGTCTCAGCCTGCTTGAAGTAGGGGAATGAGGGCAGGCCGGAAACTTATGGAACTTACTGTGTAAATGGTAGCAGTTAATGTGGATATATATATCTCCTTTTTTCTATGTATAATATGATTTAAGGGTAGATGGGCTCTATCTTTAGCATGGCAACTATTGCTTCAATAATCTCCCAGTACGGTGATCTTTGCAGTGACTCGTAATTTTTCCAAATATTTTGAGATGGTCAGGAAAAAATTGAATAATGGTATTTTTAATTAGGTACCTTAATTCAATCCACAAAGGGTGATTTTCTCACTTTGAGTTTGGTAATCGCAGAAGGTAGAGATAAAAGGTTGGCCAATATAAAAGTGAATCCTGCATGTTTAGTTTTATCCTGAAACAAGGTTTTAGCATTTTGATGGCGGTCAAATCGTCTTCCAAAGCGCACACGGTAACTTCTATTTTTTCATAATTTAATGCTTAGTTCAATGCTGCCTTCACCCAAGTTCCCCTATATGATGTCTCTGGAAGTAATGGTAAATTTGGGTTTCTAATTTTAATTCTGGATGGTGCCTTCACAAAAAAAAATTTCACATTGGAAATTACTTTATTTACTCCATTGATGCTATCTCTTGTTGTTTTGGAAACCCTGTGCAATGTAACGGCAATTAGTACTTCTCGATACAAAAAATTATTCACTCGTATATAAAAGACAAAAACTGATGGACAGAGGGAGAAAAGGTCCCATTGTTGGATCATTCTTTCAATTAATCTAAATAATTTTTGACTACCTCACTCAAAATACTATTGTTATGTTTGCTTAGAAAAAGCTAATTAGTGTTTCCAAGCCAAATCTCCGATATTACAAGGGTTTTACTCATGTTTTTAAAACTTTTTGAATTAATTAGATTAATAACATATTTAATTTAGCCTAAAATTATAAATAATAATTCATTAATTTATTCAAAGTGAATAAAATTCTGAAAGAAACCCTAAAATAGATCTATTTTAGTGAAATATTGCAAAATAGATCATATAGGATTTTGTATTTTGACCCTAGTATTTATGATCGGCAAAGATCTGTTGAGAACTCTGATTTCACAAAAAAACACACAAAAAAGAAAAAATCCTTCAAATCCGAGCCCTAATAATGACTATCACCAATTTTTGGATAAAATAACAATTTTATTTTTTTAAATCACCTACTAATTCAATGGATATTTATTTCAGAATATTGGTGCAAAGAGATCTTAAATAATACAACTGAAAGAAAATCAGCCACAGTTACAGCAATAAAAATTAAATACCTCATTCGGCTAAGGAAAATAAATGAAGACTTATGGCATTGCATATACAGAAACAATAACTTAACAAATACATTATAAGTTTAACATATACATTAAAACAATATAAATGCAATAAAAATGACAACAGTTAAAGATGGTTAGGTACTAGATTTATTATTCGATATCAGTTAATCATTTATTTAAATATATAGCATGCATGATTTTAAAAATGTCAGTAGAAATCAAATAAGAAAATATAGAATACAGGAGAGAAAGGAAAACAGCAACCTACCTTTTGTTTACAAGGTTATCCCTGTATGGGTCCCTTGGCTGTCTTTTCATAATGTCCGATTCAGGGGCTTCATACGCCAGTGAGATGGCAGGCATCTTTGAGCATTAGCATAGACAGACAATGTTAGTCAGACTAGTTTTGACGCGATATTAATAACACAGACACTGGTAACGGTTATAGAAGCTGATGAAACATTTATAATGAGGCAAGATAAAGGACAGCATATTGAGTCACTGAGAAGTAAACCCATGCTAAGTTGCAGTTGTTTAAATTGAATTGGTCATGACAAGCTGACTGAACCAATTCATAGGATTTAAAATAAACAAAAAATAAAATGAAAGACAGCTAAGTGCAGATAATTCTAATAAAATTGAAACATATACAAATGTGTGTGGATGTGTGCACGCACGCGCGCGCACACACACACACACACACACACACATACATATACAAAGAGTGGGTGCAGGCATAAATATCATCTTACCCGTCAGAGCTGTAGATTTTTCACTATTTCCAGGATCTCTTCTTTATCATAAGAATGATTTCAAAATATATAAATAAACTACGATAAATCACCATGCAAAAATCTGGAAAGGTACTTACTGTGGAAAGTTATCTCCAGTGACACGAAACAATTACATACACTTTATAGAGAGAAAAAAGAAAATAAGGTAGGAAAATAAAAATAAATAAAGTGACAGAGAGTGAGACTGATAAAAACTGTTTTTAGTACAGAAGTTGCAAGAAAAAAAAAATTATGAGAGAAAGTAAAAATACAAATAATAAGATAGCTGATGAAAATAGAAAAAAAGGAATGAAGTCTTCACCAATCTTCATGAGAATTTCACAATGAGCTTAAAAATTACCTTTCATTTACGAGTTTATCAGTGAATGGATTGCGAGGTTGCCGCTTCATGATATCACTTTCAGCTTCTTCATAGGCCAGGGATATAGCAGGAACCTGATTTGACATGGTGTAAAAACATTGTGAAACCACACATAAAAACGAAACATCAAATAATAAAAGAAAACTATAACTAAATCTATTTGCATTGACACTAGAAAACAAATAAACTAAAAATACTAATTCTATGTAATGTTATTTAATGTTTGTAAACAAACACATCTGAATGTATTATATACAGACACCTCATAAGGGAGAAAGTATGTATGTGTATGTATTTAACATCTTTAACATAGGTTGAAAAAATAAAATAAAAAATATACATAATTAGTGTTCATGATAAGATCAGCATGGGAAACTATTAAAAACAAAATTTTTCTTAAGTAATGAGGACCCAAATGTGTTATTGGGTATTTTTGTCTTCTGGTTCTTGAAAAAAATAAATGAAGATGCTACCACTATAACTTCCATAAATATATATTGCTAATCTAACACTATCACTATACTATATATTATATACACAGTGAAACTTCTATTTAACAAACACCTGTGGAGAAAAGAAAGTTCTTTATTGGGTTTTTTAAATATAGCTGACCTATTTTTCTCGCATTAATATAAATGAGGCCATGCTTGAAATTTCCAACATAATTGTTGGTATATACAGAAGAATCCCGATAATTTATATGGTCATGGGACCGAGAGTTAAATATGAACTATCGAGATTTCCAATAATCAGAGAGTAAAAAATAAAAAAATTGCATAGGGTGTATCCATAAAGTTTGTTCGGTTTTTGAAGGGTGAAATAAAACTAGTTTTTTTCATACAAAAAATAAATTTTATTCAATAATATATTTACCGTTTTTATTAATGACCTCTTGCCATCTAACAATTTCATTATTCCGCTCTCGCAAAACATCTGGGCTTAGAAGCGAAAAACTGATCGAGAAACGTTTTCACATCTCTATCACGATTTCCCGTTGAGGGAGTTTTGGAGGGACCGGAATAAGTGGTAGTCTGATGGTGCAAGGTCCGGAGAATACGGTGGGTGTGGTAAAACATCCCAGCCAAGTTGCACTAATTTTGCTGTGTGATTATTGCGGAGTGTGGTCTGGTGTTGCCATGGTGGAATACAACACCTTTGCAATTGACTAGTTCTAGGCTTTCTGTTGCAATGCTTGGTCCAATTTTGTTAGCTGCGTGCAGTAGATCTTCGAATCAATCGATTTTTCTTGTGGAATCAACTCGTAAAACAGCACACCACGATAATCCCACCATATGGAGAGCAAAATCTTTTTCGGATGTAGGCCGACCTCCGGGGTGGCTCGTCAGCAGTTGTCCACGATTTCCTGCGCACTACATTGTCGTAGATGATCCATTTTTCGTCACATGCCACTATTCGTTTGAGAAATGGGTCCCTTTCGTGCCAGTTCAGAAGAGAGTTGCAGATTGATAATCGGTTGGCCAGGTTTGCCTCAGTCAAACATTGAGGCGAGACATGTAGCCAAGCTGTTTTAAATGCCTTTGAACGGTTTTAAAACTTATTTCCAGTGTCTCCATAATTTCTTGTACTTGTAGCAACCGGTCTTGTTCGATTAGAGCCTTGATATCACTTGAATCAACCTCGGTGGGCCGACCGCTGGGGGGTGCATCTTCGAGACTCATATCTCCAGAACGAAACTTGGCAAACCATTTTTGAATAGTAGGTTCTATCAAGGCATCGTCCCCGTATACCTTACATATCTTTTGGTGGGCCTCCGAAGTTTGCTTGCCTTTTTTGAAATAAAAAAGCAAAATATGCCAAAAAAGCACTGACACATATTCAATACACTGTAGCACAAACAAAACTAATGCCAATGAAACCAAACACAATAGTTTCAAAGAGCGGACTTTGACCTTTCCGATAAGTATCATTGTCAGATAAGGCAAAGAGAACTGGAGATATCTGAAAACAATTCGCACTACTAACAAAAACCGAACGAACTTATGGATCCACCCTATATTAATATGTATGTAAATACAAACGATATAGTTACCACATCAGAACATAACCTTTCAAAAACCTTGAAGACGGGCCTTGTCGATGGCTTTGTTAAACATTTTCAGAGCAGAAAATACGCTAACACCAACATCTAATTTGGGTAAGAAATGACACACGTTGTAGATTTTGTTGATATCATATCATTTGTTGTTATCATATTCTTATTTATCTCCTTTTCAGATGGAGCCAAAATTTTCTCGTCAGTTAGGATCTCCGCCATCACTAAACTTTCGTTAAAATGAACGAAATCTCAGAAAGTTATGGGAGTTTCTTCATTTTGAGAAAGATAATTCCATGTGAGAGGATTTAAATCATGTAAATGTTCAGTAACTGTTCCACCTTCACAAATTTACAAGCCCGAAAACAATTTCTTATTGTGCTATCACCAACATACTTTACTTGTCACACTTTGTCAGTTATGTTCATTGCTAAAAATAAGGTGATTTTAAGCTCCTTCCCATTTCCGATGCTGTCAATGAATTGCATCCTTGCGTTAAATTTCTTAAATCTTTTAATTATGACTTGGTCTAGAGGCTGCAGCTTATAGGTTGTGTTGGCAGGCAACACATGGCTGATTCGGGCCGTAAAATTATCAATAAATCGTAAAAAAAAAAAAAAATTTCCATATACGATTGTCTCATTCATTGAATATTTAGCTTGTGATTCATGCTTTTTTGCTGGCACATTAGGTCATCAGAAACGTTTCTATGTTTTTAAAACTAGGTTTTGCGAACTTGCCTGTCTTGAGTGATCTTAATTTTTCAATCTATCCATATTGGTGGCTAACAATATGGTTACAAGTTTTTTATTTCTTTTTTTTTTTAAGAGAAATGAATAGAAAAAAAGAGTACATAGAATGACTGAGATACATAGAAATGATTTCCCTCTCACTCTTTAAGATTACAAGTTAACCAGATTTGTTATTAGTAAATTCTAATTATAAGGCATTTATTGCATTTGGAAGACGAAAAAAAATACGAATTATTGAGATTCTACTGTAGTATGATTATTTAGTATAATGGCCTTGCTAATGTGGACCGGTGGCTAGAGCATGCAAATGCAAATAGTTACGAAGACGACGTGTTCGATCTCAGCCCTAGTTCCCAGTACAGCCAAGTTAGACCAAATTAAGTTAAATCTTCACCTTAATAAGGGGGAGGGACACAAGTTAAATACTTTTAAAAAGGCTAAAACTTATACAGGATTTACGATGATAATAAAATTATACAGAATCAACTTTTAGAATTTTTATTAAATTTGGAACTTTCAGAGTGGATATCATGATGTGAATGCTGTCACAAATGAGAAAGGACTGATAAATGTTATAGAAAAAAAAAAAAAAAAAAAAAAGGAACAAATATATTCATAACAAAACTCTAACTACAACTTATGAACTTTTCCATGATTTTTTAACAAAAATACTAATTTTGAAAACCTATTTAAATAGTATTTTCATTGAAAAGGAAGTAAAGGAAAGATACATTAAAAAAAAAAAAAAAGGATGGAATGTGACAGAAAAAATGTAATCAATTATTTCAAGATTCACCAACCACATATTTTAAATTAACAATTAAGGATTTATTCTGTACTCAATATCTGTCTCTTACGTATAATAAGCAGAGTTTGTATTACATTTACAACCATATTTCATTTTCGGTGCAACTGTAGCCATATAGTATCAAGAGATGTCTGTTAAGGTAGGTTTCACTGTCTATAATATATATGTATGTTTGTGCGTGTGTGATATGTAGCTCAATGCATTAAGAAACTAATGTGGTTAACTTTGGCATGCAATAATGATAAAATATATATAAAAGTGGCAATCGAATTTAAAATGTTTGGAAGAAAAAAATAAATCCACTTGAAAAATATTTCTATAATCTAAGATTAACAAGCTAACAAAAAAACTATTAAAAAAAAGTGTAGGAGGAGATACTAGAACTGTTACTAAAGTTATACTACTGAATATATACTAGAACAAAAAAAAAAAAATAAAAAATAAAAATAAATAAATCAAATAAAAAAAGTGCCAATATGTAAAAAAAAAATTGGAACTAATTTTGTGCAAAAAGCAATTCAAATTAAAATAAAGGAGAACTTGGTTTAAACTTTCCCTTAAAGTATAAGCAAATATAATACTTATACACACAGATGCATAGACATAAATATTATGATGTGATTATGTAAATGTTATCATACAATATCAAAATATCAAATTTAATATGGATAATATAATAATATATTCCATGCATTATTGCTATTCTCTGATATGATAGATTAGAATACTTTATTATCATTATTTATTTTTTTTATGATAGAATATTTTATCATAGGAAAAAGAACAGCAGCAGTCAAATATCGTCGGTGCAATTCCAAAGTAGTGATTTTCTATTCCCTTTGCAATGCCTAAAAAGGACAACTGAATAGATAACGTCACTAATTCAAATATGACCAATTTAACTAGGAAATTACTTCCTTCCCTCTACAACCATAATTCAAACCCAATTTTTGCAGTTCAACAACTTTTCAGATATGCAACCTTGGCATTGCACCGACAATATTACAAATTAATAATTTGTTGTGCAACCAATATTGAGCAATTCAAATTTTGACAATTACAGCAATATGGAATTTACTTATAATTTGATCTGTTACCCTGAAATTGGATCAGACAATGCTTCCTTAAAGTTCAAAAAGAAAGAAACAAAAAAAATTCTCTTTAATTATTTATATCTTAATATGGTTAATTAGAAACATGAATCTACTTAATATATATTATAAACTTAAAAAATGCTAATATTTAGCTGGTTACAACTAGTCAGTAAATATTAATGATAGGGCCAAAATTTTAAATATACTTTTAATTGAAACTGGATACTGTGGCACCTAAAAATCTAGTTAGATAAATCAATAATTAGTAAAAATTTAAAATGATTAATAATAGAAGAAAGAACAAAGTGGATACAATCAAAAATAGTACATACAATGAGATAATATACTTTGAAAAATGATTAAAAAAAAAAATTATATAATTACATTTAATCCATAAAATTATGAAAATGATTTGAATAAATATCCAGTCTAAATTTTTTAAAGAAGCATTTCTTATATTATTTTTAATGTTGGAAATCTTAAATCTTAATTCACCAGAAGGTATACACACAAACATGCGGAAGTGCATGTGTGTGTATTTATTAGCTATCATAATGTTTGTAAAGACGGAAATGTAACAGATAAAATAAATAAGATTACTGTTTTGAAGTTACAATCATATATATAGACCTAATATGTTTTAAATAATTAACCTTTTAAATAAATATTATAGGATCAAATCAAGTAAGTGAGAGAATATATATGAATACTACAAGCAAAAGGCAGATAAAATTGAATATATCATGGGAAGAATGAAACCAGATCAAAATTTTAAATTAAGCAAAGATGTTGAAGTAATGAGAAAAGAAGGCGTGGTCTACCAGTGCTGATGATCTCCCCTAAGAATGGGAGGTTGATTTATCTAAAATAAATTTCTATTCACACTTTAAAAAATATGAATGCCAAGTTTCATCAAAATTAGTCAAGCTATTTTAAAGTGCTGATCAATTTTTTCCAAATAATGGTTACAAAGTTCTGGAACCCCCTTCCAAATTCTGCTTAAATGTCTTTATTTAAGGAATTACATCTATTGAGAGATAATGTAGCATATACCAAATCAGTGTTGCTCCCTTCCTTACAAGTACTGGAAACAACTAAATATCATTAACATTCTTGTAATCATTTCTGCCAAGGAATCATCTAATAATCAATTAAATCAATTTAGCCATCAGGAAGGCTCTATATCAAAAGATAAAGAACCTAAAACCATATTTACACTTTATCAGGACTGAGGGTTGGCTGGTGTTTGGCCGAACTAGTTTACTTTAACACAAGTAATTAGCAATATAGTAAAAAATGTTCACACTTCTGCAAATATTTAACACATCTGCAATTTTAGGTCAAAGTTTGTTCCATTCAATTTTTCATTTCCTTTCATAAACATTTTTCTTACAGGATATTAATTAATTTAAGAATAACTCCAAAACAGTAACACAAATTTACTTAAAACATGATAGTGATAACAATTAACTCACCATGTCTGTTCCCAAGTCTATGCACAAGATAGTAACAGTGCCCAGAGGGAGGGGAATATCAAGGAGAATGAATGCAAGAAAAGGTGAAATTTCAGGTATGTTTGAAGTCAAGGTGTATGCAATTGATTTTTTCAGATTATCAAAAATCAAGCGCCCTTCCTCTACACCTGTTACAATTGAAGCAAAATTGTCATCGAGCAAAATCATGTCAGCTGCTTGCTTGGAAACATCAGATCCAGCGATACCCATAGCAACACCTATAAATAATATAGCAACAAACTTAAGTTTCCATTACAATTATAGAATTATAAATAATATTTATATTCAGACAAACCAATATCAGCCTTTTTGAGAGCTGGGGAGTCATTAACACCATCTCCTGTGACAGCAACTATAGCACCCATCCTTTGGCATCCTTCCACGATTATCAGCTTTTGTTGAGGTGAAGTACGAGCAAATACTATTTCAGTATGATATCTAAGATAAAAATAAAATGTAGATACATAACAGTATATCTTATCAATTATTAAAATTACTAGATAAGAAAATGCTACAATTTTAAAACTGAGAACATTATAAGTTATAATTAAAAAAAAAAAGAAACACTCCAATAATTCACTGTAATTTTTATAACCATTAACAGTTATTATTCTTATCTCTTTCATGAAATATGTAATAGCATATACCTTAATATTTCATCAAGCTGGTCTGGACCTGTGTCTCTTAATTCAGTTCCATGAACAACTGCAGCTTTTGCTTCTCTGGGATTTACCTCTGATACAGGGATATTTAGTCTCTGGGCAATGTCCTCAACAGTTTCATTACCTATCAATAAAAAACCATAATAAATATCTATTGTTTTTAAGAACCAATGTCTTAAGAAACTTAGATAACAAATTTAGTAGAAACAAATGTTGGATTCAGTAGATGCTGATTATTCAGTTGATAAATCGACGCTTGGAAATAAGTATGTTATTAAAGAACGATTAAAAAAAAAAGTAATTAGTTTATTGAAGAGTATAATCTTAAAGATAACTTATGACAAAGCCTAACAGTAGATAAAAGAAATAATAATCACTCTCAAAAGAACTAGAAAATGTTGAATAACAAGCAAAGTAAGTATTCTTATTTTGACGGTAATGTATAATTTTTTTTTCATATTAATATTAGCTTACTTTAAATCTAATGTATAATTTTTTTTTTCATATTACAATTAGCTTACTTTAAATCTATCTCAGACATATGACATGGTTCTACAACTAATTGAAGTCTAATAGACAGTTACAAGACAATCAAAACTGTAGGCGAATAATTCAAAATAATAAAAATTTCTAAAAGGAGAGAAGTTAAGTAGTGAATTTTTAATATAATTAATCTATAACAAACAAATAGGCTACAGAAAGAAGTTTTCTTGCGAAAGTAATTAATAAATACTGCCATAGTAGAGTATATGAGGACATTAACCCTTTCGCTACTACGAGCTCATATACTAGTCCGGAGGTTGCAGCACCCGGTGTGCTACGAGCTCATATTGTAGTCCGGCGGTCGCAGCGCCCGGTGTGCTACGAGCTCATTTATGAGTCCGGCTTGTTTAGCACCTAGCTGCTACTAGCTTCTATATTAGTTCTTCGACTATCGCCATCTGTAGACTATTTAAAGAAATAGCAATGCCCTTCAAAGCCAATAAAGGGCATAGAAATTCATTTTTGTCATTTCCAGCTTCCTTCTACTCGGCCAACCCTTATACCTGCTCTGTCCCTTTTTTTACAGCCAAATACGGTTTCTCTTTACCTAAAATTTACCCAGCATGCTTCTTCAGTATATTTTCTGCTTTGCTAATGAATAGTCAAGTGCGTAAATATGTCGACAAAAATTTATTCTGAAGAATATTAGGCGGCAAATAAAAATATATTGCCAGGAGTGCGATATGGCACTTTGTCCAGTGCCGTGTTTTGAGATATATCACACACTTAGAAATTTTTAATTATTAAAAATAATATAATTTAAAAATTAAAAACATTATTTTTTTTTTTAAATAAAATAAAATTTAACTCCGCCAGTGCTGGTCCACACCCCAGATCAAAAAGGAGGACGGAAAACGTTATTAGAAAACCTAGAATGGGGAAAAAAAATGATAAACTCTAAACCTTAAAAAGTATTCTGCACATGGGGCATTGCAGGCACTAGACTATCCCGCACCACCGTATCCTCCCACCGCACGAGTATTATGCAGCCAAACCAAATAAATAAACATTTTAACCAAGCAATAGATAAACTCTCTTGTTTTAACTTATTAAATCATAATAAATGTGATGATGGTCAAGCAGAGAATATTAATTAAACTTAAATTTGTAGTAAGTTGAATAACTAAATAAACTGAACTGGAATTATTTTTAGAAAACTGTCAATTTTATAGGCCATAGAATATCAAATGGATTTCTTAGAAAAAAAACAATCTAACTTGCTGAACACAAGAGAGTTTTGTTTGGATTTATGTTTGCTATAAATTAGGTAAGTGATGATGTATAAAAATGGAAATAACTAAATGAAATAGTCCTTACAATTATGCAATACCATCTTTTTCGATTAACGCAAAAAAAAAATGTACATATAATACCATTCATAGGTGACATTAACCCAAATTTTGGTTTTTGTAATTCATTACATATACTATCATGACTTTTAATTATTAAAAAAAATAATTATAATATTGGTAAGGTAATTACCAAATTTTATAAACCCTTGATCATTAATCTAAGCTAAAGTTAGCATCATACACTCATTATAAGATTTAAATCATTGGCCGACAAAGAGAAAATATTTAAAATCAACATTAAATTCATTTACCCAGTTTCCAAATCACTTTGGGAATACCCAAATATACTCGAATACCTAGAAGATGGCCCATATGTTTGGGTCGAAACACCGGTTTACATAATTAAACAATTACAGAGTGATTTTTCTCATTATTTATTATCCATAATATACCTTCATACAGTCAATTATGTATGATCTCTAATAAAAAAATATTATTTTATAATAATAAAACATTTAATATACCTTCTGATATAATCCCAACAGATTTAGCAATTGCTTTAGCTGTTATTGGGTGATCTCCGGTTACCATGATAACTTTTATTCCTGCAGAACGGCACTTAGCAACTGCATCTGGTACAGCTGCTCGAGGAGGATCAATCATAGACATCAAACCCACAAATCTCATTCCATTAAGTGGGAAGTTTGGTTCATCACAGTCAAATTTAAAACCTAAGGGAAACTTATCAGATGGAAGCATCAGATCACAAAAACCTGAAAAGAGAAATAATAGATCAATTAAAAGAGACATACAAATCCAAAGGTATTTATACATTTAAATGAGAGTAAAAATTTAACTGAAACCATGAACCATGAAAAGTTTTATATAAATTTAAATAAACAAGTTTTTAACAATTAAACTGACATTTGCATTGATAATATATATATTTGACATTTGAATTGATAAAATAAACAGCAATTTTTTCCCCCTTGTCAATAATGTAAATTTTTCTCAAATCAAAGCATTTAGGCAGAAATATCAATCTATTCAAACAGAAACATATACAGTATAAATGAAATAAACTATACTTTCCCAATTTAAAGTATTAATCAAACTAATTTATCACAATACTTAGACAATTTATTATTATTTTTTTTTAACAGAATCAATCCTGAAGATAAATGATTACAATCCATTATATTACCTAAAAAAAACTTTATAAGGCAACTTACATATATGAGAAGAATCATGGACAATTTAAAATCATTTGGAATTTAACGAAACTAAATATTTGTAATTATTTATTTTATAAAGCTATAATCCATAAATTTATCAATAAAAAAAATACCTAAAACTCGTTCTCCTAATCCACCAAGTTCGAGGTAAGCATTGTTGAAAGCTTCCTTCATTTCCTCATCCAAAAGCTTTTCTTTGCCACCAATAAAAATAGTTGAACAGCGATCTAATATTCTTTCTGGGGCTCCCTTCATTACCATTAAGTGACGGGGATCATTAGGATCTTCGGTTTCATGTATTGAAACCTAGGAATGACAAAAAAATGAAATGACAGTTACCTGTATATCTGTCTATAAACACATATATACATTTAAGAACATATATATTCCATTTATGTCAGAAGTAAATTTCCACAACAAAATTGTTATTCCAGAAGTAACTTTTACAACACAATTTTTTTTATTTGGAGTGTAATTTAATATTAATGAGATATCTATATGATAAAGCTTCCCTAAATGAAAATATGAATTGAAATTTAATGATTTAATAAACATAATGATTTATGAGCTTACTTGATATTTGTTGGTTGAGTTAAAAGGAATTTCACAAACTTTTCTATTACGTCTACGGATGGACAATACATCTCCTAAAGCTAATTCCATACATTTAAGCAAAGCTGCTTCAGATGCATCACCATTTACTTCCCTATAATAATAATAGTTTAGTAAATAATATCATTCAATTTCTTACTTGATATATGTGATATAGAAAAACAAGTGATATATTCATCTTAATAATTTGGTTCTTTTGAAAAAAAAAGAATTAAATATATTAGTAAGGGTGTAAATAGAAACAAAGTGATCTACCAACTATCACATCATATGTATTGAGGCATTAAAAAAAAAATCTCAATAAAGCTTATGCAGAGGATGATAATACTCATACTATTATTATGGCAGTGAGATTCGGTCTCTGACGAGATCACCACAATAAATTGAGTGATGTAGGATGAAAAGTTAAAGATATTGAGGGGAGTAATGAGGAATTACTCCAGGAAACTCGTAAGTCATATCTCGTATCTTAAGATATAAAGATATGGAGGTTAAGATGGCTCAGGCATGTAGCTCATATCCATCAGGGCATCTCTATCAAACTATTACCAATGATTAAGTATTTGGCAAGAGACTAGGTGAGATATAAAAATCAGATGGAGGGACAGAATAAACAAACATAGCATTGAACTTCATGCATGAAAAACAATAATCCAAGATAAACAAAGGTAAACAGACTGTTTAAGGGGACAAAAGATCTAAAGGATGGAGTATTAAATTTGCCAAGTGGTTAGAGGATGTTTATAAGCATCCCTACTAAGAACTTTAACCCTAAAAATAAAGACAACAATGTTCGTAAACAGTTTCATCATTACAACTGTATCAGAGGGTGAACAGAAAAAGATTTAAGAGTATCAAATAATTAATAAGTCCACTTATCAGCTGAAAGATTATGTACCTCCAGTCCAAGGTTATAACATTGTTGAAAACTGGAAAACCAATATCGACAATCCACTAACAAGAGTCAGTCTTACTCAGAAGGTAATCCTTTATAGAGATGAGAAGCAACTAGCTGTCTTGCCAATCATATCATCAAGCTTATCTATTTAATCTTTTTTATTCTATTAATTATTTTCAAACCGGAAAGGGTCATTAATGTATGCATGCTTGAAAAAATCAATTATTATAACAATAATGATGGAAAATTTTCAATTTACTATGATTTTCATTTATATTATAGTACTATAGCTTCATAATTCTCAATTGACACCCACAAATAAAAAAAAAAAAATTTCATTGACAAGCTTATATCAAATACCGAGGGATCCTTCTGCCAATTAAAATTCAAACCTAATTTTTTACTTGAGTTTAGAATTCCCTGCCACAATGTTCTCTTAAGGATCTTTTACTTTTTTTTTTTTTTAAATTTGTAGGGTTTATCTGGTAGGATGGGCACAACAGTGGATTTCTAGAGTATTAATTTTGGATTCATTTATCATTATTCATCAAACATCAGATGATTAAATACTATGAACCTAGATTATAAAAAAATAGTAGCTGATAGAACAGTAGTAGAAACAGCTTGAATCCAGGACTAGAAGAGCTAACATTGCACTTGTATACCGAGTGGTAACAATAGAAACTTAGATCTCTACTCCCTAAACTAGAGGAGACCTACAAGCAATAAATAATAAACTGTATAAATAATAATTTACAGTATAACTGGATATTATACCATAAATGATCATTTTATTAATCAGGACTAGGTAAAATTTAAGTTTTGAAAATGATTTGGATTATTATCAAAGCCATAATCATTCATAAGTTTGAATATAAAATTAAATTATTTCTATGTACTTCAAAGATAAAAAAAAAAATTATTTGATTTAATAATTTCTATCTAAGGATCAAGAAAATATCGGTTAGTAAATATATATTAAAAAAAAAAAGTTCTTAGCATACCAGAATATAAACCTGTATAAACAATAAAATAAATCTATGTGATAGGTAATTTGGTTGAATGTTGTGATAAAGATAATGCTTGAGAATTTTTTTAGAAAAAAGATTAACTTTTTGATATTTTCAATATCATGCTTTCTGTTACTATCACCACATAGTAAACATTACTTGAAAGGTGCATGTGAGGGTGAGTGTATTGAAACACTACACAAGGCTAGTACTATTTAATAAGCTTTAAACAAATAAAATTAAAATAACAAAACTGAAAAGAAATATAAATTTTAATTACTTTTTCAAAATTGGAACTCCTTCTTGCCCACCCTTAAATTCAGCACGATTACAAAGGGTTGCGATCCTGGCTAAAGCTTTGAAACCTGGACTTGTTCTGTCATATTGGACACCTAAAGTTTTGAATAAACAAATTAATCAGAGAATATTACCATTCTTCAATATAAATATAAAATCAGTAATACCATGGATTAAAAATAAACTGATTAGTACTCACCCGATTGGTCTTCAGTAGTATCAGCTTCAATAATTTGATTGTCAAACCACATATGAGCTACAGTCATCCTGTTCTGGGTTAAAGTTCCAGTTTTATCAGAACATATTGTAGATGTTGAACCTAAAGTTTCTACAGCTTCAAGATTTTTAACAAGACAATTCTTGGAAGCCATTCTCTTAGCAGTAAGTGTCAGGCACACAGTGACAGTAGCCAATAAACCTTCAGGCACATTGGCCACAATGATTCCTATACAAATTTGTCATACAATTTATTAATGTTCAATGTGAAAAATAATTTAGAACATAAAAAAAAGGAAGAACTTTATTAAAAACTTGTCTGTAATACAAATGCAGTTACTGTTAACTATAAACTTAAAAGAAATCAGAATATTAAAACTTATAATCAAACATAGAATATTGAACCATTAGATAACTTTAATTACACACATCACTTAACAAGATATTTAGCCTGAAGAGTCTAGAATTCAATATTAGATTAAATATACAGTGATACATAACTCTCAGTATTTAGAGTATTTTGCATCACAAGTGAAATGAATTGTAAAATAATGACTACCTTAATGAGTGACATTTTGCATAGTGAGTGACATAGAAAGGAGAAGTTTCCTCTTCATGCCACACACTTGTACGCGCTCACCAGATCTATCGTCGCCAGTGCTACATTTGTCTGTGACTACATAGTATTTTAAATTAATTGATGTATATGAGAAAAATAGTTTCGCATTACGAGTAAGATTCTGGAACGAATTATGCTCGTTATGTGAGGTTTCACAGTATTGAACTTTTTACATTTGACTGACTAGCTCTGATCATCGTTGACTAAATCTGAATTTTGAATAAAATGAAAATCATTTTTAACTTTACAACTGGTAACACGCTTTTCACAATGTCAAAATTATTCATCAAGAGGAAGTTAAAAGCACATAAATCACACTTCAATCAATCCACAATGTCTGAGATGAAATGACATATGCACTCTGGATAAATTAATTGTTTTGCTTTTTATTCAATGGAAGAGTAAAAGTTCTGTTGAATAAGTATTCATTTTCAGATAGTTTAGCTTACAAGTTAAAGCATTTTGTCAATATAAGAGCTCCTTACAAGAATTAGATTTTTGACAAATAAAAGGACTATGATATTCTAGTTGGATGTGTTGTTAACACATTCTAAACAATGGGACCTTAAAAAATATTTAAAGTCACTAAGAAAGAGGCTGAACAGGGATGGCCTTATAATTTCACTCTGAAGAGCCCCGCTATTAACATCGATATGATCAGAATATTTATAAGTGTCATATTTAACTCTCATGTTTACACTATCCTAACCACAAGTTAAAACATATCGAGCCATAGCTTATTGTAGTATACAGTATCAAATGCTTGTCTAAAATCTGCAATAAGAATAAATAAGTTATTTTTCTAATATTCCAAATATAACTGTATTTATAATAAATAAATTATTTGTACAGCAGTGATTTTTTCTTAATACAAATGTTATCTTCTGTGTACATTTGGTATCTTCGTCTCATGTAGTATGGTAGTTCAATAATGCTTGGGGGAAAATTTTTATTACACAATTAATTAAGGAATTAAAAATTAATTTTATAAATTGATATTATTGCCTAATTTATAAAAAAGGAACAATGACTACCTACGACCATTATTTCAGGATTTTCTCAGAGTTCAGTATTACATTAAATATAAACTAACGATGAAGTATCCAATTAGAGCGAAAAGTTTTTAAAAAATTGAAAGTTACATTGTTAATACCAATTGATAAGCCAGAATTATTTATAATTTTTCAAAACTACCTAGATTTCCTCAGATGTAATCAGTGAATCTAATACTGAGAGTCAAATGCAATAAAAGTATGTTATCAGTTAATTTTGGCAGATAAAATTGAATGCAATAATATTTCCATGTTTTTAGAGCTATTGGGATAAATTATTTGGTTTTTTAGCAATATTGATTAGTACGCTGTGTCATGTAGCAACCAAATATATTTGAGCAGTACTACTGCTAAAGAAAGCATTTCTCTTTAGTTCCTAGAGATGAGTTGCTATTGATGACCTTCCTAAAAAAATCTACTATATGCAGAAAAAAAACAATTCCTTCTTTATTGTAATTAAATTCATTATTTTCTCCTGCCCTCTCTAAGGTAATGTTTTCTAAGTTATATTAAAGTAATTTTCCCTCAGTAATAGTGAAATGCAGCTTTATTTAAATGAACGGTCATTTCATTTAGATAAAACAAACACTGGTCGGATAAATAAATTAAATATTAGCATACTATAATCTATGAACTAGAATAATAATTAATTTATGAAAATTCTTACCGATTAAAAATATTACAGCATCCAACCAATAGTAACCAAGAATAAAAGCAATTATAAAAAATGAAACACCAAGAAAAACAGCAACACCAGTGATAATGTGTATAAAATGGTGTATTTCTTTTGCAATTGGTGTTTCACCAGTATCTAAACCAGATGCCAAACCAGCAATTCGGCCCATCACAGTATTATCACCGCAGCTAATGACTACTCCTTTTGCAGTACCTAAAACATACGACATTGGAAAGAAAAATGATAAAATAAAACAATACAAATAGTCATCTAATAGTGACAAAACTATATTTAATGATTGAAAAATAAAATTAAAAAAATAATTAATATGATTTCCACAAGCAAATACAAACATAAACTATCATCATTTCATTAAAAAAATAATACATATTAAACAGAATAAACTATAATGTTATTAATAATACAGATTGATAGCTTTTATGCTTTCAAGTTACAATGAACGAAAGATCAGATAAAATTTAATCATAAATTTCCATTAAAGATGATAGTACAGAACTTAAGGGATATTAATCCTAAATTGGTGGAACATAACTGATTGACTTCAGCCTGTTCATGTGAAACCGCTATTCATATGTAAGTCAAACATTTAAAGGATTAGATAAATTCAAAATTAAAAAGTACCTTCAACAGCATTTGTAGAGAAGAATGCAAGATTTTTAGTTTCTAAAGGATTTTCATTTGTAAGTTCAACGCCACGACTTTGTGGTTCTGATTCTCCAGTCAAAGATGAATTATCAACTTTAAAACCTCTGGCTTCAATGATGCGGATATCTGCAGGAATACGATCACCAAATTTGACTTCAACTACATCCCCTAAAACAATATCTTCTGCACGCAGAGTAAGTTTTTCTCCTTGCCGTATCACAGTAGCAAACTAAAAGTAAAAATTACAAACAAAAAATAATAATCAATATTATCACTAAACCTGAATATTAAATCAATAAGTTTATTATATAAATCTAGTATTAGCAATATAATGAGATGATAAGACATTAAAGTAAATTTCTAACCTGAGGCACCATATTTTTAAATGATTCCATTATTCTAGAACTTTTGCTTTCTTGGTAGTAGGAAAATATACCAGTAACAATGACAACAGCAGCTAAAACTACGCCTAGATATAACTGTAAAAGAGAAAAAAAGAGTATTGTAAAAATAATCCAAACATTGAACCAATTAAACATTTAGGGCATTCTTACAGATATCAATATAATTTTAACAGAAGCTTTAGTGGAGAGCAAATCAGTTTCTATTCACAATCAAGTAGTTGCAAATATTGAAAGTTTCAGTTTACATTTAACGATCCTAAATACAACAATTTTTTTTTTCCCCAAAAAAATTCAAACAGAATGTGATATTGTAATGTCTATAAAACAATGAATACCCTTTGCATTGCTTTTCCATGTTAATGGGGAATACTTTATAAAAAAAAAAAAAAAAATAATCAGAGCAATTTAAATATAATAAGTCTAAATATGTATAAGTTTTAACTATGATTTCAAATTGCTAATCAAGAGTACGCCAGTTTAAAATATTATGTTTTGAACAAATTTTTACTACAAATCAACTAGTATAAAATATTGTGTCTTTAAGATTTGTTGAAATAATTAATTAATAAATGAGGGATCTTTAAGTGGCTTATCAGGAAATGGCAAACACTACTCCACTTGCCCATCTATCTCCTAATTTGCCTCTAGTTCTATGTTGATGCTTCTGATTTTGCTATCATGCTTCTTTACAGCAACTTAGAGAGAATCATCTTGAACCATTAAGGTATGGCTACACCGAATACAGACATCACTTGACTTGAGTGCGGTAGCGGACCTGTATCATGCATTTAACAGGAGATTGTACTCAAGTCCATATTCGGTATCGCTGCCTCCAATTAAATACACAATATGGGTCTACTACCAGACTCCAGTCAAGTCAAGTCTGTATTCGGTGTAGCCACACCTTTAAGGTTATCTCACAGATAGGAAATTTTGAAAGCTTATCTAGTGGTAAAATATTTTAAATATACACTGGAAGGACAAGTATTTTGCATATGCACTGATCACCAACTGTTAGTATATGCCTCTGGGCAGCAACCTGAGAATGTATCACCAAGACACCAATACCATTAAGACTTTATTCATCAGTTCAGGAATGAAATCCAGTTTTTAACAAGCTTTGAAAATACACCTGCTCCAGTTAGTTCATGGATTGCCACTTTTTCAATGCCTACTACCTTAACTCTTTCTGAAATAGCTGAGGCACAAGCCACAAGTGAATAGCTCAAACACATTTCAAATTCTCAAACTTTCTCCTACCAACTTAAAAGTGTTTCACTGGATGAGAATCTCAACATTGCTTGAATTTAGCAATTTTTCAACAATAATTGATTGTTTTTCCTGATGGGCAGAAGCCACTCTTCTCCTTGATATGACTACAGAATCTGTTGCAAAAGCTCTTCTATGTACAAGGATTTCTCATTTTATTTGTTCTAAAAATGAAAATTTCTTCATTCCTTTATCATCCCGGAATACCAAACAACAAAAGCAACAATTTTATAAGGTGAACCAGTCACTTAGCCCACTGATTTTTCTACTGAACAGAAAATAGAATACAATGCTTCTTTGATGCTTGTAAAGCTAAAAGAATACATTAAAAGATTGTAATCTGTTCCATTTAAACATAAGCAAAGCCATCCATTGTTGAACATCTCAACCTGAATCATTGAACATGGTGTTGTGCGACACAATGTGGTAATAAAGTTGTTGCAACCTATGCACAATGGTCTATACCGTGTTAATTCAAGGTCATTAAAAACCTTTATGATCGCAATCACATGAGGTGAAGAAACTGTCTCAACTGACAGACTCAAGCCAGTTTTTTTTTGTTACAAAAAAAAGAACAAAAACAGGATAGCAATGCTCTCAAGGAGATTTGGCACAGGAACATACTAAAGAGGTAAAACCTACAGAAAACAATCCCAGGAAACTAATTGTCACATGCAGAGTGACAAGTTTTGGTCTCTGAGTACATTTATATCAAATTACCTATAATCGCCTTAATTCCTGAGCATTGCAAGGTGCCACTAGAAGAGGAGTACTATGGAGTCTGTAGCCAAGAAAAAAAACATCCATTTTCTTTTACAAGTAAAATTATTCATTGCCTCTTTGCAGTAACCTCAATATTATTATTAATCAAAACTTCAATATTATTGAACATGTGTTGTATTACTCTAACTTTGATTAATAAAGTATAAAGTTAATCAACTTAGAGTCAAAACTCTAATTATCTTTTATTTCAGATAATTAAGGGTACTTGATTGGACCATGGTTTTCTGCTAGCTACAAGTGACTAACCAACAATCTCTTCTGATCATTCCTAAGCAACTCAGGAAATTGACCGCTTATAGTCACTTAAAGTGGATGAAGCTCCATTGTGATCCATGCATTTGCAGACATAATGAAACATAACTTGATGGTCTAGTTGTCTTTAATTTTTTCTGGAGGATAAATGCTTTCTGCAAACATCAAAAATCACAGAGCAAGTTTTCAATGATTTTCTGGAGTAATATGCCAATAATTTCTTCTTTTCTTAAAGTATAAGTTCTGTCAATTATATACAACTCGCTCCCATTTTAAAAAATAATAAATAGAAATTACCAATAGTTTTAAAACATTTTTAGTTATGAAAATATATTTATTTATAATAATAAAAAAAAAGAAACATTGGTTACTTACATTATCATCTGAGGGCTCCTCAACAGTACTAGCCTGAATCGAATAGGCAATAAAACACAAAATAGCGCCGACCCAAAGAAGTAAAGCAAATCCTCCAAATAATTGTTTACAAAATTTAACCCATTCTGGTGTAGTTTTGGGAGGTGTTAATGCATTAGGACCATCTCTTTCAAGGTTTTCTTTTGCTTTTGCATGAGTTAATCCCTAAAAAAAAAAAACATAATAATCAATAATGGAATTACTATTGTTACATTATAGTATTACAATGTCCTTATCGATGTAGTGTTATATCTCTTTATTACTATCGATACTTTGTACAATCAAAAGCCAATATATTGTTATCTCAAAAGCAAGCCTTTGTGTTGAGTTATTTATTTTCTCTTCTTAAAATTTAAATTATAAACATAAATAATAACAAAATATAGTCAGAAATCTCCTTCTAAAAAAAGTCAAGCCTCCCTGGATGTTTTTAAAGAAGAGGGATTAAGAAACACTTTTAAATTTTCCAAATAAGCCTGAGTTAAACCAATCATTCCCATTTTGACTTTAAATACAATTCAGAACATTGAATCCTCACATTCTTATTCCCAATAAGATGACTTTGAAAGGAAATTTGACTGACAATTGGAAATATATTAAATCAGAACAGAAATTTTATCAAACAGCATCAGATCTTAAAGATAAGCCCGGAGATGTTCAGTTAGATACTTTCATCCATAAGCTGAGATACATAGCACGTGTTGGAAAATATGAAGCTGGCAGATAACAAAAAGGACACTGTCGATAAAATTATTGAAGAATTAGATAAACTTTTTATTCCACAAACAAATATAATATATGAGTGGTATGCATAAGGGCAAGAAATATTCGAATCCATAGATGAATATGCGGCCAGATTACGCTTGCATCGAGTATATGGGATGAAGCTACAAAAAAAAACAACTGATAAGTGTTGTTAAGCTTACTCTGGAGATGCAATAGACGATTGTAGGGCATCGTTGGCAGATAAACAAATTAAATTTATCAGAGGAGACAAAGAAACAGAAGACATCAATAAGATTGACTTTCATTGTAAAAAAAAAACCCATACCACAAAAATAAGAAGCCGATATGATGAAATGTATGTTGCCTAACTAATGAAGCTTTCGAGCTCACCAACATCGGCAGGATCTGGTATGTCTTATCGCTTTGACATTTTCCAGATCAGCTTTCAAACCAACTTTGGTGATGAGATGACCCATATATCTGACCTGGGGCTTCTTCAGCAAAACTTAACTGTTGTTAAATTGGCATCCTGGTTAAGCATTTTATTTGCATGCCAGCGTTTACATTGTCAGATGCAAAGAAGTCACTGTTAAAACAGATCATTGCCCGCTCGGAGTAATATTCAAACGTTCGATTCTGCAAGTAACTACTTGACTTCAACGGATGCTGCTATGCAATCTGAGAGTTCAGATTCTGAAAGGGAACGATATGCTAATCGCCAACACTAGCATATCTTGCAGTCACCAGAAGAGTACGAACAGCAGCTTGAAGAAGTGTACCACAGTTACACAATCTGTCAAGAACTGTTGCCCATCAAAATGACAAAGAATCTGAACATGATGTCTGAAAGCCTTCACCATTTCTGAGAAAAAATCTGCATCGACAACACATCATGCAATATCCAGTCCGTGATTAAATCTGGATGGCCGGAGAACAAGGATAAGCTACCACCATGTATCTCTGAATTTTGGAACTATAAACATAGATTCATGGTTCAAGATAGCATTAAAAAAGGAAGTCAGGTTGTGCCAAAGTTGCTGTGCACCGAATTATTGCTAAATTTGGGATAGAATGCATCTCTCAGAAGAGCCTGCGACACCTTGTTTTGGTCATTCATGAATAGCAAAATTAAAGATATTATGAAGTGTTTCCCCGAAATATCAAGGAATGGCCACTGCACAATCAAAACAACCCATGATATCTTGCAGGATTCCATCAGTACCATGGGAAAAGAGTTAATCTGGACACATTCGAGTTCGACTCTTACTGAAATATTGTGATGGCTGACTCTTATTCAGACTATTTCGAGGTTGAACAGATCCCCAACACCAAGGTAGAAACCATCTTTGCCTTTTGCAAGCACAATTTCACTCGACATGGAATTTTCTTAAGTTTGGTGATCAACTCTCATTAGAAAAGAATTCACTGGTTTTGACAAATCATGGGAATTTAACCACTCAATGTCTATACCATCTAATAGTCAAGAAAACAGCAAAGCCGATTCCAGTGTCAAGATCATCAGAAATCTACTCAAGAAATGCAAATGTGACAACATAATCTTGAACAGAGAAATACACCATTAGATAACATGGAATCTAGCCCCGTCCAGCATCTGATGGCAAGAAGAAAACAGACTAGGGTACCAGTTGCTCATCAACTTCTTGGTTCCAGAGGTTGTGCAGGAAAGGATCGAGCTGAAGAGGAAAAGGTTGAAGTTCTATCATGATCAAAGAGCCAAAGAACTTCCAGAACTTCGAAATTGGCAAGAAATGTATGTGAAACCACTAGAGGCTAGCAAGAATTTGCACCTTGGACGCATCGTTCACCAAGAAGGATCGTAATACATCTTAAGTCAACTCCAAGCTATATTGAAGAGATCGCCTTTGGCTGAAACCAGCACACCGATTCATGTCACAGCCTTCAGCAAAATGCGTTTCAATAAGAACGTCAACAACAACATGAAGATCGCCTTCATCTCTGCCGAAATCACCTACAAAGCCTTCTATGATTACTCAAAAACAAAAATCATCCAGATCAATCGAAATAAAAAATCCAATATCTACATCCTCTGAACTTCTAACTATGGACCAAAGGGAGTTTCGGAGTCACATCCAGATAAAAAAATAAACAGAAAAAGATATTCCTATTACAATTTACTATAAGTATAACTATGATTTCTTTAACACTACCAATAAAAATATGTACAAAACTTAGTAATTAATGAATTGAGTTTAGATTCACAGGCTCAAAATTCCAAGAAATTAATTGTTTTCCATTACAGTAGTACATAAGTGTATTTAAAAAATAAATGTAGTCAATAATTCAATTTTTGATCTCCTTGACATAAAATTGAATTTTAAATACACCTTTCTTTTACTAATAATAAATATAAAATTGGAAAATACATAGGAACAAATTTTTTATTTGAAAATGAAATACAGTAAGGTCTCGCTAATCTGAACTGTTCTGTAATCAGAACCTCAAAAAAAAAAAAAAAAATTGATTTGAGGTATATACATCCATTCGATAAAAATAGTCTATATTATGAACATCTTACATACTGTTAGGCTTAATAAATCTAATTACAAAAACCAACTCAATTTATTGAAAATAAAAATTTGGAAGCTTATTCATGATCTCAACTTCTTTATCAGAGGATATTAATTAAACTTTTCACTAAATTAATCTTCAGTGCAAAATTGTATTGTTAATACGACTAGTTAATGCTATTAAAAAATACAATTAACTATGGGTCATGAGCGTTAAAAAAATGCAAAAAAAAGATTGTTTTCCAGCAATCATTTTATTAGCATTTCAACACACTTCACTACCTGGATACTTCTCAGTAATCTACGTCTATACTAATTTTTCGTCCTATGGACCAATCAGTTTTTTTTTTATTTTTTTATTAGTATTAACATACTATGTTTTATTTGTGTTAAACTGTTTTCTTAATTTCAAACGTGCGTTTTAAAAAGGAAACATCTCAGATTAACTTTGGAGAAGAAACTAACAATAATAAATCTTCTAGAGAGAAGCGAACCGACAAACAAAATTAGCAGTGGAATTTAATATTGGTAAGATAGTGATCTCTGATATTAAAAAAAAAAAAAAATAAAGAACATTTTTTTAATTTTCTTTCTTCCATAGAACAAGGTTGATGAAGCAGTTTACTCATCATTAGGAAGCAGATGAGGTCAGAGCGTTTGAAAAAGATGCTTTCAACTCACAAACGAAAATTTCACACTATTACTCAAGAAAATAATTAAAAAATAAATTTCTGAACAATGATTAAATATTGCAAAAATATTATTATTATATAATTTTTGTTTTTAAATTGAATTGTAATTTATCAAGTTACCTTTTACTCCCATTTGTTAATCAGAATGTTTCGCTAATTCGAACACCTTTGGCTTTAATTAGTTCGGAGTAGTGAGAGCCTACTATGATTTCTTTCAAATGATTAATAAACAATTATAAAAATATAAGTACTAGGAGTAATAAGGAGATAGGTAAAGCCTAAAATTTGACCGAAGATAAATAAAATAAGTTTAATAAGAGTAGTTATTTTTTTACTGTTTCAGGATGTGTTCCAAAGCGTTGATACAATTCTTCCACAGATATTTTATGATGGTCGATATCTAATTCCTGTTTCAGATCATCTAGGTCCCCTTTTCTTTGTTTCTTTGTTACAGGAGGTTTTCGTCTCGACTGAAAACAAGATAATGAGAAAATCAAACATGACTGGTAATAATAATAATACATTCAAAAGTAATAATAATAAAAACCTAAAGACACCAGGATTACACATTATATAATTATATTGCAAATTACAGAAGATAACATGTAATATCAAACATTAAAATTTATCATTTAAATACATACAAGTGTTTATTATTGCCCCTTAACCATTTTACATGATTAGACATAAAAACAAAGAAATTCACTTAAATGGAATACCTGAGCCTAATTTTAAATCAATTTCTATAGATCACTGGATTTTTATTAGAATATGTTATCGCACTACGTGGACTAAACATTTCTTCATCTGGGAAAAAAGTAATAAGTATTAAATATAGTCAAGTTGAATGAAGCTGAAAAGCCTCTGTATTGCGATTGTAAATTCATATAGTATACAAATAAATTCTTTATTTAATTTTTATGGAAGCTACTCCAAGAAGTAAATATAAAATGTTATTGTCATTTAAAATATTTAATGCTCCATTAGTACATGATGACAAATATCGCAGACTTTTAAAATAGTGACAGCTAAATAAATAAATAGTGATATTTGTATAAATATAAATACAAATGGTCTTAGATCAAAATGTCATAGACATATTCATTCAGGAAAAATGGTGGTTATTTTAACATGTAATAAAAAAAAAAAAATTAATCTGTAAATAGTATATTTGTCCTTTACCTCTCCTGAAACAGTTAATAAACAAAATACACTTCTAGTTTTAAATTTAGTGTATTAAATATAATTGTGGAATATGAAATTTTGGTGATTTTAACTGATTATTAGGAAAACAGGGGTGTTTAGCAGTGATAGCCAAGCAGGAAACCTCTGAGGTTAAAGAGAAAAAAAAGTCTTGAATGAAATTTATGATATTATATATATATATATATATATATATATATATGTAATATTAATAAAAAGTCAGCGTCCAAGCTTATAATTAAATTAAACCTAAAAACTAAAGTAACCATCATGAAATTAGGAGCTTGTGTTGTATAACACAATACGTAGGGTGTGTGGCCACATAGGGCAGGTTCACTGATTAGGTGAAAAGCGCTTGAGTGCAAACAATTACTTCAGTGCCCTCCTCCCCCAAATATAAAATTTAAAATTTCAAAAACTAATCATAATTGGATGTAAATATTTATAGAAAAATTGATCTCAGAATAGTTTTTTTAAAATCAGAATATTGATAATTCACTCGAAAAAAATTATTGTACTATAAATGAACCATAAGTACTATTCCAAATAAGTTTTATTTTTATCATGTTGACATACATGTAGATTTTATAGGAAAGAATTTTGGTGAAACAGAAAAATGAAAAATTATTTGTAAAAATGAAAAGGAAACACTCAATCATTTTATTGTTTCGACTTTAAGATTTAATAAAAAATGGAAATCAGTTTTCAGAAAGGTTATTCAAAAAGAAGAAAAATCTTTTAAAAAGAAACAGATGCATATTGACACTCAAAATTTCAAACAGTGCGAGTCATTTCACTCCTATTATTTTGTAACTTTACGTTTCTCTATTAATCAATGTTCGCTAACAAAATAAACCAGATATAAAATATAAGGCAAAACAACATAAGAAAGGAAAATATGATCTATAGTAATTATAATCATTATTTTCTATTAAAGGCCCTCAGTGTTATGCCAGTCTCAAGTTCCTAATTTTATGATGGCTACTTTAATTTTTTTTCCATACCAAGCTTTATTTCATGTTTGTCAATTGAAAAAAAAAATTACAATAATAATAAATAAAATAGCAGACCTCTCATTCAGTATCTATCCAAAATTTACAGATAGTGGCAGTTATTTTTGTCAATTAAAAAACGTTTTTTCCAATAATATCAAGAACTAATTAAAATCGACAGTTCAATTGTAGTAACAAATGAAAGAAATCAAAGTAAAACAAGACAATCTGAGGAGGATTAAGCATTAGAGTTGTTTCATGTAAAGGATTTGAAATATTATCAAAGTACACTTTTTTTATATATATGTGCCTGGGTTCAATAAATAACTCCATAGTAAATGTCCTTTCTTTTTTTTTAAACACTTTCATAAAAAAAAGCTTAAACTGGCAAGTTAAATACAGTTTTCTATGAACATTATACTTTTTTCAGCAACAATATCAATGAATTAATATATGAGATATGAAAAATTAGTACCAACAGACATGTACATAAATATTTTAAATAATAGTTTTTGATATACATACAAATATAGAATAATGAAATCATAATTTTTTCCCAAGAGTAAAAGAGAAAGAAGCAGATGGAGAGATAAGAAAGCCAACACCTAGGAAAGATACATAGAAAGATAGTAAGTAATAGGAACCATATACAGCAATAATGAAGAATAAGCATAGAAAAGTTTTCAAAGCAGGTAAATTAATAGATTTGGGTGGTGATTTTATTCAGCAGTTGAAAGTTTAAATTGGAAGTTCTCATTGAAAGCTAAGATTAGTACCAACACCTATATAAATAGAATTGTCTTCTTTAGGGATTTCATGCAGATTATCCCAACATCCCAGAAAGAACTTCATAACAGCAAAGTGAACAAGTGAATTTAGATCTAATAAAATTAGATCTAATAAATACCTTGACCTTTCCATCTGCTGTTTTGTTGTCATCACTAAGTGATGGTAGAGTAGCTACACGATATGAATCTGAACGTCCATGCTACAATATTAATAAAAAACAAAACAAAAAAACGTTAATACAAAAAATATTGATACAAAAAAAAAGAATAGTAAAAAAATAAAAATAAATAAACAATAATGAAAAAATAATATATATATCCCTACAAAATGATACCTTTATCATGTCCTCTATCATCTCAGATTAACCTAATTTCAGTATAATAGCATTAATCTAATATTTTCACAAATTCCTTTTAAAAAACTCAATTGTTCTTAATTCAAATACCAGTCTAGGAAGCATAAACCTATTATTCAGACCAGCTAATTTACTTTCTCAGTAAAATGAGATTTTAAAAAGATCTAATATGTTATTATACATCAATACTATTGAAGTAATAACTAGTCTAACAATTAAATAGGCGAGTTCCTTTCTTCTTAGAGAGAAGAAATCTTTATATCAAACATTCAGGTTCATTTAGCCTTTTATTTTATTTATTTACTTACTTAATTCTTCTCTTAATTATATATACCTAGTCCTGTCATAAATATTGTTACAAGGAAATATATACAGATTTCAACAGAAAAATTAATTTTTTCAAAAACTTTATTAGAAAATAAAATGTATATCTATAGAGAGTAAAACAAAAAAGAGATTACTCAAAATGTCCCCCTTTTGCTTTGACACAGGCATTTAATCTTCGTGGCCAGTATTCAATAGCAGCACGCAGCACTTCTTGAGGAAAGTGTTCAACTGCTCGGACCAGAGATTGTTTGAGGCTTTCCAAGTTCGGGTGTGCTCTGTGGCATGCCATTCTCTCCAATTTGGACCAAAGCCGGTAATCTAGTGGGTTGAGATCAAGGCTTCCTGAGGACCAATCCGAGGCAGAGATGAACTCTGAAATGTTCTTTTGCAGCCACTGCTGAGTTGACCTGGCCTTTTGAGCCTGAGCGGAATCCTGCTGGTAAACCCAATGACTTCCAGCTAACAGAGTATCATTTAGAGGCTTGACAACAGATTCCAAAATATCGTTCTGATAGTTTTTAGCGGCTGTTTTAACTCCTTTTTCACAAAAATGGAGCTTTGTGGTGCCATCAAAGCAAACTCCCCACCAAACCATTATAAAAACATTATAATGTTTGTAAGTGTAATATGCATTTATTAGGCGTTTCTAAGAAAAGGGCGCAATCTATTGGTTGTTTAGGCAGAAATTACCAGGGAAACTATACAAAACCATGTTAAAAAACTGGGTGGCAGAGAAGAGGAGGCAACACAAGGTAATGAAGAACCTGATGGTGATAATAATTTTGCTCTTCCTTCATTTCTTTTAAACATTAACTTATTGTTAATATTTTGTGGTCATTCTTATCCATATTAAATTATATTTATATTATTACGTTTTTGCAAAATATACATAATTTCTGTTTACTGCTTCTCACCAAATTAACCTTAATTTTGCCATCAACATATATCAAGTTTAAGACGTTCCTAAAAATAATCCTTCAATTGTGAGAGACCTATGACAGTCGCAGAGATATTTAATTTTTTTTTCCCCTCATATCACTCTGAAAATCTAAGTAATACATGGAATAAGGTACCTCTAAAAAGAACATTAATTCTCTGTTAGAAAATGTTCTCAATTTTAAGTAATATTGCTTTTGTAATAATGATAAGAGTAGTAATTTTTTTGTTTATTAAGATGCATCGATTTGTTTAAGATTTATCACAATGCAAATCTAATGAACTGCCTTTCACTGCACAAGGATTAAATGTAGTTAAAATCTTTATAGTTGAACTATAGATATATAACTTTTGATAGATGCTTCTTAATAACATCAAACCCTTTAGATTTCTAATTATACATGATAATCCAAAATACGATAAAGTTATAAGTATTTTGATATTTACATTTGTATAATAAATAAAAACCTATCAATAATGCATAATGAGAATCATAAAACCTGAATAATTCAAGAAATGAACAAGCCCTTTTTAATAATCTTCAAAATTATAAAACTAATTTAATTATACTAAACCATAGGTTCCCAAATCATTCAAGTTTATGCGCCAACTGAAGATATTGGAGAAGAAGACATTTTACTCAGATTTATAAAGAACTGTTGACAAATGCAAAGATAGATGAAGGTCTATAATCCTGAGTAGATGCCTCAATGCAAGGGCAGGGTGCAATTATAAGGTTGGACATAGTGACATTAGTCTTTATGGAGGACAGAAACATGAATGAAAACCATCAGTGATTAATAGACTTTCGTGTGGACAACAATATACTCATCGGCAATTCCTTCTATCCACACAAACAACCCTTTTATTTCTTTAATAGGTACAACATAATAGATTACTTTGATTAAAGATGACGGATGATTGACTGTATCATAAAATATATTATTTATGATCGATAAATAAGGCAATAAAGAATTATTCTTTTGTGACATTAAAGTAATCAGGGAAGTGAAGATAGGTACAGATCATTTGCTTCTGCGTAGCTGATATCAGGATATTAAAGAGATTGCCGTCCCTAATTAATTGCATATAAAGCCATAAAAGTGCGAACACTGGACAGCCAGCAATTAGATCACAATCTGCTGCTGTTCATGAAGAAAAAATCACAAGAGTAGATCTTGAAGATGTAGATGGGTAATGGAATAATCTTAAGGAATACATTCAAGTAATTTCTAAGAGGGCAGTGTCACAACAAAGGTCAATTTTAATGGATAGTGGACTAAGTGGTGGGATGATACCATTAGGCAGATAGTGAAAAAAGAAAAATAGAGTAGAGGTTTAGGAAAAGTCTAGATGAAAAACATAGGAAAAATACCAAAAATCGAAACCTAGTGCATTACCATATCTATAATGACTTAGTTGGTCACTATGAAGAATGAAAATATAATAGGGCACACATCTATAAATAAATATATCTCCAGATCCTACCTGTGGCAGTGAGAGTAGGGTGAAGCTGGACAGGCATGTTAGCTAAATAACTGGTTCCAAAATGAGATATTTATAAAGAGCAACAGGGAAAACAAGGAGAAATGTTGAAAACAACTCTGGAAAATAGACAGCTGAAAAGGTTCAGACATGTTTGTCATATGGATGAAGAGATAGAATCGAGGAATATAATGAAAGCTAGATCAACAGGTAAAAGACCACACGGACATTTAAGGATCTCTTATGAAGAATATATCCAGAGGATTGGAAGAAATATAGGCAAAACCTTTGTTCAAATGAAGTAGCTGAGTAGGGACTGGGAAGACTGGCAGCACTGAATTGAAGCTTCTCTATTCCGATAATTGCTCGAAAAGGAAGAAATTGTATTCAAGGATCAGAAAAAAATCTTTAAATAATTATTTAAATATATATTATATAATACCATGTTCATTAAAAATAAAACAGTGCATCAACGGGAGGAACTACTCATAGCTGACCACTAAAAACATTTAGATTACAACTACAATCATAATGGCAACAGCTTTGGTAAGCCTTGTCTCTTTCAAGAGAAGTAGTCAAGTTTTAAAAAAAATTAAATTAATCAGAAGAATAAGAAGATGTCTTCCAATAAGAATCAACCTTCATTGTCTCATAATAACATCTTATTATTATTTTAAGCTAGGCTCCAGCACCATCATAGCTGTTATTTAAGATTAAATCAAATTCATTACTTTGTAAATTTAAACCAAACCTTTATTGGTGGTGAGGTAAGGTGGGCAGAATTATTTTTTGTACTTTGAGTACATTTTAAGAGTTGATACTAGGTGCTTATAGCACCTACTTGGACTTATAGTCCAAAAATACATACCCTGCTGAGAAAAAATGTTATCAAGAAAATTCTGAGCCCTTAGATACAAGTAAAGTTCTACTTGATAATACAAAAAGTAATTAGCACAATATTTATGAGAGAGAGGGGTGATATTAGTCACCTGCAAGTGATGCCCCCTGCTTAAACCAAATGATGATAATTTTTTGCCTTCTATCCACGCCAAAATTAGATTAGGATATCAAAATCCTATTCTAAATTGTCCTTTTATGGATGCCAAATGCCTTCATATCCTCAGGCATTATAACCGGCACTAAAGATGAGATACCAACTACATTTAAGATTCTACATGAAATGTAAGAAACAGATCAGATGGAAGTTATTGCTGTTGAAATATAGAATAATAAGAAACACTATAGCATCGTAGACTTTCACAATTCTGCTCGAAATTTTCCAAAAATGGAATCTATCGAGCAATATTTAGAATCTACAACCATCCTTGTTGGAGCCTTCTTCTAGATGGAGCTACAGAAAAACTCTTCCTATTGGTGATCACATCGACAAATTTCTAGATGATAACATGCTAGATGTTATCGACACTCCTCCAACATTTCTCTCATACTGTGGTAAAACGACAAGACTAAACCTTCTAATTGCACACCCTCATGTAACTGGAAAAACTAGTGCCAAAATGCTAGATGATGCTGCAATATCAGGACATAGAGCATTGCTTGTGTCTACTGATATAGAAAAATGCTTAAGAAACATCAACCGGGTACGGCGCTGGAACTTTTGGAAAGCTGACTGGAGAAAATATAGGACTCTCACTGCCACCACTGTCCCTTCAGTCCCTATGTTAGGCCAATTGCAGAGTATGGAAGTGAAACAACTATAACAGCTTCCCAACTAGACATTGTGCAAAATGCAGCAATGTGAGCTATTACAGGTGTTCCTAAATCCACACCTACTGCTGCCATGGATGCTCAACCGAACATTGAACCACTTAAGCAGGTGCGATAGGGCATGTTTATACTTTTGGAAGAGAAATAAAAGAATCAATGGAAAATATTGGAGCATCCATAGATCAGCAACAAATCGGCTTAAAATACAAGTAACACCTTTAGCAACTGTATCCTGTAGAAATAAAATATGGAATTAGTTCATCTGATCAGACTCCATTTAAGGATAAATGGAAAATCTTCAACAGTCTGCCCATTCCGAAATTTCAAATTAAGGCCCGTAATAAGCATTGAATTAAAACAAGCAGCTCTAAAGACTATGTATCATCTCTATCCACATGAAGAATGGATAAGTATTTTCACAGATGGATTTTCCTTTCCAAGCTCCAGAAAAACTGGTGCAGGTTACTATTGCAGGTTTTTCCAAGAAAGCATTACTGTTGGAGAACTGCTCAGTAACTATGAGAGTGGAGTAGCTGCAGTGTATAATGCTGCTCTAGACCTAAAGAGAGTAGACCCTCCCAGGAAAGCTGTATTTCTCATCGAATACCACAGCAGCGCATCCTTCTATCTTTTCTTTCTAGCAAGGCCCGTATTGATTCACTTATAAAGGACTGGATAAAGCATTGCCATATTATCTCTTCCACTAGTAAAAAGTGGGAAAATAACGTCACAGAGGGCCCAATCTCTCATAGCCTCCTTAGGACCATTGCTGTTGCCCTTTTCCGCATGGCTACAGGACATGACTACCTGGCGGCCCATCTCTGTTCTTGACTAAAGGAGTGTCCTTGGCAGGGAAAATGGATGCAGAACATTTGAACAACTGTGCGGTATCTACAGATGAGGAACCAGGATATCCAATATTTACTGTTTGCCAAATGACAAATATACCAAGAATGAGCATTGGATAAATTAAAAAAAAAAAATTTATGACGGCAATTTTTCATCATAAAAAATATCCGTCATCTTTTAAAAGTGAAAATTTCCTGGAATTTCATTCTAGGGTTACCGAAAAGGCAGATAAGGAATTCATCTGATATTCCATTTGGATTTAATAACATTGGAAATAGGGATGTGAATATTGAAAAAAATATTGAAATAGTAGTTCGACATATAAAAAAAAAAATATAGAAATTTTCGATCATTTGAAATCTTTTAAGTGTCTTTACACATTTGCCAAGCCTAGGAAATGGTTTCGATTGGATTCTCTGTTTGAGTGCGATCCGATCCTTGCGGGAACCACCACATCGGTTGCTTTCAAGCAAGCGGGTGTGGCACGATGGCTTGCTTTTCAAGCTAAAAATCCAATTACCCCAATCCTTCAATCCTACCTCTCTAAACGTTCCTTCAGTGTTTGGTGTGGTACTGAATTTTCCAACTATTACCCAATCAAGGGCGATGTTCCAAAAGGCAGCACCTTAGGCCCTATCGTCTACATTTGATTCACCGCTGACATTCCTACAAAGCCCAATACTTTTCTGGTAACATTTGCCGATGATATCACTATCCTATCATCCCATTCCGATCCTGAAATGGTATCCTTTAACCTGCAAAGTAATCTCTCTCTGATTGAACAGTGGTGCAACAATTGGCGCATCAAAGTCAATGAATCAAAATGTAAGCATGTCACATTCACCCTCCGATGCAGATCCTGTCATCTAGTTAGTTTTAATTCCACACTCTTTCCTTTTTCATACACAGTGTGGTATCTTGGCTTCCTTCTTGATAAAAGATTAACATGGCACCCTCATACTAGATTTAAAAGACAAGAGCTTAATAAACGATTTGGCCAGTTATACAGACTACTGAACAGAACATCTCATCTATCAATAGTCAACAAACTGTTAATCTACAAGACCATTCTGAAACCTATTCGGACCTACGGACTAGAGCTGTGGAGGACAGCTAAACTTTCAAACATCAAACATATTCAATCCTTCCAGTCTAAAGTCC
Organism: Rhaphigaster nebulosa; assembly: GCA_948150685.1. Classification (NCBI taxonomy): domain Eukaryota; kingdom Metazoa; phylum Arthropoda; class Insecta; order Hemiptera; family Pentatomidae; genus Rhaphigaster; species Rhaphigaster nebulosa. Next base: position 133,925,029 of record OX411307.1, read on the forward strand.
TCCGTACAATAGTAACAAGACCTTACACATCCCATATGTTCTTGACATAATTCCATACAAATTCTCCATATTTCATCAGAACCTTACTCATCATCCTGATCCCTTAGAACAATCTCTATCTAGCACCAACCATCCCTATAACCCTCCTTGAATGTTGAAATGGCAATGGTCTTGAGACCTTATGTAAATATGCTAATGGAGTTCTCGCAATGGCCCAGCTTCTCCGCTCAGATCTGTGGCTCTAGTGCCCTCACTCTGCCTTCACTGGTTTTCAATACCAGTGATGCAGCTGGGTGAAAAGCGCTGGGATCACCTGAAGCCAGGCTTTGCCATTCACATGTGGGGGTAGTGCTTAGTTCGGAGTTCTCTGGGTAAATTGTAAATATTGTATATAGATATGGATGTGTTCAAGATGACTTATTTTATTTTTACTTAACTTAATTTTTCTTGGTTGTTTACTTATTTTGCTATTATTTAATTTGTCTATCTATTTATGTTTACTTGTAATGTACATATTTTTTCTTTCTTTTATCATGTATATATGATATGAATGGGTTCTTATAGCCCTAATAACAATTGCCCTTGAGTCAGCAAGCTTGTATTATTTTTCAATAAAAAAAAAAAAAAATCTTATTTAATTTTAATTTTAATCCGAAATTAACAACCGACTAAAGTTGGAATAACCGGAATAATAGCGTGTGGATAGCTTAGTTTGCTAAGCTCCAGTAAACTCCCTTTACATCTTTGCCGTTTGGCTAGGAAAATGTGTAAAGACACCTTACCATTAAAGGGACACACACATATCGATATTTCTGTCGATAAATTGAAAAAAAAAGACAAATAAAAGACAAATTGAACCAAAAAAGTAGAAATAGCCAAACTAAATCATGTATACAGTTGTAAAAGTTTCAGGAATTTGTAGGGGTAGGTCCATGAGCGCCCATGCTAGGAGACAAGGGGGAGGAGGGCATAGGCCCTCTTAGCCCATGAACTTTTTTTTTAAATTTTTCTGACCCATGATAAATGATCCATAAAGTAGTAATAGAATATAGGAATGCAGTAATTAATTAAACTAACATTGATTGGCCTTCAAATTAAACGACAAAAGCTCCAATTGCAAAATAAAATGTCTAATTTAAATTAGAATTAGTTCAGAATAGGAATGCAGCTGCTTTATAGTGGGGAAGCGGGCTCGGACTAGAGGTGTGAGGTTACGCCGAGGTCAAAAATTCGCAACGATTATTTTCAACCACCAACGTCGTTTCCTTTTCTTTTTGCACAAACATGACATTAACAATGCCACATTAGTCATCACCAAAATTGCGTGATTTTTTGCCCGCGACAAAAACATATTTACAACTACATTGCAAAACGATTACTGGATGTTCGCGGGTTTCTTATGGATCGCCGAAGGTTCGTTGAAATTAACAATTCCAACGAATATCGGACGAGCAGCGCTCTAAATCTAAACGAAATCATTATCTAACGACGCCCCCCCCCCTCCCCCTCCTCCAACTACATGCACGGTTAAAAGATCATTCAGCACTCTACGTCGTGTCAACACATAACTGAGAAGCACAATTGGAGAAGAATGTTTTTTAAGTTTATGTCTAAATAGTGAACATAGGTTTAGAGAAAATAAGTTAGGATTTAGAAATGAGGTCCTAGATATGTTTTCGAAAAATTAGAGAAACACACAGTTTGCATTTTCGGATAAGTATTAGAAGTGTTTTAATACCAGAGTCTAGAAGGGGTTTGTAGTTTATTGTATATGGTTTATTGACATTAAATACGCTTTTTTGTATTGGACTTAGTATCTGTGTAACTGATTTAGTTATGATCTATTAAACTTTACTTACTTCTTACATGTCTATGTTTTTAAGAACCTTTTGAAGACACTTAAACTAAACGTTTTTTCTCATTGCTCAATATCCTTCTTTCCAAATATTTCTTGTATGAGATCAAAGAAAAAATCCACAATTGAAACAAAAGTAAGGTTTTATACCAAAAGTTGCTTGTCTGGCAACAATACAAATTAGCAACATTATCAAATTGTTATGAATGCTATTTTATACATTTGTTCATCGGCCAAATGCAAAATATTGTGCAAAACTTGCATCATTATAGTCCTATTTGTAAGAAAATTTTCCTGTGTATGGAGGGTATGTAATACTCCCAAGACTACCCGGTAGTTTGGCCCTCATGAAAAATTTTGTATAGGCGCCTATGGGTTGGTCTCCTGAACAGCGTATAATAAAGTCCCATCGATTTCCGGAATATCGGTGAGGTGGCGAGGGAGGGGTTCCCTGTTTTCGGTTTTTCGCTTGTAACTCGAAAAAGGTGCATCGCACAGAAAATACATCCCTTAGCAAAATAAAAGAAGATTAAATTTCCAACAAACTGGTACATATAAGTATGTTCCTATCTGTTATAGTTTCTGAGATATCCACCGATAAAAATGGAAGATGTTTGAAAACAGTTATATTCTAGAAAGTTATGAGATGAAAAACAGAAATAAGCAATAAGCAAGAAATAAGCAGAATCTTGAAATTTATCTTATAAATTCAAACCGCAGGAACATTCGACCAGTTGAAGATAAAAGGGTAGGTAAATATTTAAAAATATCCACTACTTTCATTCCAACAATGCTTCTGTAAACAGAGGCGGATCCAGAGGTAATTTTATAGGGGGAGGAGGACTATCAGGATGACCACAGAATTTGGGATACTCAAAAAGCAGGACGGGATTATGCCATATATTTGCTTGGTATTTTTTAATGTTTGTATATACGTTTTTCTTTGAGACGCCAACCATTTTTAATTTGCAATCCACATTTATTAAGGCATATGGGAAAAATGACATGTAGAATAATGTGAATGTGTTGTCTTATACTGTATCAGGAGAGACTGACAGTATATCTCAGTAATTAATAACCCAGCGTAAGCGAAAGTAGGGGATGAAATTCATACTGGACCTTTTTTTACACTGATCGCCAACTTTCCTTCAACTTTGTGACAAATCGGACGAGCTGTTTTCGAAATATAAGTGCGTCATAGAAAAATACGTTCGCGCGTGCTTAAGCGAAAGTAGAGGATGAAATTTCATAGAATTGATATCGGACCATCTAGGTACCAACCCGCACAAACCCTGTAAATTTCATCAACATTGAATTAACGGTAGTAAGTGTTATACCTGTCATATAGATTTAACTACAGACAGACACGGAACTAAATTTGTTCCTGGATGTCTAAAACATAAAACGGGAAATTTCCGATCTTGAGTAAAAAAACTTCCTTGTTTTCACTTATTGCATGAAAAATTACATTAAAAAAAAAATTTGTCATTTTCTCAAAACTTTAGATTTATAACAAATGTAATACCTTCATCCACTCACGTTTTCAATTGACAATTATATAATTACATTTGACAATTTCGACGATCGATTTCTCTTGTTGAGTCAAGGTTAATATCCTTACTTCCTAATGAATAATAATTTATCACAGTTACTCACGACGAATATCTAGAAGGAGTTTTTTAAATTTAGCCATTTTTTTAATGGTTATTTTGGGAGGGGGAATCCCCCCCCCCAACCTCTCCCTGTGGATCCAACACTGTATGTCAAACAAAAGATTGAGAAGCTTGAAGGGCAAGCTTTACGAAAAATATGAGGCGAAAAAACTTTTTCAAAAATTATAAATTTTTACCTTTGATTGACACAGCACAGGGCTGTTGTAATAATTTTGGAAAATACTATATAATTACTTTTGGCAGTGTTAATAATTATTTTATACTTGGATTTAATTGCCACTAAATGCATTTACATATCTAATAACTTAATTCAAAACCCAATTTTGAAAAAAAACTCGACTTGGACTCCACGTCTTCTTAACCCCTCAATTGTGAAACCAATGAACTGCCAGGAAATAAATGATTTAATATTATCTTGTAACTCTAGGATTTCCTCCCACGCATAATTACGGATATTTCTTCATACTGGGATCAAATAATACAGCATTCTGCTTAAAGGTGAGTACACACTACGCCGCGGTTTTAAGGCGTCAGCGTCAGTGAGTGCACATTATGCTGATTCAAGCTGATGATAAATTCACGCAAGTTGTTTGTTTTTCATATCTTATGGATAGTAGTAGTCCAGGCAAACTAGACCAAAAAAGACGAAATCGACGAACTAAATCGTGTATGCAGTTGCTAAAGCTTCAGGAATGTGCAGGGGATAGGTCCCCTGAACAGCGTATAATAAAGTTCCATCGACTTCCGGGAATGTGGGGGCAAGGGGGAGGTCCCTTTTTTGGTTTTTCGCATATAACTCGGAAACGGTGCATCGCACAGAAAATTTATTCCTTAGCATAATAAAGGAAGATTAAATTCCCAACAAATTGGTACATGTAAGTATGTTCCTATCAGTTATAGTTCCTGAGATATTCATCGATAAAAATGGATGATGTTTGAAAACAGTTGGGAAAGGAGGAAAGTATAAAGCTCCCCTTTTTCCGTTTTTCAGAAACGTCGGGATAGAAGTTATAGAGCATTAAAATGTCTTCAAAAATATATATTTATCTTCAACTGGTCGAAAGTTAAAGCAGTTTGAACTTATAAGTCATTAAAAAAATAAAATAAATAAAATAGCTTGGATGTTTAAAAAAAATACATACCAATATATAAAGTAATATTGATAAATAAACCATATGTAAGGTTATATTCTAGAAAATTATAGCCCTCAAAGATGAAAAACTGAAGTAAGCAAATTTCAAGCCGAATCTTGAAATTTATTTTATAAATTCAAGCCGCTGTACCTTTCGACCAGTTGAAGATAAATGGAGAAATGAATATATTTTCGAAGTAATTTTCATCACTACGATGGTTCTGCAAAACAAAAGAATGAGAAGCTAGAAGGGCATGCTTTACGAAAAATAGGAGGCGAAACCAAAATTATCCATTATTAAGGGATGAGAATATCGAATATATATGTATGTATATATATATATATATATATATATATATATATATATATATATATATATATATATATTTATATATATATATATATATATATATTTATATATATATTTTTTTTCTGTTGGCACTTTAGACCATGCAGATCTTTCGCCGCGCGATGTGGTCTTCTTACAAACATTTTATCGCTTGCGGGAGCTCAGACAGCCAGGAGGGGGTCACCCAACCTCAACATTGCTGCGAACCATGATTTTCATAGTGCATTTTCACTGCACATTGCTCCAGTCCCTTAGGGGCCAATTCGGCAGTGTCCTTCCCATCGACTCTCTCGGATTCAAGGACAAAGACATATCGGTCTAGACTCACGGATTATGGCTGTTCGAGGTCAGCAGGCACACGAGGTCTTATATTTCTTTCCCCGGAGCAGACCGTCCATGGACCAAACCTCCGGGCGGCTATTTGACATCTTGGAAGACCACAACGTGATTCACAATTAAGGTACACGGCTCCTACGCATCGTATCGATAGTTTTTGAATATAACGAAATAGAAGTTGGAAATATCGAACAAATATCGATATTTCTGTACCGATATAATTAAGGTATTGTTTTTATAATTTCTGGGAAGGTATAATTAAGATATTTTTTTTTTATAATATCGATATTTCTGTGCTGATATAATTAAAGGTGCCTTTACACATTTGCCAAGCCTAGGCAAATGAAATGTGTAAAGGGGCAAATGAATTTTAAAGGAGAATTTTTTTTTGCTTTGCTTGGCTTCTCTGTGTTTGAGTCCGATCCGGTTCTTGCGGGAAGTGCTACATCAGCACTAGTGTTGCATCAACAAGTTTGTGTATTTATATAAATTATATGTTTTTATTTTATAATTTTAATTGTTCCTTTATAAAATAAAATTACTTTTGGGTAATAGTTCCGCAGAGCTACTGGTGGGTATGGCTTCTTGAAAAGCCGGCTAATGTTTTTGAGACGGTCTGTCTGTCCATCGAATGCCGAATCGCCCGAAGTGAGTTTACTCTTCGACATCGAAATCCAAGATCAAATCACTCAAACATTGTATTATTATTTACTATAGTTTATCTATATTAACAATTTATAGTTAAAATAAAAGTTCTGCAGACCTACTGGTGAGCGTGGCTTCATGACGTGGATAAAAAATTTAGGGCCGTATTTATGTGTAATATAAACATATTATTCGTAATCCAGAAATAGTAATTTTATAGTGATAACATTTTTTTTTAACGAAATAATTGAATTATGGAGCGATCTGAAGGGTATATTGACTTATATGTAATGAAAACGGTATTCTTCTACGAAGTAAAGTATATTAACTGATTAATTCAAAACTGGCGTCGGATTTGGTTGAAGCACTTTGAAAAATCCCTATTCAAATTTTCGAGCGTATCTAAAAATAAAAATGTTTGGCATACAAATTTTGCCAAGGGTTTACTCTTAAACATTTTTTTAAGATTTAAATAATCGCTAATAAATCAAGAATATTAACTAAATTTAGGGCATCGGTTAAGATTCTTAAACTACGCGATTTGTTTTAACCGTGATGCGCTATTGAACCAACGTTATCCGCAAAAAACTTCAATTTTATTTTAAATTGTAATCACCTTTTTTTACACAGACGTTCTAAGATAATGCAATAGTTTTTATAGGTATGGAAAGAAGAAACTCTCTTCTTTTTAACGAGTCCAAAAACGTCGATATCGGGTACTTTGAAGACAAGGTATAGAGCTTCAAATCCAAACGTAATTTTGCGGCTTTCAAAATTTTGAGCACACTCTGAACTGAAAATGTTTTTTGTTTTCGATGATTTTTCAACATTAAGGTTTCTTGATGTGCTAAATCCAAATCTGCCATAAATTTTTTATTTGACCAAAAATCAATTACTTTTTAATGTTTATATTACAAATTTAATATACTCTAAAAAACAAATGCTCAGCTGAAAGCACCATGCTGATATAATTTTTTAAACACGAGATATAAAATAAAACATTTTCAGTATGTTTTACTTTTTTTTTTGCTCCTAGGGCCCATTGGATGAAACAGTAGGATATGGGTCGACTTTTTTTCAATGTAGAATCATCAAAAAAATGTAGATCAAAATCAACAACGGACACATTGTGCACTCCCCTTGTTAGTCAAGAACTTAATTTACATCATACCTATTACAATCATCCCATCTATGTCTGGTTCAATGCAAAAACGTTAGTTCGGACGATACATCTTAGTGATTCTTTCCTTATCCTGCTCAACCACTTTACACACCCAATTCAGTCGCCCCAATGCTAATAATTCAATTATATTTATCAAATGCACGGCACACAATTGTGTATGGAGTAGCCGTCTCAATTCTCCGGTGGCTTTATTTTTCATAGGACCAAAATATTCTATGCAGTACTTTATTTTCCAATATCTAAAGCACGCCTTACACGGCCAATATTATTGAAGCAATATTATTTAAAGTGGTATATATATCACACTTGTCAATATTATTGTTACAATATAACCTTCAGACGGTCAATATATTGAAGGAATTCGATATTGATTCAATAATATTGACCGCGTAAGGCGGGCTTAAGAGGTAGTTCTCCCCATAATATAAGCAACCACGTTTCCCATCCATAAAGAACAGTAACATGTATAATAGCCCAGTAAACACTTACTTTCAGTTTTAAACGCAAACTAAGTAATTTTAAATAAGAAAATAACAAGGATTTCCCATCTTAATATTTCATTTTTATTTTCATAAGAATTTTTGCTTTTTATCAATAGCTGGATAATATACCTCTTCCCTTTCCACCTTTGCCTTTGTATATCCTAATATTACTTCAATAAAGTGTGGTGGTGCAGGGTGTCTAGCAAAGTAGCTTGAAGAAATTCCCTAACTTTCTCTGACCAAAAATAGTAAACTTTACTCGAACAAATAATATCTGTTACATCATTAGGCATGCATTAATTACTAACGATTATACATTATTCATTACCACCATTTTTAACTTATTAAATGTTGATACAGGTAAACTTTATATTTGGAGTAGGACTTTAACTATGTTATTTATAAATAAACAAAATAGATTGATTTTAAAGGCATTGGTACAATGATTCAAAACACTTTATATCTTGCTTCTATCTTCATAAATAGTCGAGATATGGGCGTATAAAACCACTAATCGGCCGCCATTTCGATGCGAAACGGCGGATGTTGATGACAAATTGCGAAGATCGTCGTGGGTTGGGTTGCCATCCGTCCGTAACAGTAACATAGTTCAGGATTCCACACTGAGTGGCGCCGGTGAAAGCATAATTTGTCCGGAATCTACTATGGAGCGGTATGGAAATGAAGTACGTACGGGTCAGTGGGGCGAGCATAGAGGTCCCTTGAGCATCGGCTCTAACTTACTCGAAAAATTCAGTGAACGGATGAAAGTTTGTTAGTTTATACGTTTGAGAGTGTAGATTTTGAATTCAACTAATTTGTTTGGCAACATGAATACAATGAAAGATATTAATAATATATATATATATATATATATATATATATATATATATATATATATATATATATTTATATATTTAATCATGAATTCAATTAATTCTATACGCCCTAAAATATTTGTTTAAAATTCAAGTAAGTATAGATGAAATATTGCATTTAGCATGCTGCACACTTCCGCAGCATCTTCTATTATAAAATAATTATAACTATTTATTTTTTTAAAGAGATTTTCAACTTCACTCTCAAATTCATTTTTTGAAAGCAAACTTCTCCGTTCCTGCGACATTTTTTTTCTTTATAACATTTATTTTTCGGAAAATATTAAAAGAAGTAAAACCCACAAGAGCATGGTCCTTCTTGTGTCGAAGGCACTGTGATATTTTTCTTAGAACCAAACCGTTAGACTGACAAGAGGAGGGCACAGCCAATGGGTCAGTCACCGATTTCAACCAAATTTTTCGTGGTTATTCTACACCCTAAAATATTGTACATGTGTGTCGGCGTTTGTTCTAATGGGCCCTAAGAACCAACAAAAGAAAATAGCTTTATTTTTTATTTCGCGTTCGAAAAATGATATCGACGTGGTTTTTCCACCAAAACAGTTATTTCTCAGTGTATATTAAATGAAAAATACAAACTTTAAAAAATGATTGTTTTTTTATAAAATAAATTGAAAAAAATGTTTAGATGATTTGGTAAACTAGCCTGATTTATTTTTATACACCAAAAATTATGGCAGATTTTGATTCTTCGCATCTAAAAACCTTTATATTGAAAATATTTTCACAAAACAAAAATTATTATCTTTATTTTTTTTCAATTTCGAGGTGGTTCAAAAAATGGTAAGCCATGAAATTAAGTTTCTATTTGAAGCTCTGTATCTCGTCTTCAGTTTATATAATTTCTATTTTCTTGGACTCACTGGAAAGAAGGGAGTTTCTTCTTTCCATAAATATAAACAGCTATTGCATTAACCGGAAGGTCAGTGTAAAAAAAATTCATTATGAAATAAAAAGAAAATTGAGGTTTTTTACGGATAACGTAGATTCTAAAACACGAAAGACCACAGTTAGAGCAAACCGCGTAGATTGAGAACCTTTATAGACGAACCAAATTTGGTTTGAATCGTTCAAAGGGTTATTTTTTACTTCTTTAAAAAATTTTGAATCTTGGCGAAATTTTTAGTGAAAATATTTTATATTTAGATTAGCCCGAAAATTGGAATCCAATGGTTTTTCAGAGTGCTAAAACCAAATCGGACATCAGTTTTGAATAAAAAAATTCTATTAATATACTTCACTCCGTAGAGAAATAATGTTTTCATTACATATAATTCAATAAAACCTTGAAATCACTATGATACTTAATTATTACATTTAAAAAATCGGATAACTCTAAAATTTACTATTTCTGGATCACAAATTAAATTTCAATTTGCTATGAGATCCCTGACCCCTACACACAGACCTTCTGATTAATCCAATAACTGTTTATCTTTATGGAAAGAAGAAACTTCCTTCATTCCAACGAGTCCAAGAAAATCGAAATCGGATAAATTGAAGACGAGATACAGAGCTTCAAATCGAAACGTAATTTCGTGGCTTACAATTTTTGAGCCACCTCGAAATTGAAAAAAAAAAAAATAATTTTGTTTTGCGAAAATATTTTCAACATAAAGGTTTTTCGGTGCGCTGAATCAAAATCTGCCATAATTTGTGATGTAAAAAAAAAAATCTATCACGCTAGTTTACCCAACAATCTAAATATTTTTTTCAATTTATTTGACCAAAAAGCAATAATCTTTTAAACATTTTTTTTTTTCATTCAATATACACAGAAAAAACAAATGTTTTGTTCGATATCATTTGTCAAACTCGAGATAAAAAATAAAGCAGTTTCAGCGTGTTCTATTTTATTTCTTGACTCCTAGGACCCATTGGAACGAACGCCGACACACGTGAACAATATTTTTGAATGTAGAATAATCACAAAATATTTGATTGAAATCGGTGACCCACCCATTGGCTGTACCCTCCCCTTGTGAGTTCGCAAACTTGATATGATGGGATCAGAATTGATTAACAAATCCTTAAATAGTTCTCTGTTATTATCGATCATAGACTAGATAAACTAGAATAAATCTATTGGAACTAGTAAAGTTCAGCTGCCTACTCATAATACTCTAAATATTTCGACTTTTTTCTTTGACTATCAAAAGTATAACATAACATTCGAGTATTAGCAATATTTTGAAAAACGGTCATCAGCTATCAGATTGGTATACTTAAAACAAGTATTCTGTGTTTAAATAATTATTTCATGTGAAATAAAGATTTTAAAAATATTCTCGTTACCAATAAATATAGAATTGTAAGCACTATGTTGTTCACAAATTGTATTGTTTTTTACCTCGTCAAAAACGACATGTGTATTACTATAGTAAAATATAACTATATAATAATAAAAAATATTTTTGTAGATTTTTTAAAACCACTCTCTCGCAATTCGTAACTTGTTAATTACATGCATGGAATTTGTTCAGTATAGTGCAATATCCGTTACTTTGTAAAAATATGGGTTGATAAAAAACCCGAATACGCCAAGAAAAAAAAAATATTCGTATTCACTCTTAAGTTCAACGTTCGCGCGTATTAAATCCTCAATTACAAGCGAAGTGGTAGGTTGGGGGAAAGATCTGAAAACTGTTTTTAGAAGTTTAAACCTTTATTAACAACGGGGGATGAGTAGTTTTACGCAAATCGCCCGAAAAACTACTGTGAATAAAGGTTTAAACTTCTAAAAACAGTTTTCAGATCTTTGAAGCGTCGGAATAATTCTATATATGTTTAAAAACTGATATTTCAGCTGTGTTATAATTCACCAGCAGTGCCTGATTATGCCCAGCACATACCATTAGGTATAGACAAAAAATATAGGCAAACTAGCTCTAAATAAAAAAAAAAAATGATTTTCTTTCCTTAAACTATAATCTGATATTAAGGTATTATTAACGCGACTATAATGATAAAAATTGCTGAGCACGACAGGGATACGATATTAGTTTGTCACAATTGCAATCAAACTTCCAAATTTTAACTTCTGTTTTTTCTTAGAATATTCAGCGGAACTTTACGCTCGCCTACTTAAATGCTTGGGCGTTCTCTTTCCATGTGGACAGTCATGAATTTGGACTAGCACACCATATTGGCAAGGCTAATGGAAAATATGCCAACTAAAAAATTTCATATTCAACCACTTTTTCATCATTTTTTTTCACCAAAATTTCATCTTGACTATCTTCCTAAACGTAGTCGCTAAATATTTAAAAGCCATCTATAATTGTATTATTAATTGAACTGACAAAACGATATAATCAAGAAAGAAAGTTTATTGGAACTATTCGGACTAGTCGGTTTGAATCCAGATTTTTAGGCGGAATTTGGGAGTTTTGTTAAAAATAGCCAGTGAAATTGTAACTTGTAGTGAACAATTCTATAATATTTATTTGTGAGTATTTTGTAATTAACTTATTTTTTCCCACTAAAAATCCCGATTTAAAAATCATAAAGAATTTCTTCACCGATTTTTTTTTCTTCACTCTTCACTTAAGTGAGTTTTGAGCGTAAATATGGTAATTTAATTATGCTTTGAATATAAGTAGTTTTACATCTCTATGACTGATAACAACAAAGTTTTTAAAAATTATTCCCCCTCGCTACTTCAGGCGCTATTTTGAACATGTCTGCGGCTCGGATTCTTGGGGACTTAGCAGATGTGTTTTAATGACTTTTAAAACATGAATGAAATTCAGCTTGCTCTTGACTCTTCCTACCCCAAAGTGAACTTTGACTGGGATATATAGCCAAATCCCCTCTTTTTTTCTAAAACGAATAAAGCTTGTTTGCATTCATTTCATTCAATTGTTTACCTGTTTGACATTTTTGATTAGCTTTATCTTAAATCTTCATTCAACAAAATGTCGAAAAGAAAGTGTGTTTGGTAAGAAGGTTCAGAATGAGTACGAGTTCTTGGAACTGTGAATTCACAAGGGAGATTATACGGAGTTAAAAGTGCAATTCGAAATTTTCGGTTGAGTACGTAAAATCGTAAAAGACGTCTTGAGATTGAGTCTCACATAAAAAAAGACAAACATTCCAAAACAATAAAGCCAACCTAAAAGACAGTTATCTCCAATAAATAGAGCTACATAACATAAAGAGAGCTATCTCCAATGTGGGACAGAAGAAGCTACTTTCGCTCATCACCATGTCCAACCAGTGGCGAGCCAAGGCGGGGGCGGTCCGTCTTGGGCACCATGGGAGGGCGAGAGGGGGCGTAAAAGTGGAGAATAAAAAAAATTACATTATTGAAATTGGAAGTTTATATCATACATTATTTTTGTGATTTGTGTATATTTTATGATCTTGATATGATCTCATAATGCTTAATTTTACGATGTAGGCCACTCTTATTTATAATGTAAAATTAAAAAAAAAGTTAAAATGTAAGGTGAAAATATTACTTTACCATAATTTTACTGTTACCAGAAGTTATCAAACAATATATTAATTCCCATTGATTGCGGATAAAAAAAACGCATTTTGCACAATCAAATTTTTCTAAACTTTTAGTACTAATGTCAAACAGATACCAACAACGAACTAAAAAATACAAATCCCGTCTCTATGGAAATTACTTTCATCTATCACCTATTTTTTAATATATCCCCTCAACTATTACGGCTGGGGGGGAGGGGTAAATAGAGTGAAAAGGGGGGTGTAAGAACCGCCACGAGCGCAAAAAGACCTTAAGGTAGACTTTTGATGGTACAGCGCATGGTTGCGGTTGGTAGCGCTTGCCAACCGTTACCGCTTGTATATTTCGTTGAAACTGCTCAACGCAGCGGCAGACTGCTCCCGCATAACCAATATCGTTATAACCTTTCCTATATGTATAATCATATTATATTGTTAGAATAAATCGCACATATATTATATCGCTACAGGAATATGCTATATCGTTAAAAATATCCGTTATAGCCTTCGTGGAAGGAATACATGCATGCAAGTTTGCAACATGGATGTAATTCTTGCTTTTTTATTAGAAGAGGAAGATGAAATTATGCTATAAACAAGACGTAATGCTAACAGCATATTCCAAACCCGGAAAAGTGAAGGGTTTTGAGCTAAGTTAATGACTGGCTATTTACGGAATGATGAGGAGAGATTGAGGAACTTTTTTTGACTAAATACCCCTCAGCTTAATTTTTTTTAAGCTCTCCGAGTTCTTAATTTGTGTTTATAACATTTTATTCTCCAAACATGCTTCTGGTAATTTAATAAAGTAAAGAATTCAGAAAATTCGATTTTTCACATCCGTTAGTAATACATGGTGTGACGATTTATATATCAATGTTCGTTTTCATTTCTGGACAATAAGATAAAATCCTGGGAAGAAAAGCAGTTGATAAACGATTCTGTAATTATACAATTTATTAATTTTTTCCAAATAATTGTTTATAAAGAAAAAACAAAGTAGTTTATTGTTATTAATTTTTGTTATACTATTATGATAAAATTTCAAGAAACAAATAAATTTGTTGTTTAAAAAGAAATAAACAAAAGTTTATTTTTCTTAATTGTTGTTATATTATTATCATAAATATTCAGATCATGAAAGAACTTTCAAGAAACAAACAAATAAAGAAGTTTATTTATTTTATTTTTATTCCTTTTTGTTATATTATTGAATAAAGAACCTGATATTCATGAAAAAATTCTAGAAGAAATTTATTATCATTCTAATTAAATCCTTACCTTGCCATTTTGTTAAACGAAAACAAGCGAGAACCGTCGCGGCCCTGGCAGTATGACTCCTGGAGCGATCAGGGACGCAGCAGTCTAGGTATGACGTCATACCTAGACTGCCGGGCAGTGCCAGCGAAATATGTCCCTATCTATTCGGTCAAAGCAGTAGTCAACTGCCAGCCGCAACCGCGGGCAGTACCAGCGAAAGTCAACTTTAGGACGCCACTAAGAGAAGTGGCTTAGGCCCTGTATTTTATGGTTACCGTTATATAGCGGATAAAAACACCAAATTTGGTATAAAGGTAGCTTAGGGTATACTGATAAATATTAGCCAAGGAGTCCTCTAGAATTTCCACAAAATTTTGAAAACAAAAAAATTATTCAATAAAAATATAAAAGTGTTTGCTTATTTTTTATTCCGTGCTAACAACTTTTCTCCCAAAAAGTGAGAACTAACCATTTTGTGAATATATTTTGGCAAATATCATGAAAACCGCTCTTCCTACGAAGATAATTATTATACTAGTAATTTAACATAGTGATAAGTAACTTTATTATGCATTTAACCAGCCCCGATGGTGTGGCAATTTCGCATTCAATTTGGTAATTGGGTAGAGTTCCCGAGATAAAGTTTTTCTGAAACATATTGTATACGATTTTGACTGTAAAATATTAGAAAAGTTATATCTCTCAGGAACTAATAGACGTGCAGATGTATATTGCCACTCAAATTAGAGCTAGTTAAATGCACCATAAATTAATTCTGATGATTATCTTTATAGGAAGAATAGTTTTCATGATATTTGCCAAAATAATTGCAAAAAATGGTGATTTCTGGTTTCGGCAAAATAAAATAAAAAATTGTTTTTTGAAAAACATAATCTCAGGAACGATTAGACGTACAGATGTCCATTACCACTCAAATTAGAACTAGTTAAATGCACTATAAACTAGTTTATAATGATAATCTTCGTAGGAAGAATAGTTCAAAATAAATTCACAAAATGGTGATTACTCGTTTTTCGGGGGAAAAGATTTGTTTTTTTGAAAAAAAAAATCTCGGGAACTAGTAAACGTAAAGAAGTCTATTAGACCTCAAATTTTAGAAAATTTCATTTCCATTTAAAAAAGTTATAATATTTTTCGTGTGATTAGTAATTTTCAAGATATTGAGCACGGAATAAAAATGAGCGAACATTTTAGGTTTTTCATTGAACTTTTTTTCTTCTTCAAAATTTTGTGGAAAATCTCGAGGGTTCCTAGGTTAACATTTATTAGTATAACCTGATTATCATACCAAATTTTGGTGTTTTTATAAGCCAAGTAACGGTAATTTCGCCACCTCACTAACTGGGTACAACACGGATTGTACTTCAAAACTTTAGATTACTAAATTGAAACTCACAATCCAAGAGAAATAGATATTTTTACTCCTCCTCAAAGGAAATACTGGGTTCCCTAATATTGTTTAATGTGGGTGGAGTTCGGCATGTTTTTACCCGATACATCGGCACCTGCAGGAATTTTTTTTTCCATCGACTGCAGATCAAGGGAGGTGGTCGGTCTCCGTGGTGAAGGAAATTCTTGAGTGGAATTTGATCAGAAAATTAAAGAAGATAAGCCATTTTTCCAAAAAACTATTTCATACCTTGTAGATTATATGTATTTTTTTTTCAATTTATTTATTGTTTTATATTTTATATTTATTAGTTGTTTTGTTTTTATTTACGCTCAACTATACGAACGTTTTTCGTAAAAATTCGTTTATCGCTTTACAATTTATCCCTAATCCTGGAGCGATCTGTGGCTTTGGTGACAAATTAAAATAAAGATAGGTAGTCTCCGAAAAAAAGCGGCAACGGATTTTTTAAATTTAGATTTTGGATTCTACTTATCTTGAACGTAAAACCTCAAATTTTGAGAGGAGAGAGTTAATTTTTTTTTCTTGGTCGATTGCAAAGGTTCATTATTGAAAATAATAAACCAAAAAGACACTTTATTTACATTAATTTTACAAATATATACGGATGGGCCAAATGTTACGAGGCCTGTTTTATTTTACCTATTTTCTTTGCAAACACTTCTGCTTGTTCAAAGGCATCTTTTAACTGTTTAGCGTTTTTTTCATTCAATTGTTTCATTTGTAAGTGCCGTTATCTTTTTTCTGCTGCTGTAAATAGATTAATATGCTCGTCCCAACTTCTTTCCCATTACAGGTACCAACTATTGTTTTCCCGTTTTTTTTCTCTTGGATTTCCTGATTTTCCAGAATTAAAAAATGTCCTGACTTTTCCCGGTCGCTAAACACCCTGTTGCAGTTTATCAGGATCCCTCCAGTTTATCATAAAACCCAATTTATTTCATCATCAATATATTTTTCAGGAGAATAGGTTTATAAATGCGATTTTGAATCAGCATTCCTAAAATATAGAATATTCTGACTAAAAAAAAAATATAAAATAAAATAATCAGAAATCTAATATATAAGCAATAAATGCCACTCTTTCTGTACCAAATAGTGCAGATCCCTTCATTTAACAAACCTTCTCCTGGACCTAAATCTCTAATTTTCAATTTGTGCCACAAATTACATGAAGCTGTGTAGACAAGAGATCTGAAAGAGGGATGTATTTGCTTCCAGCATGCCTGTCAATATATTATATATACAGACAAATTTAGATAATAAAAATAGATAAATCCGGGCAAAATCGCTACTTAACTGATAAAGTTTCAGAGCTTCAATAAAAAGTGAAAACAGTAGATTAAGAATAGTTTTGAAAGCCATCCGGAGATAAATAGAAACAAATAAATTGGCAGGTTCACCAATGGTGATATTACATCCTCAAATATTAAGGCTATAAGCACCACCTACAATTCTTCTAAATTGTATATTATACTTTATGACAATATATACTTTTAGATCTAAATGGAAGTAGATAACTAAAACAATTAAATTTAATCAGACAAAGAGGTAATTTTTTTTTTTTTTTAACTTTACAATGCATGATACATGTCTGTTTAGGAGATAAAGAGGTGTATGAATGATAATACTGCAATGCATAACCTAATCGGGAATCATGATGACGTTTCTCAAAATATAAAGAGGAAATCTTTGGACTGTCTGCCTCAGAAGAAAAATAAATCCTAGATGATCTACCAAACCAGAACATAGTCCATGGATTTTTACCAATTAATCACTGCCCTTGAACTTAAGTATTTAAATGTGTGCCAGAAGGGCATAGTTGAATAGGACCCAAAGGGACCAGTTATGCTGAGTGACCACCTCCTGGTTATCTTAGCTCCCAAAAGTTATAAATGTCTGAAAAATATATCACAAGGCCAATGGGAGAAATAGTAACAATAAACTAAATGAGGAGGTGAAAATGTTTGAGACCAAATAAATCAAAATATATTAATAATAGCTGCACATGCATCAGTAGATTAACAATTAAACTACAATAAACATGGATTATTGGAATAATTATGTTTTTTAAAAGGGCATTAGCTAACTGCAATAGACGATGAAGAAATAAAGTTTAATTAAATAAAGAGAAGCTATTAACAATTAATTATAAACATACTTTTTTTTAAAGGAAAAAAAAAATGACAACTATAACAAATTTTTAAAAGTTTGTAAAAACGTTTTGCTAAAATTTAGTTTTTATTAATCTTACCTACCAGGATAAAATATCTTCACAAAAATCGAATAAACCATATGAGATCCTATCAGACACAGGCGTACAGTAGGGCAATGGTTTGGCTTGCATGTAATTAATTTAGCTTTAGAGAAAGTGATCGGAGTCAGGAATTTGACTGACAGAAAAAATCTTCAACCAACTAGTAAAACTCCTACACTACACAGATAGTATTGATATCACTGGAGATCACTATTAAAGGTCATATCCTTTTTTTGTTCTAGAAAAACCAGTGAAACGATTAGGACTTATTGTTAATGAAGAAAACAAAAAAAATAGATGATCTCTGGTAAAAAGCATGAATAGCTTTGAATGAAGGTCATACTTAGCCACACTAATTCAAATAAGTCTGATTTTTTATACCTAGAGAGTTATATAATAGGGTCCTTAGTTTCATATGATAATAAGCTCAGAACAGAGATGAAAAGGGTTCTGTAAACAAATAAATGTTGCTTCAGACTTGGCAATAAATTATCCTAGTCATCATCTCAACGCACAAAAACTAAATTCAACATGAATCTCAGAATAAATATTGTAATTAAGAAGACTTGAAGAGTGAGATGGATAGGGCATGGAAGATGGCACTGATGGGATCTCTAAGAAAATTAACTCCAGTGGCGGATCCAGGGCAGTGGGCAAAGAGGGTGACAGCCCAGGGCCCATGCTACAGACAAATTAAATAAATGACTTATACATTACAGATTAATTTATAGTTATAGGGGTCCCCCGGACCCTTCCTTTCTCTTGGATGGTATTCCATACCTCCCAAAACCACCGGCAGCCTTCCGACCTAACCAAGGGGCCCCTGCAATAATGTATCACCCAGAGCCCCGCAAGGTCTAGATCCGCTACTGTTTGATTCCATGGACCTAGACGAATATAAAGATTATGTGGCAAGCGATCCAAGAAGTATTGGGAATTAGGACTTGATGGTGACCACAAAAATACAAATACTTGGCAAATGTTGATTGAGGAAAACGGACTCTATGTCTTCACAGCGAACGATTTCCATCAGTTAGACACTAAGATCAACTACCCATACCGCAAAGGCAGAGAGGGACCACAACTCATTTTAACCTCCTTAATAAAAAAGGATGAAGGTGGTCTTCATGTACCAAGAAAATGGAAGAATCGGAATTTTAAAGTTGAAGATTATTTATCAGTAGTGGTGGCATGATAGTTCGGCTAAAAACCATATTGCCAAGAGGCAAGAAAAGACAAAAAAAATATTGAGGAAGCAGAAATCAGCAATAAGTTGTAATGCTGAGCTAAATAAAATAAATACTTAAAAATCATGTCATATCATTTGACAGCACTTACTTCTTTGCAAGAATAAATCATACAGTGAACAAAATAGTCAACAAAACAAAGTTAAAGAGATTTTATTAATCAATGATTAAAAACAGCTCAACAATATTAAAAGATCTGTTGGACGATTTAAAAAGAAAAAATAGTTGGAAAGTGTTTTCAAAACTTGACAGCATCAATATAAATAACCTGAAAATTGGCAATTGGATTATTGTGACAAACAGCTCTTTTGAAGATACACCTGAATATTTTCAAAACTTATATAATGTTTACATATTTATTGAAAAGCTAAAAATTGAGCTGAAAGTCAATGCAAAATACTGAAAATGATGGAATAATTAACTGAAGTTACAGAATTGAAGATATCAAGAATTTATATTAATTCAACTAAATAAAGAAACTGAATTCATACTTGATTTCATGCTCAACCTAAGTTTAAAATAAAGAAATGTAGAAAATTGAAATTATCTTAATTCCATTTTCAAAAGTAATTTAGAATAGGGCCCAAAGGTGTTTTTACTTTCAATAAAATGTAAAATATGATTTTAACAGCAAAAACAGAATGAAATTAATTCAAATAAATTTGTTGAATATCTTGAGTAACTTCGAACAAAATAATAATTGGGTTTTAAAAAACCCGTTATTATATATTATACCGATTAATAACATTATACGAAAATGACTTGGATGATTAAACTACAGCAGGTTTATCATTCATGTTAAGCGTTGTGATGGTTTTTAACAGGGAAAATTTAAATAATTATAACCGACACAATTGAAAAAAAAAAAATTAAAGACAAATGGGAAATTATAAGAATATACTCTTAAAAAATACATCAACACTTCTATTAAAATAAAAAAAATTTGCCCTGCACAAAATATTATAAACCTAAAAAATATTAGTTTTTTATAAAGAAAAATAAATTATTCGAATAACTCAAGTTTATATTTGATAATGCCAAAGCCCATCTCCTGAATAAATTCCTCAGTATAGTGCTTGAACTACAATATTCAACACAAAAATAATTTCTAACTTAATAACAACAATAAATAATTAAAATATATAATTATTTAATAAAAATATATTTATGTTTCTAAAGAATTTTTACATTTTGTTGGAGAGAAAATATTAAAAAAGTTATCCTAACTATCCTCTTTACCTTTTTTCTAATGTCCTGAAATTAGTGGAGTTAATTAAACACCAAACAAAAAAATTAATAAAAATATTTGTTTTCTCATAATATAAAATGATAGATCGCATATGTTTTACAAAAGCTCAATATAAGCTTTAAATTAAATTAATCAAGAATAATTTTAGCCTGAAATGCTGCTATGTACTCAGAAAGTACAAATATTTAAACTCAGTAAAAGTAAATAGATATATCAAAGGAAATCAAAGAAATATTAGCAATATTCTACTGAAGTAATTTAATACTAGCTGACATTCACAACTATAATATGTCAAAAACAACCAAGCAAATGTCAGAGGAGCAGAAATATTGTTATAATTGTTACATAGCAGACAATTCAGAAAACAAAACCTAGCACTACTATGTTTCCGTTCGCCAAAAAAATCATTAAAACTGAATAGCAAATGCTTCCCTTCAACTTAAGTATATGAACATTTCATTGAAGTAATCATATACAGAGCCTATAGTTTTTAGGAATACAACTGCTGTTTAGTATTGAACTCATAGGTAATAATATAAATACACTATACAAAATATTGAAATGCAAAGATCATATCTTAGATAAAATGTTTAACTTATCAGTTGAGCTATGCATTTCATAGATGAAAATATAAATGGAACATTCAAAAACTAGTATTTGTTTTATAAGGCAATATAAATTCTTTTTTCAAATTCATCGAATGAGAATGATGGTAAAATTCAGAGATAAAGAATATCAATAATTAAAAGAAAACAAATTAAAATATTTCGAAAGTGATGTTTTCTGAATAAATTGTTTATATTTAAAAATTCATCATATATCATAAAGAAAACTAAGCACTAAATTAGGGCGTGGTCTACTCAGTTCATATAGGTAAATTAGAAAAATCACGATCTTTTAAAGAAAAGCATTTATTAATAGAGCCGAAAGTAATAACCAAAACATCAACGGAAAATTGGTAAATGCCATAAGATTATTTATGAACAATAAATCCGGAAGGTTATACAGAAGCTGATCATATCAGATACCTAAAACTAATGTATAGTATCAAATTACTCTAATCATTAAGATAAGGGACTATTTCGTAAATACGTATAAGAAAATATGTTTTAAAGAAATTAAGTAATGCAATAAGCCCCAGCCACTAATCAAAGCGAACGAAAATCGATTAATATTGGCGCACAAAATGCTACTTTCACTTGTTTATGAAACTTATCAACGTCAAATTAAGGCAGAAAGAGATAGTAACGTAAATTTATAGATAATAAGTGGGATCCTTAACTTTGACACTCGACCAAGTAATTTGTTTACATGTATCATTAAGAAGGTGCCGGTGTAGATTCTCGAATATGAGCTATAAATTAAATAACTCCATTACATAAATACTATGACTACATACTATACTAAAGAAACTGGAGTATAAAATAGACTCACAGCGTCTGACATGTTGGCTGTAGGCTGCGAACGTCAGTTATAAGTAACACATTGACAGGAGGTATTCCAAGAGGCGAGATTATAGAACGAAGCTTCCACCACTACGCCTCCCAGGAATATACTGACTGAACTCAAAGCGGCTCTTCGGACGTCACACTGCGTCACAAAGCCGAGTCGGTTCGGCCGGAGGAAGCCGAACAGTGCTCGTCAATACTGCCACTATTTGTTAAGAATTTTCGCTTTTATACAAAAATTTTCTTTGTCTTTCAAATATAAATAATCGAACAAAAAAAACATTTTTGTTTTTGTTGGGATATTAGAAAACCAAATATACATTATTACGCTCACAATGTACTCGCACAATATTTATAAATATTTACCTTTTGGGAACTAAACACTATGTTGTTATTAATTTTGAAACAATATTATATCCAAGCAAAATTTTGGTTTAAAAATTAACTTATGCTAAGTATAGCCAAGAGGCTAGGAAGGGTGGGAAAAAAAAAAAGATACCACTACTTTAGCGCTTCTTGCAAATGACGAATTTAGGTCAAATATTATGGATGTTTTTTTTTCTCCAAAATAACCGGTAATTTGTGAGAAATGACTGGTTATTCGGTGATTTTTGCCATTAGTTTACCGACGATCTGGCTGCATTTGTTTGCTTAATTTGGTAAGAATGAGACTTTGGTACGCGTACCCCTTTCAGTAGAATATCACCGTGTTAGTTACTACCAATAATAATACCGGACCTCTTCCTCGCTTTACATTACTGTGTACATTAAATAATATGAGGCTTTAGATGCAAAAGGGGGTAAAAATCCATATTTGAAATTTTTTCAGGAAACCCCAAAATATACAGGGATATCTCCTCTTCTGAAACTCAACCAAAACTGTGAAAGTAAAATTAGCTTGTATTTAATACGTTTTGAGGTACCTAGCATTTCCCACCTTAGAGAGGAGGCTAAACAGTTTGGAAAACATTAGAAATATAAAAAAATATATAAATAAATGGATTTACCTTCTTTTGGGTCTCCACGCCATATTCAAGATTCTTAAAATAAATATTCATATTCAGTCGTATTAAAAATGTTCAACATCCACCGAGTTTCAAAAGGTCATCGAGATTTATCAGCATATCTTTTTAAAAATTATACTCGAAATCCGTATGTTTGAATTCGATGGTCTCAGGAAAAAATTAGGATTATTAAAATGAAATTAGGCTGATAACCTTATTACACACACAAAAAAAAAAAAAAAAATACACAACAAAACTTGAATTGGATAACTTTTGTTTCAAAAAGGTAAAATAATTTCAAATACCTGGATACATATATTGCTATAGATAACATGAAATTGACATGAGTATTCAAACAGCTTATATTTTGCCTTCTCTGTTCCAAAGCATTCTAGCTCAGGTCAATCTTTTCTTCCACCTAACCCCTTCCACAGTTTGTGGACAAATCCGACATCCAACCTTCAGCATACTGCTGGTCAACCCTCAGCATAGTGTTGATCAACCAGTGCGGTTGCCAAACCGCAATCAGTGCGGATCGACTAGCAGGTTTCGGCACTGCTTTCAATTGAAAATGAACAAGCTGGAGAAATTAAATTTTTTTAACAGAAAAATCTAGGAAAAAATAATTTAAGTATGTAGTCGAATATGTTTTACACCGTTTTTCAATGTCAAAAATTTAATAGTTTAATTAGACTACCAAGTGCGTGTAATCAATTAAACTTAAGCATTGGCGTAACTTAAATGGGCACAGTGCTGTCGGGCACCCAGCTGCCACTCTCTGAGAGCGCCAAAAAAGAACTGAAAATATAAAAGGGAAGATTAAAAAAATCCTGTTTTTATTTAGTTTACTGAAAGAAAATCTACAGTTTAATAAAGGATGAAAGATGAATGTAACTCAAAGAAGCAATAAATAAAGGAATGTGGCGGTGAAGGGAATCTAATGACCTAATGTTTTTATCACATCTTGTAAAATCGTCCTTTGTTTATTTTAGGACATTCTAAAAGCGAGAACACTAAAGGAACCACACCACTGGCGCAGCACTGTCGCTTCTCCCTCACCAAAAGTACTAATTTTCCCCTTCGTCCCTCCTCTGACAGGGCTGTTTTCGAACTACCCTTACGGTTTTCGTTTTTAGAGTCGCTTGGATCAAGCTAATTACTTTGTTCCGTTTTAGTAATAAGAGCAAACAATCTGCCATGCATTATACTCTTTAATCCGTGCTTTTTATGTTGAACACATTGTCACATTGCTTTACTGAAATACCGATAGACTAGGTCAATAAATGTCAAAGGGGCGCACTTCTCTACTGTTCGTACACGGGTGCAAAAAATCCAGTTACGCCACTGATCATAAGCAATACATGTTCAAATTATCTCTACGACTTTATGGAATTAAATGAGTTATATTAAATAACTATTAGATTTCCATTTCTTTCATTATTCTTATAATTTCCGTGACCTAATCAGGCATAAAATTGTGCTTCTGATATTTTCCATTTCGAGTGCTTATTTCAATTTAATATTGTAACTTTATTAATAATAATATTGACTGTCTAGTCAAAATAGATAAAAGTTATTCTTTGGATAAATGGTAATTTTAGTTTACAGTGAATAGAATACACAGGTAAATCGAATATCTTATTGTTTTGTTGAGAAAAAAGTTATGAAGTATGGGAGGGGGGTTCCAGAAAAATATGTTTTATTATTTAAACAGGCGGCTCAATTTGTGTCCTTGCCCCGAAACCCGTAAATACCTAGTTACTTACGCCCCTGAATAATACCCAATATTTTTCTTTTAAAGTTTATTATATCAAAACTGATCTAATTTGAGTAACCATTAATTCCTAAAGTAAACTAAATGTAAACATAAAGTAATTGAATAGTAGTAAATATAAAGTGAAATATAATAAATTATGAAATAATTAATGATATCATTACCAACAACAAATTAGAGTTTTTGACGCATCAATCTTAGAAAAGAAAAATTAATAAAAATTAATGTTGCAGCTAAGATTTATAAAAAACAATCTAGATTTAAGGGACGGGCTTAATCCAATTGAAATTACAGGACATGAGCGTATTCAGGAGTGAGGGGCAAGATGGGAAAACTTCTTCCTTTCTAACGAAGAACAAATTTCAAATTGCATAGCTAATCCTCGCAAATAATTATTTTTAAAAATAAATCGTGTTCTTTTGAATATTATTGTAAATTATTGCATGGCACCATGGATCCCCTCCACCCCCCGCTCTACATGAAAGAATGCCCTTCCGTCTTATGTTTTGAGCAGGATACGCCTTTGGAACAGCATGTTTTTTGCCGAAGTTGAGACAATAAGATTTGAGCATAAATATCAATCTTACTTCCGTCAGACATTTTTTAAAGAGAAAAATCCACTCAAACAGATAAATACGAGTTATTTTTACCATTGAATATAGTTTCGTGAAAGATTTCAAAACCTAATCGACCAGAAATTGATATCTCATTAATCCTATGATAATATTTCGTGTTATCGAAATATAATATGAAGTATTGTTTAAAAATAATTTTTAATCCTACAAAATGCATCTCTGAAATAGACTATACTGTTAAAAACCGGCTGTAAAATAGTTCGATTTTTGTCCACTGAAGCACTGTGCGGTGCTAGATCTGGACTCGAGAATGCTGAGGTGCTGCCTCAACACTCTCGCTGACACAACCTCAAAACAAATATGTAGTTTATTTTAACTTCATTAGGAACAGTATATTATCAATATTAAAAAAATATATTTAATTAAAAAATAATTAAAAGCGATTTTCACTTACTTTACTTATTACTTACGTTAAATATTTAATCAATGAGAGACTGGTTAGAAATATTCATTCAGAATTTTGGATGTGTATATAGTTCTTTAGTATTTCTAATTAAGTTTGTGATTATAAATACCCAGGGTTGGCAATGTGCCGTTTCTGTTTTAGCTGTCTTCAGGAACAAATCTATTGACTTTGTCTAGACGTATTACGTCAATTCTATAATATCTGTCAGTGACGCAATACAGCTCTACCCCAGCTGAATTTGGGTTTAATTTTAGTCATACGTTTTCAATCGTCTAACAGCGAATTTTAAACTTTAATTACTATTTAGAAAACAATCTTTTAGTCATTACAAAAAAAAAAAAAAATTACAAAAAAATATGCGCGTAAGTTTTGATAGATAAAGAGATACATACATGGACGTAACAAGGCTAGGGTAACCGGAGCAAGACCGGTGCAAAAAATGTATCGTAACCGTGATACTTCGTTCTTTTGTTTTCGTACTGTATTTTCAGATTGCAAAAGCAGAGCGCTCTTTTTCTAAATTAAAAATAATTAAAAGTTGTATGAAATCAACGATGAGTCAAGATCGACTAGCAGGTTTGGCACTGCTTTCAATTGAAATTAACGAGCTAAAGAAATTACTTTCTAAGCTCATTAATATTTCTTTTTCACAAAAAAAAAAAATCTAGCAAAGTCATTTCAGTAGTCTAATATGATCTAAACGGTATTGCAATGCCAGAAATTTAATAATTAGACTTTCTGAAAGTTCAATAGTTATATTAACTGTATAATAAAAAATTTAAAATAAATTCTTTTGATAAATGGTAATTTTAGTTTACAGTGAATAGAATTCATAAATCGAATATCTTACTGCTTTATTTGGGAACAAATTTATGAAGCGTAATGTGGGGAGGCTCTAGAAAAATATGTTTTATTATTTACCCAGAGGACACAATTCGAGTGCTAAATGCCTAGTTACGCCCCTTAGATACATAGATGTGTAGTTTACTTTTCAATTTGATACAGAAGATTATTTTATTGTGGCTTACATATTTATAGAATGAACTTATGCTTACGTTCGTTTGTCGAGCTGTTCTAACCATTCGTTTGTGTGTGTATGCAGGAACGTCGCGTGGGCGCCACGGATCGGGTATAACAATTAATGCCTGTGTTATGTTATTTTTTAATAATTCAAATTACAACAAGCCAGCTAGAGATTCAAAATTTATCGATCATTGGTGAAAGGGCAAAGATATGAAACTAGCAAACACGCCCAAATATGCTAGTGGCCGATTTGGGAGGATATAACGGGGCAAAAGGGCGTCTGGTAAAATCTCGTCCTGGGCGCTTATAACCCACGAAGCGGCTCTGTGTGTAAGTGTGTGTATATAAGCACTATATGTATTTATAAGCATTTATGTACATGATAAACTTAACATAATATGTGCTGTTCAATATTATTAAAGCGGAATCATTCTTTAAAATATTATAAATTATATTCACTCAACATCTTGTATCTATAATTCATAGTCATTTTTAAAATAAAAAAACCTAATTTATTAATTTATTTTTGCTTATTAATTTATAAGAGCGACACTATGAACTCGCCTAATCTTGTACAATTCTGCAAACAATAATAAAATATTATATCTTTAGGTAAATCTGTGTTACATAAGAACTAGTTTCCCCCTTTATGATGCCAAGATTGATAATTTAAAATGAGGAGCTCACATCTCGGTTCAGCGTAAGCATCCTCATTAAAATTATTCTAATTTAGTGCAAACTTGGTGGAATTAATTTATATTTTGCCGTGGTGATTACAGAATTTAATTTCTTTTCATCCAATATGTCTAATTCAATATCTTGAAGGTATACTAGTACTTCTGTGAACTGAAAATAAATCTAAAATCTGCTTTTTATTGTAGCTTTTAATAGTTTAGCCAATATTGTCATTCACTGAGAAGACAAAATCATAAATTGTCTCTTGAGGAGGTACCTTTTATATTTTCCTATTCACAATATATATTTTTTTAAATATTTCACCGTCCGTTGTATATTTTTTAAAAATATTTTACCATTTAAATATTTTTAAAGTATGAATACAAGGGACGTTGGTACAACACTTTATGGGGGGAGGGGGAATCTAAACTTTCCAACAATTTTAACCGGATTTCCCGACAATAATTTCCTATTCTATTCAAACACAACACTCTATTGATAAAATCCCAATATCTTAACTTAAAATTTATTGGTATTGGTTTTTAATTTTAGTAACTCCTTCAGTAAGCTGTTAACCACTATTTTCACTGTTTGAAGTAGGTTCTCAAACTTCTCAACTTTTTGAGGTGATAACCCACCCCCTCTCCACCACTTCTATCGCGACATCCCTGTCAAGTAATCAGGACCACATCATACACCAATTCATTATTTTTTTTGCTAACTGTTATGATTCTATCTTCAACTTATTCTCCATTAGTTCTGGATTGAAATAAGAAATGAACTTATCAAGTATCCTCACTTCAGGAGAAAATCCAATTTTCCAATTCTCTAATTTCGCCTATACTTAAAACCATATGATCCCTTAAGGTGAAATGAATAGAGCTGAGCACGTGCTCATTCCTGAAAAAACTGAGCAGATGCTCCGTTCGGATGGGAATAAATAGAAGTTATCCAATGGAATACTTGGCTGAGTGTATAGAGCACATGCTCCAAATATGGGCTGATTATTGATTCGGAATACCTGCTCAGCTTTCTAAGTGAATAAAACTGAGAACGTGCTCCACTATGTGAGTAGGTACTGAGTAAAATCCCGATCTACTCTTTCTTAGACTCAGCATTTTACGGAGTACCTACTAACATAGTGGAGCATGTTCTCAGTTTTATATCTATATTCTGAGTACATATTAAATAAATACACACATGCATATATATAAACAAGGAAGTTTATATGAACTATAGTCAGATTCCTCACAGAAAAGAAGGAAATATAAATTTTGTGTTATTTTAGGTAAGTCGCATTTTATGCGTCCGAGGTGTAGACCGAGGCGTAGGTAGGAGGATTGCATTCTTCAGGATTTGGGTTTGGATGAGGAAACAGCGATTAGTGGTATCGGCATCGAACCTTCGGATTTACTAAGCCTTTATTTATTTATATAATCAAGTGTTAAAGACATATAAAAAAGTTATAAAAATACAGTGGCACACGGAGCCCGTATTGACATAATCAGGCGTCAGTTAAGGTGTTCAAGCTTTTTAATGATTGTAGTATGTTCATCCTAATTGTAATCCGTTTATTTCAATAAAATAAAAAACATTTAAACAATTAAAAACTATTTTTAAAAAACTTTAAAACTATTATTATTTTTTTTTTTTTTTATTATCTTTTTAACCAGAACCTTCACTTAAGCTTTAATAATTAAAAGAGCGGAAGATATTATTCGCTGAGAAAAATGACACACCTTTTCATGGAATTTTATTCTAGATCCAGTTAGAAACCCACGTTAATTTAATTAATTGCTCCAGAAATATCATTTAAATACTTTATCTCTTAAAGACTTGTTATTTTCGTAAAATAATCTCTTCCGGTTGCATATAGTGTTAAATTATGAATGAGTTATTTTTATTTTTCCTTACATCTGATCCGCTTTTCTTGAATATTTTTTGAAGCATGGAAAGTCGAAACATGGGCTGTTAGGGAATCCAGACGATTTTATTTTTTATTTTTGATAGAGACATGTTATAGAAGCTTTTCGATTCGTCGTGAATCTATTTGAATCAAAAACTTTTTAGTTGATAAAGATAGTCGATCTGCAGCTCAGTAAGAACGACTAATATGTATATATGTGTATATATATATATATATTTTTTTTTTTTTTTTTTTTTTTTTTTTTCTGTTGGCTCTACAGATCTTGTAGATCTTTGGCCGCCTGAACCAGCCTACTCCACCCCTGCCTATCTTGGGCCAGTGCTTTCCAGTATGCTGCATGCGTCTCTTTCGTATCTTTGTTGATCCTATCCATCCATCTGGTTTTTGGCCTACCACGTGGTCTCTTGCCAACTATTGTGGCATTCATTGTTGTGAAAAGGCGTCCTGATGGATTGCTTCGTGATACATGCCCCGCCCATCTTATCCTCCTTGCCTTTATATCATGAGATATTGACAGACCAATTTCTGTAAGCAATTCTTTATTGGTCTTTCTTCTCCATGATTTTATATTCTGATCCCATATCGCTCCGGTTATCGTGCGGAGGACTTTTCTTTCAAATCTCTCGATTCTGCTTTCTTGGGTGCCGGTTAGAGCCCAGGTCTCGCAGCCGTATATCAGAACTGGTCTTATCACGTCATTATACACCCTTAATTTAGATTTCTATAGGTTTTTCGGGATTTCAGTACTCTTGAAAGAGAGAAGAAAGCTCTATTTGCGCTTGTTATACGCTGGTCTATCTCTGTATGCTGGTCATTGACTGAGGTTATTTTGGAGCCGAGGTATTTAAAGCTGTCTACTTTCGGGAATGTTCTGCCATCCACTCAGATACTATTGTTGGGGTGGATCCTTCGGCTAACTATAATATATTTTGTTTTATCTTCATTTACTTGCAAGCCGATTTTCTCTGCTTCTCTTAACAGAGTCTTAGCGACTCTCTCAATATCCTCTTCATTGCTTCCAAGGACAGCTATGTCGTCCGCGTACGCTAGGATTTTGTGTTTTATTCCGATGTGCACCCCTCCATTTTCGCATGATGTTGTTCAAATCACCTTCTTAAGGGCTAAGCTAAACAGCATCGGTGAGAGTCCATCTTCTTGCCTCAGACCGTTTCTAGCTTCAAAGGCTTTAGATACATCTCCTTGTACCAGGACTCTGCATTTGGGGTCGTTTGTATACGCCTTCCCCAATCTCACCAATTTTCCGGGAATACCCAGCTCAGTCATGATTTTCCATAGGCAGTTTCTGTCCACGGAATCATAGGCTGCTTTAAAATCGACAAATAAGGCGTGCACATCTTGCTCTACTTCCCATCGTTTTTCGAATACCTGCTTTAAGATAGAGATCTGGTCTAGCGTGCTCCTTCCTCTTCTGAATCCTGCTTGGTGGTCGCCTATTATATATTCATAGTGGGGATATATCCGGTTTAGCAGGATATTGGTCATTATCTTATAGGCAACCGGAAGGAGTCCTATACCTCTGTAGTTACCACATTACTATATATGGACCCCTTCTTTAGGACCCCTGTGTTCCAAGCCTCCGGTATCCTTTCCTCCTCTCGAATTTTCTGGATTAGTTCTAATAGCTTGGCTCTTAGAGTTTCGCCTCCACCTTTAAACAGCTCTGATGATATGCTGTCCAATCCTGGGGCCTTTCTTCTTTTAAGCCTGTCGATAGCTATTTCCACATCCAGAATGTCTGATTTTTCAACCTCTTGAGGATTGAGGTCTTCCGCGTGGTCTTCTTCGTTTGTGGGGTTCCCTTGGTTGAGAAGCTGCTGGAAATGTTCTTTCCAGATGCTTAATACATTTTCTTTGATGCCATCAGTTTGCCATCCTTTCTTCGCATTTGCGTGTTTCTCGCTTTATATCCTACCCTGAATATAAAGATGATGAGGTGAAGGATGATTCTACCTTTCTTTCCTGATGTCTGTGTAGAATTCACATATATTTCCGGCCTGCTAGTTGTCCTCAATATTTGTAGTCTTTCTTTGAGGAATCCTCTTTTTGCTTTTCTTATTATCCTGTTTGTCTTTGTCCTGGCGGCTGCGTATTTCTCCAACGTAGCTTGTTCAGCTTTGGCTAGGGAAAGAACTTTAATCTTTCTTCTTTTTCCACTGCCTTTTCACATGCTTCTTTGAACCACTTCTTGGCTTTTCGTTTCTCCTGAATACCTATTACTTCCTTAGCTGTTTCTTTTAGCCCGGTCTCTAATGCCTCCCAGTGTTGATCAACCGTGAGGCCCTCTGAGTCCAAGGGTTCGAATTTATTCTTCAGATCAATTTCGAATTTAGCTTTTAATTCAGGGGTTTTCAGATTACGGATTTCGTACCTGCTTATTTCTACTTGATCCCCTACTTTGTGGATTCGCTTCAGCCTCTGACAGAATTTGATCCTAATCAGAGTGTGGTCCGAATCACAGTCTGCTCCACGGTAGCTTTTTATGTCTTTGATGGAGCTCTGATGTCTCTTATCTATCAGCACGTGGTCAATGTGGTTTTACCACCTTTAGGGCTTACCCAGGTGTACTTGTAGATGTCTCTGTGCGGCAACATCGTGCCACTGACCACTGGACCCTTAGCTGCTGCCTGATTAATACATCTCACTCCATTGTCATTGCTCGTTTCGTGAAGGCTTTGGCCTCCAATAATGGGCCTGAATCGGGGTTCTCTACCTATTTTGACATTGAAGTCACCTATGACTAATTTTATGTCATATTTTTGGTCCACTACTTTTTCTAGCTGATCGTAAAAATCATCCTTCACCTCATCATCTTTATCTTCAGTTGATGCATATACATTAATAATTCGTAATACACTTATCCTCTCGTTAATCGGGGTGAAGTTTATAACTGATGTACTTGTAACTGGACTAACTATAAATCCAGTGCCAGCTGTTCCGTTCATGGATTATATATATTTATATATTTTATATATTTATGGTTTATGTGGGAATTAAAGAAAGAGTGGGACAAAAGTAGGCAGTTGTGATTTGAAAACATAAACATAGTTTCATGAGCCCGAATAAGTCTGGGTGTGTGTGTGTTGGATCAGTGCGAATCGTAAAACTGAATTCCATGGTGTTAGTGTAGCTACAAAAGTTACTAGCCGTGAGCCACAAAAAAGAGTATAATAGTAAATCACTATTATTTACAATAAACTGATTTGTGGTATTATATTCAATAATTCATCCAACCATTTTGTGAAACAGACTAGAGCTTCCGTCTTCATCATTTTTTCTATTGATAGTGATGCATTTGATCTTTTAATTAATCAAACTCCAATGTTTACATAGTTTGCTAATCTGTTGAGTCATGAAAAACGAAATCGCCAGAAGCGGATAAAAGTTCGCAAGGCCTGTGGTGCAAAAATACGCATTATGTGAGCGTGCTTTTATTCCACTATACAGTGGTTTATCTCTAATTACAAATTAATAGCTCTTACTCTATTGTAGGTTTTAATACCTAAAATATATGTACCTCTACCGAAAATTAAAATAAGAGGAAACCGCAAAACCAAGCGCTTAAAATAAGTATTGCTGACATCAACACCAAACGAAGCAGAAGCAGCTGAAAAAAAGGAACCTGTTGAAAAAAACCAAGCGGTAATTGGTTACTTCCAAACCAAAAAGAAATTTGCAAATTAAAGTTCTGATTCAGACACAAATATGACCTGCATAACAGCAGCCCAGACCTTTCTTTATAAGTCCATCTATGAATTAAAAAGAATGATAGGTTTACCTTGCTCCAGACAGGTAACTTTGTTGTCGTAAAGATACCAGGGAAAACAAAGCATTCTTTTCGGTTTTATGTTTTCAAAATTAATTATTTATAACATAATGGCTACGATGGAGTGTTATTATTAGAAACGAGTAGCCCATATATACCAATTCCAAGAGATTGAAGAGGACAGTTATGTTGATAACAAATACATAATACAAGCATAAATTTAAATTTAACGAACTTCCTACTTTAGCTCCAGCGTATCGGGTAAAGGTTGACAATGGAAGGATTTAGAAAAAATTCAATATCTCTGCTGATAATTCTGCAATGGAAGTGGCTCCTGGACAAGATTTAGTGAAGATCATAATGTATAGTCATCATGCAGAATATTGGAGAAATTTATGACCTTCTTTTGCTTCAACCTGTGGTGCCTCTCAGCTTACGGGAGCGTCTAGCAAGGACTGCCATTGATCTCAGTCTCATTTCCGCAGCCGTCACTCTACTCTCTTGTTTGCCGATCAGTGCCCAGCTCTCAGATCCAAACAGAAGTACAGGCAGGTACACAGACTTAAAGACATGGTGTTTCACATTTTTGCCCATTTCCGCTTCCCGACCGCAGTATTGCAAATCTGGTAGTAGACCGTGTTTGCCTTACTTGTCCTGTGTAGGATTTCTGTTCCCAGCTAGGCGAATTGCGTGACTACTTCCATCTTTTCTCCGTTACAATACACTTGGACATCTGTACTATTCCTACCTGTAGGATCTTGCTCTTGCTGTTGCTGATAAGTATATATTTTCTCCGGAGTTCTTCATGCCATTCCTTTACTGTCTGGTGCAGCTTCTCCACGGAGTCCGGCAATGAGATCAATATCGTCAGCACACCGAAGAAGCTGTATCACAACGGTAAGTAGATTTTTTCGTCCTAGAAACCTCCTGTCAGTTCTTTTGCAGATTACTACAATTTCGTCCATATACGGCTTAGACTGTCACCTTGTTTGAACCCCCTAGCTATGTTAAAATATCTCCACTCTTGTCTTTGTCCACTCAGCATGATAATTCCTTAGGGCTTGGTATATGGACTTAATGGCTTCTACTAGGCTTCTTGGAACGTTTTTGGGTCTTAGTGCTTCCCATATTTCATTCCTTGGATCGGAGTGGAATGCTGTTTGAAGATCTTGGAAGGCGAGGTACATATTTTTATCCCGATCTCAGGATTTTTGCAATATATTTCTGAGGGAAAAAATGTGATCTTTGTCTGACGTCCAGGTCTGAAACCAGCTTGTTCCTCTCCTATTAGCGGCTCTAGTAAAGGTCTCAGTCTACTTTCGCGGACGGATGTATACATTTTGTATACCACTGTCGATAGGCACATGGGCCTGTAGTTGGAGCATTCAGCCTAGCTGCCTTTCTTGTGAATGGGAATATAATTTTATTATTCCCATATGGAATAATAACATTATATTCGCATTCTGTAGGAATCCTCATCTCGTCCCATGCTTTCTGAAAAAGTATTTTTAGAGATCTCACTAGGGCCATCCCTAAAATCCATAAATCCATATTTCAGAAGCTGAAATATGTCAGCACACCGAAGAAGCTGTATCACAATGGGAAGTAGATTTTTTCGCCCCCGAAACGTCCTGTCAGTTCGTCTTTTGCAGATTGCTGCAATTTCGTCCATATACGGCTTAGACTGTCCCCTTGTTTTAACCCCCTAGCTATGTTAAAATATCTCGACTCTTGTCCATTCAGCATGACAATCCTTTAAGGTCTTGGTATATGGACTTAATGGCTTCTACTAGGCTTCTTGGAACGTTGCTCTTAGTGCTTCCCATATTTCATTCCTTGGATCGGAGTGGAATGCTGTTTGAAGATCTTGGAAGGCGAGATACATATTTTTATCCCGATCTCAGGATTTTTGCAATATACTTCTGAGGGAAAAAAATGTGATCTTTGTCTGACGTCCAGGTCTGAAACCAGCTTGTTCCTCTCCTATTAGCGGCTCTTGTAGAGGTCTCAGTCTACTTTCACGGACGGACGTATACATTTTGTATGCCACTGCCGATAGGCACATGGGCCAGTAGTTGGTGCATTCAGCCTGGCTGCCTTTATTGTGAATCCTCATCTCCTCCCATGCTTTCTGAAAAAGTATTTTTAGAGATCTCACTAGGGCCATCCCTAAAATCCATAAATCCATATTTTAGCGACTGAGAATGCGATTTTATGCACCGACTTGTGCGGAAAAAATGAATTTCCCATGAGCTTGTCATTGTCCACACAAAACTCAATTAATCGGTGTCCACTATCATTCTTTACGCTGTCGCCCCCATTTAGACCCATAACGCCACGGCTCTCATGTGGTCGTTGCCTGTCCGTGCTTATGTCTCCTATACCGCCATTATTATGTTGTATTTCATGTCAGTCACTGTATTTTCTCAATAATAGAGAAATCAATCAATTTACATAGAATCTTCGTTACGGCTGAGTTTCATGGATCAAGCATCTCAGAACGCCCAGTTCCATAATGTGTGGGCTGTATTCCTGCTTTGTTCAGTTACGATTAATTTTGTGGAGGTCTTAACGGACTTGCCTATAATTCGTAGTTATATCGAAGGGAACGTAATAGAATATGCTAATAGTTAAAAGGATGGTATTCTAAAGTATTTCTCCATTAGTATACATTGGCATTCAGTATTCTACATTAATATACATTGGCATTCTGCTCTCGCATTCCTATAATCTCGTTCAGCTGCCCCTTATAAATTACTAGCATAAAATAGGTGAAGTGAATTAATCTGAGCATGTAGCCATTTCTCAAAAAATTGAGCAGGTGCTCTGGTTCGATGTGAATATGTAGAAGTTACACATTAAAATACTTAAATACTCAATTATTATTTATTTATAACCGATTTTCGTTTAAAACTAATTTTCTTTATTAGTATTTCACAATTCTTTTACCAAGCGTACGGAGCACGTGCTCCACAATTATAGATTAATTATTGGTTCGGAGTACCTGCTCACATTTCCAAGTAAATAAAACGTGAGAATGTGTGAGCAGGTGCTCAGTAAAATTTCTAAGATCTACACTTATGTAAAATGATAATAAAGAAAATTAATTTTGAACAAAAATAGGTTTTAAATAAATAATAACAGAGTATTTAAGGGTTTTAATGTGTAACTTCTATTTATTCACATCGAACCAGAGCACCTGCTCAGGTTTTTGAGGAACGTGCTCAGTTTTATTCACTTCACCTAATGCATTCTCCTTCAGCTTCAGTTTTTATTTCACGAAGGTTTTATTTTAAAGTATTCTTTCGTTTGAATAATTAGCGTAACGCAGTGTGAATTCGCTGTCTAAATAGCACTGCATACTGAAAACACTAAAGCGTTACCAACTCAGGTGTAAATATCCACAAAAACAGTGTACGCAACAGATAACAATCCTTCTTTTCCTTTTTATGAATTCCCTATTGGTAAGGGAGGGGAGGGATATGACTTACTTTTCAGCCGAAGGGAATACTTGGGCGGAGGTTATTGATTCCGACTCCTGTCCTAGTTGTAGAGGGCCCAAGCGATCGTTACCCCCTAACGCGGGCTAGTCCCTAGTGGCTTCACTGCCGCCAGGATTTACTTTTTCTCCGTAATTTGTATGATTTCATTATTATTTCGGTTAGTCTAAAGTATATTTTTTTTTAAATATTTACTAACCAAATTTTTTGAGTGAAAAATGTAGATATTTTAATGAAATAAAAAATAACTTTTATTATTTATAAAAACATAGCTTTTAATATTTATTGCACTGAATAACTTTAATTGGAATCGGAAGTCCTGAGGGATCCGAGTCGCATACTGGGATGGGACGAAACGGTCTTTTTCCAGGGCACAGCCCAAAAAAAAAAAAAAAAAAAAAATGAAAATTAATCTTTTTTACTCAAGCAAGTTTTTGCTTTCACTTACCTATATTTGAAATATATAGTAAGGAATGTATTGCGATCGAATCCGAGTTTTCAACGGAAAAACATGTTTAAGGTCCTCTGAGCCTAAATAACCAAGTTAGCAAAAGGGTGTGCATGCGGTAAGTCTAGCTCAAAAGCGAAAAGTTGTACAAAACTGAAATCACATATTTAAGATAGGTATATGCCTGAGATGTTACAGCAACTTTTTCACCAAAATCGATTCACTGGAAGTGCCACTTTATATTATCGATTTTACACATTTTTATTATTTTTTCGAAAAAAGCTCTAACGATTTTGATCAAATTCATTATATCAATGTCC
This sequence comes from Rhaphigaster nebulosa, assembly GCA_948150685.1. Taxonomy (NCBI): domain Eukaryota; kingdom Metazoa; phylum Arthropoda; class Insecta; order Hemiptera; family Pentatomidae; genus Rhaphigaster; species Rhaphigaster nebulosa. The sequence goes on from OX411307.1 coordinate 133,962,448, forward strand.
TTTAATATCAGCTAGGTCTTATTCTCATTGAAATAGTCACACAGGGCTTAAATGCCGAATTTTCAAAAGTTCTTCATTCAAAAAGTACCTTTAATTTTGTTTATTTGAAATAATTAACCGTCTCTGATTGTAAGTAGTAATACAAAATGGATACATATAAGCTATGTAACAATTTGATAATCAACTAAAGCAGAAAAAAAGAAGAAATATTTTTGCAGCTTGAAAACAAATTTCCGGTATTAAGAAATTATATAGTAATATAGATGTATAATATACCGTGGGAAAGCTAAATATTTTAGAAAAACTATTATCTAACTATAAACTTGTAGAAGGTAATAGAGAGTGTCAAAAAACGCATCTTAAGTGATTTGTTAGATTATTTAATGGAAACTAAATGGAATTCCCATGGAATCTAGATTTAAATTTATTTTGAGTAGTGAGGTAAGTGAAAGTTATGTGATGCGGGCACCAGATTATTTAGTATATATTAGGCTATATATACACGCAAAACAATTTTTTCTTGGTGCTAATCTATCACCAATAGATTCTGACGAAAACAAAGTTAAATTTTTTTATTATTTCAAATGTTACACCGTATTTAGTAGAACCTTTCGAAAGATTTCGTATAGCAACCATTTTTTTATGACGACTTGGAATTTTTTAAAAAATCTTATTTAAGGTTCTCAGTCACCTTTTTATTATTAAAAACAAAATAAAAATTCATTTGTGAGTTTGATTATGTGACGTTAACCAGTAACTGTTCTAGTTTACTATTATCCAGGAACTCCATCCAGCCACTTCCAACTGTTCAATTTATAACAATTTTACTGAAACATATTTTGTACGCTTGGTACATACATATTTCTGCGATGTTTAATTGCTTTGTTATGGTAAGGAAATTATAAACCAGGTAATATTACCAATTGGACAATTGACGGAGGAGGCCTAAGCGAACAGGAATAAGGATTTTAAGAAATTTCGGGAATCTCTAGGAAACAAAAAAATAAAAAAGAGGAAAGTTTCAGTGAAAGTGAAGACGTTTTACACCAACCTTTGCTGACATCAGATACTTATTTTTCCTCATAATATCAACTATACTTAAAGACTAAAGACTGAAAGATGGGCCAGAAACTTTAAATTGTTCTCAAACCCCTATGATCTTCTGACAGTTCCGATGACATAGAAGAAACAGATTCTAATAATGTATCACGTATTAAAGTATTTCGTTTTACTTATATTCTTTCCTAATAATCTAATTTTTTTAGTGTCTTTATTGAACAAAAGAAAACTTATATAATACCTTAATCACCAATGACATACATACCGCTAAGGACGAAAAAAAGTTAACCATACTCATTCTTTTTGCCTTCTCTAAAGCTTTAGAATCTCTGGTCATTCCACCCTCTTTACTAAACTAATTTGTTTTTCTAATAGCACTATTCGCTGGTTTCAATCTTTCCTTTCCAATCGGACTCAGGCAATCTCCATTGCTAATCCACCCCTATCTTCCTTCCTTATCCTATCCTCAGGAGTAATCCAGGATTCGAGCATTTCTCCGCTCCTATTCAATTCTATATCAATGATCCGATGACATTCAAATCTATTTATCCTTTCCTCCTTCTGAGTTATTAGTAGCGTTCACCAATATTCAGGAAGACCTAGATAGATCCTAGATAGAATACCTTGATAGATCCTAGATAGAAGATCTAGATAGATCCTAGATAGAATACCTAGATAGATCCTAGATAGAAGACCTGGGCATTCCTGAATATATTAAGGTTAAATGCTTTGAAAACTCAGACTATTGTTATCGGTTCCAATTCCCTCCTTAGATCTATCGCCACCTGTAATGAAATCTAATGAACACTTAAGAAGCTTTTATTTAGTTAAAACATAGTGTGGTACAAGAATATACAATTATGGATGCAAACAAGGATATAGCAATATAGTTACTTAATCACATGGTTACTTGATCACATGGTTACTTGATCGCATGGTTACTTGATCACAAATATATTACATTTTCCCCTCCCTTTAAATAAACTACTAATTCAGTTTATCAGGAAAAACTAAGTCTTTGAAATAGGATGGTTTCTTTATTATTCTTTTTGGCCTATTGATTTCCGGTATGGTATCTTGAGCTTCATGTGAATTTTCTAAGACAAGAGTCGGGGTATCCTTTCCAATCAGGGCTGATTTATCCTTTTGAACAGGAGAGACAGGCAAATCTTCTTCAGGCTGATTTTCTTCTTGCGGCAAGGTCAGTCTATCATCCGACTCTTCCATGGAAGTTTCCTCATTTATTTTAAGCTCTTTCCCATCACCTCGTGGTGCAAGGTGCCTTAAAGATACTGTGGACTCTCTTCCGTCTCGATGTTTTATCAAGCATATTGAGGATTTGCTCCAATTAATTCAACTTCCTCCTCTAAATCATCATATTTGCTTGCGCGTACCGGCTTGGATAACAAAACAGGATCTGGATTTAGTAACCATGACGGTAGGGTATCCCACTTATGGATCTACGAGCACACTTAAAGAATCTTTCATGTGGTGTGCAGTTTGTCGATGTACACAAGAGTTGTACATGAAGAATGATATATTCCATTAGTACATCTTTCCATTTTTTTTGTGATGAGGTATCATTCCCATAGAAATGATGAGGTAATATTTCGATTTCCTCAAGCTTTCGACCACAGCGGCAGCTTCTTTCTCAATGGCCGTGGCCGAGTGATGCTTTTCAGATTTTGAAAGGGTTCTTGAGAAGAAGGCCACAGGTCGTCCATCTTGACTCAATATGGCAGCTAATTCAACATCAGAGTCATTAGTTTCTTAAGGGAAGTTCCGGTGATACAGTCATAACAGCATCTGAGATGTCTTTTTTTATCGTAGCAAAATCGTCGACTGCTTTTGGAGACAGTGGAAAGGTAGAAGTTGTTACAAAATTCTTTATTTTCTCCGAAAATCGGGGTACTCACTTTGAATAGTGTGCAAAGAATCCTAAGGAGCGTTTTAGTGAGTTTGTATCATCCGGCAATGGAAGATCTGGAAGGTTTCAGGCGTTCTGGATCCGGTCGAATCGTTTTATGTGATACAACATGTCCTAGCAAGGGGATCGTGGTCTGGTTATATTTACATTTTTCATTATTTATTTCGGGTCCATATATAAATTTGTTTAAATTATTGTCATGTTCTGCTTTTGATTTCCCACAAATGACAATATCGTCAATATACGCATATGTACCACATAAATTTTCGTTTGATATAATATTATCAATCACTCTCTGGAAGCAAGTGACACCATTTGTAACTCCAAAAGGTAATCTATTGAAGTGATACAAACGGCCACAAGCTTCAAAGGCAGTATATGGTTTTTCTTTATCAGAAATAGGTAATTGATGATATGCCCTTCGCAAATCTACTGTACTGAATACATTGTTCATTGCAACTTTTCTGACTAGTTCATCAATACATGGAAGAGGATGAGCGTCTAACGCTGTGAATCTTTTTGTTGTTTGTGAATAGCGTATGACCAGTCGTTTCTATTTCTTCTCATTTTCTACGACAAATACCTAGGCTCTCCATGGTGAAACACTTTCTTCAATTCTCCCTGGTAACGTTCGGCATTTTCTTGTGCCATTTCCAGGGCCTGGGCCTGTCTAATAGCATCGTTCAGAGTTAAAGTTTTATTTTCAAGAAGACTCTGTCTTATGTGAGTAGAAGTTAAGCCATTGATAAATTAATCACGGATGTATTCGTCCCTATGCTCTGTTGCACTGACGGCTTTGAAGTCACAGTCACGACTTAGGTGTCTTAAAATCTGTACATATTGATCGATTGTTTCACCTGGTTGTTTTTTCTCACAGCCAATAAGTGTCGGGCAAACACTTCATTTTTTACTTTTATGAATGTAGATACATTCATTCAACAATCCTATAGCATCGTTACACAATTTACAATCAGTTATGATTTCAAAAACTGTCGGGGAAAGAAAATTTATCAATACTTTTAGTTTGTCGTCTTCGGAAGAGAATTCAGAAAAAGCAAGAAAATTTTCAAAAGTCGCCAGCCAATGGATCCAATCTTTAGCAGCGCTTGTTGAGTCAGGCAACGTCTCGAGTCGGGCTGGTCTGAGGTATTTTCCCACTGCAACACGAGTAAACACAACTTGAGTTTTATATTTTAACCTTTAACCGTGTTTAACGCGAAACGAATTTCCGTTTTAACGCTACTTTTTTTTTTCTTAACTAAATAAAATTGTAATGAAATCTAATGAACACTTAAGAAGCTTTTATTTAATTAAAACATAGCGTGGTATAAGAATATACAATTATGGATGCAAACAAGGTTATAGCAATATGGTTACTTCATCACATGGTTACTTGATCACATAGATACTTGATCGCATGGTTACTTGATCACAAATATATTACACCACCCTTCCTACTTTATTCTTAAATGAACTCCCCATCACTTTCAACTCCTCTGTCAAAAACTTAGAAATCACCACTGACCAAACCTTGTCCTGAAAACCCTATATCGCTCAAATCATTTCATCGTTTCCGCCATCTCCAACAACCTTCAAGTAAACTCCTCGCATCCTCACATAATTTTTCCCACTTTGACTAGGACTGTGTAGTATACGGTGGCCTCTCGATTGTGCTCGAGGGCAGATTGAAGCGAATCATGAATTGATTTTTAAGATTTGTCTTCGGTACCTCGAGGCCGTTTCATGTGTCCCACTTTTACGGGGAGTTAAAGTGGCTATTCCCCTCCAACCGCAGTCATTATTTCCTCTGGTCCTTCCAATTACAAACCATCAAATCTCATCTCAGCATTCTTCCTATATCTACAATCTCCTGCAATTCAAATCCTCAGTCCATTCACAGGAAGCAAGATCTCGTCCTTCTGACCTCTGTAACCCTCCCTAACGAACTAGAACATTTGAACGCACCTTTCTTGCTCGTTCCTCTCCCTCTGGAATTTTCTCCAGCCAAATATCCGCCATGCTCCTTAGCTATCCTCATTCGAATTCCTCCTTTTTCAAAAACTTACAGACGCTATTTTATATTAATATTATATAAAACATAATATTAATAATAATATTATATAAAACATAATATTAATATAAAATATAATATTAATATAACATACAATATTAATATAACATACAATATTAATATAAAATATAATATTTGTATGAAATATAATATTAATATAAAATATAATATCAATATAAAATATAATATTAATATGAAATAAGAACATATAAATTTATAATTTATATATGGATTAATTTGTATATTTATAATTTATGCAATAAATAAATAAATATGTAGATTCAACACTAACACTGATGTAGCGCTTCCCGCAAAAACTGGAAGGAACACAGAGAAGCAAATCCAAGTCAAGCAAAATTACCGCCTTTACACGTTTAATTAGCCAGTTTGGCAAATGTGTGTGCGCACCTTTAGATATTAAGATCCATTGCTGTTTTATCGGAGGTGCAGTTTTTGAATATTCCATAAATAAGATAGAGCAATCACGTATCAATTTATTTTAACTTTTCGTATTTCATTGGTATAATGTTCCATTTTTCGATTATTCCGATATGCCTCCGGGCTTAGTTGATAATACCATTTATTTTAAGATCGCGTGCTCTGGTATCCATTTTTTTTAAACTTTTCATATTTCTTCGATATTGACTTCCGTTATTAGGTTATCAGAGGCGCGGTTTTTGAAAATATATTTGTTTTTTATATGGAGGAGAGGGATTGTCGATTACATCGGTATTGTGATCGTTCATTTGGTTTTCGAAGATGCTAATTTTCAATTTCCAAATATTTCGCTTAGCTTTTACAGAATTCTTTGGTACGGGGATCGTTTATTATGTTTTCAAGGTGTGAATTCCTAATTCAACCAATAAACTAATGCCTTACGTCTTCTTTCGACTATAAGATAATCCACGGTCTTTTTACTAATGTATTTTTCATTCCTAACAATATTATTTAAATTATGTAATATGAATTGACCAATGCTAAGTCATGTGTCATTAAGCACAAGCAATTTTTTCCGATACTGACTTATAGTATTGATACTTTACTTGTATCAATCGGTATCGTATGCCCCAATTGGCAAATGTGTGAGTACACCTTTAGATATTAAGGTCCTTTACTGTGTTATCGAAGGTGCAGTTTTTGAAAATTCCGTAAATAAGATAGAGCAATCTACTTCCAGCCCCTTCCCCCCCCCCTCATTCCGCCATTCGCTCACTTTTGAAACATTCATTGCTCTGTTTTTTTTTCTGTTCTTGACTTTCAGCATCTGCTGCGTTCCATTGATGATCACACAACTTTCAAATTTGCAAGTTACAAATTGTACTTAAAATTTTCATTAGGATTTGAGGGCATCGGACATGTTTATTTTAACAACAATTAGCAATTCAAACTACGGAAAACACAGTTACTATCACGGTGACTTGTTTTTGGTATAACATGTGGGTGTATAAAACAATCCGAGCGTACAACTACATATTCCGTTCTCGATGCATGAGATCGGCGGCACACCAGTGTTACCAGATCTTCTACAGAATAAACAAACGTGATGGTCGTATTTTTTTTTTTTTTTTTTTTTTAAATCCTTGTCACTCGACTAAATTATGGGTCTGGAGTCATTATCAAAATATTATTATGCATGCAAATTATTGTACACCGCCTCTACCATCTGCTCACGTCGCCTCAGCTTAACATTCGGCTGAAACTACAAATCTATTTATTAGACGGTCATTCGACCTACGCTGCTCCATGGTGCACCGCTCCTCTGCTACCTATACAGCAGTTCACATCGGAAACTGCAGAGGTATCATAGGACTATACCTCGGCGCTACAGCTCAGTTCGGGCCCTGGCCTTCAAAAGTTTTTTTTTTTTAAACTTTATCAGGGAACTATTAAACGTAAAGAGTTCTATTGCCACTCAAATTATAGCTATTTAAATGTGCCATAAAGAAGTTTATATTCATTATCTTTCTAGAAAGAACATTTTTCATGATATTTGCCGAAAGAAATTCACGAAATATCGAATTTTCGTTTTTTGGAGAATTTTTTTTTTTTTTTGAAAACCTAATTCGGAAACTAGTAAACGTAAAGAGCTCTGTTACCAATCAAATTAGAGCTAGTTAAACACACCATAAAGTAGTATATAATGACTATCTTCGTAGGAAGAGCAGTTTCCATGATATTTGTCAGAATTAATTAACAAAACGGTGATTTCTCGTTACTGGAAAATTATTTTTTTATTGTTATAACTTTATATCGGAAAATATTTGACGTACAAATGTTTAAGATCACTCAAATTGGAGCTAGTTAAATGCATAATAAAGTAGCATATAATAATTATTTTCGTAGGAAGAGCTGTTTTCATGATATTTGCCAAAATTAATTAATTAATTAAAATTTGCCAATAGGTGGGGAAAAATGAGTGCTGACTTAAAAGCAAGTGGGTCCGCCGAAAATAATTTTCAATTTTTAAAATTATTGTGCGAGATCGAGTTTCAACTGTAGTAGTAACAAACAAAATCTATTGTAAAGACGATTGGGAAGGCTATTAACAAATTTTTATTTGACCTTGTTATGCATTTTTAACTTAAAACGTGATTTAAAAAAAATATATTGATTGAATCATGTCTATGTCATGAAGCCGTTACAAACGGAGCAGTGGTTTTGCTATCCTCGAAGGAGGTCCCAAAACACTTTTCCCTTGGAAAATATAACAGCCATATAACTTAGGAAATTGATAATAAATTGGTTATGGTATGTGACAAGATTTGGCCCTGCGGCAAAGGTCTGATGGTTGCGGAGGGTGTGGTCGATCGAAGAAGACTACGGCTGCGCCATGCACCCTATGGAACCAGGTCAGGGGAGCAAAGCTATTGAATTTGGGCCCAAGTCTCACTGCTACAGTTTAACTCGATCAAAGAATTGAATTATAACGGTTTAAAACATGTAAATGAAAAGCAAACATAAACCGTTTGCTTTGCGGTTTGCATGATTTATTCGAATCCTCCACCGGGTGAAGCATTCTTGTAAGAATATAAATTTATAGCGTTTCCAATAGTATATAATTTCCAATATGCTTTAGGAAGTTGAAAAATACGTTAAAGTTTACATTTTGAATTGCCTTTCCAATCATTGACTCTATATTGTCTTCACAATAAATTTATATGATACTACTCAGATTCCCCTTCTTGGCACACTATAATGAGCTACTATTTATTTCTGGATGATAATGAGGTGAAGCTTAACATCACGGTTCAGCAGACACAACTGCTTACTGAACACGGACCATCTAAATGCTACTATGAAATTTTTTATTTACCAAATACACATTTCTGTAATATTTAAGCACATACTTTTCAGCTGTAACATGTACGATGCAAGGAGGCACATGGTCATCTTTAGAAGACAAAATCTTCAAGAAATATAAGAAACAGTGGTGGAACTTAACCTCCAAGATCAACCTATATATATATAGGATATATATGTATATATATATATATATATATATATATATATATATATATATATATATATATATATATATATATGTATATATATATATATATTTATATAAAGTTGCTCCGTTAGACATACTTATACCATTATTTTTACATATTTGCGGAAGATTGATGATTAAGGAGGCGGAGAAATAATTGTTTTTTAAATGAATTTAGAGATGAGGTTTTACGAATGGAGTTGGGTAAGGAATTCCAGAAGGAAATTGCACACGTGATAAAGGATTATAAAAAGAAAGCAGTTCTGTGAGAAGGGTTATACAGGCTTCAGGACTGGGATCTGGTATTTAGAGAATGGACAGAGGAACAAGGAGTGAATAAATTGAAAATATACGGAGGCTATTTAGTTCTAAAGGATCGGAAATTCTAACGGGCCTACCGCGCTTCCCTTCTGGATCCATCAGTAAACTTGGCATACCAACTGAAGACTTGGGAGTATCTGGGGACCCTGAAAATGAATCTAATGAAACAATTCATTAGTCTTTTCAGGCGCATCTCAGGCATACCAGACAGTACCCCATATATAAGGCAGCTATAATCGAAAAGGGAAAATGAGGGAGAAAACTAGGAGCTGACAGGTTTTTGAGGGCACATAATCACGAAATCTTAGGAACTATTTCTGGATAGCAATGGATTTTCGGATGGTTTGAGAAATGTGGTTATTCTAACACATAGTCTGGTCTAAAATTATTCCAACATTTCTAACAGAGATATAAAAGTGAATTGGTAGGCTATTGAGGTGTAGAGTAAGGGATGATAAGGAAGGGAATTAAAAAGATGCTTGTAACCGATGAGGTTTTTGTTTTTTCTGCAATCAGCCTCAATTCGTTGTTTGCTGCCCTGGATGAGGAAGCAAGTCAGGGAGCTCCGAGGAGGCAGCCCCTCCACCTGACTCGGGAGATGTGGGCTAATAACCGATTCGAAATGAGCACGTTCGATAAAATATCCAATTCGAAAAATCGAATAAGAACTCTTGAAAATCTAAAAACGGCCCTTATTAACGCAGAAAAGTTCAATAAGTACAGTATTTCGAAATCCGCATGCGCGGTCAAAATCCCGATAGTAAATTTAAAAATATAGTTATTGAAAACATAATAAACAATATCTGTACCAAAGAAATTTCAACCGTAATAGTAATTCGAAATGCGCATGCTCGATAAAAAATTCAATTCAAAAAACGGAATCAGAAACTTAATAAATGATCTCTATATCATGGAAAACTTCAACAGTAACGGAAATTCAAAATGCGCTTGCGCGGTCAAATATCCGATATTAAATTCGGAAACATCTTGAAAACGTAGTAAATGATACCTATAACGATGAAGTTTGAAAACTAATAATTTAGTGGAAACGCTCGTGACCGAACAAAATTTAGGTAGTAAATTTGACTTTAACAACTTCGAAAACCTAATGAACGATCACCAAATCGAAGAAATCCACCCTCCCCCCCCCCCCTCCAAGTAAATAAAAACAATAAATATTTAAAAATAAATAGACAAAAATTTTATTTAAAAAATTTAAAGTACTTGAAATTAGCACTTAATATCGATTACCTAATAAACGAAAAAAATGTCGGAAGAAGAAGCCAAAATTATTTCAAAAGTCATTATTGTAATTAAAATGATTATTTTTCAATAATAAAATAAGTAAAATAGAATTAATTCATGTCCGGTTGAGTTACAATTGAAATGGAAAAAATTACAATTGAAATGGAAAAGGTGGCAATTGATTTGGAAAAAGTTACAATTAACTTGGAAATGCTATATTTTTTTATCCTAGTTTTATGTCGCACTTAAAAGGGGAGTGCACGGTGTGTCCGTCGTCGATTTTAATAAAACTTTTTTGAGTGTGTCTACATCGAAAAAAAGTTGATCCATATCCCATGGTTTTATTCAATGGCCCTAGGAGCTGAGAAAAAATATAAAACATGCTGAAAATGCTTTATTTTATATCTCGAGTCCAGCTAAACATTTGCTTTTTAGAGAATATTAAAGGAAAAGTATAAATATTATAAATGAACTGATTTTTGGCTAAATAAATGTAAAAAAAGGGTTTACATTACTAAATATACTAACCTTACAGATTTTTTCACACCGAAAATGATGGCAGATTTTGATTCAGCTCACCAAAAAACCTTAATGTTGAAAAAAATATCAAAAACAAAAAAATTTTTTTTTTCAGTTCCGATTGTGCTCAAAATTTTCAAAGCCACAAAATTACGTAGCTCTGTATCTTGTATTCAGTGTATCCGAGATCAATGTATCCGAGATTCTCGGACTCGTTAGAAAGAGGAAAATATCTTATTTCCACACATATAAATAAATATTGCATTATCCTAGAAAGTCTTTGTAAAAAAATACTATAATAAAAAAATCACCGCGGCAAAGCAAATCGCGTAGTTTAAGAACCTTTACCGATGACCAAAATTTGCTTAAGATCGTTTAAAGGGTTCGTGATTTTTTGAATCCTATGCAAAATTTGTAATAAAAAAATTGATATTTTTAGATTTGTCCAAAAATTTGAATATAGGGGTTTTTCAAAGTGAAACCAAATCTGACGCCAGTTTTGAGTACGTTTTTTTTTTTAATGTACTTCACTCGGTAGAAGAATACTATTTTCATTAAATATGAATTCATTCAATGGATCCTTCAGACCGCTCTAATTTTTTTGTTTTTCATTTTTATAAATAAATCTTATTTTTATAATTACTTTAATTTTAGTAGTTTTATATTTGAGAGGAGAAGAGAGGAGTGGGAGAAAGGAATACCTACTCTGTTTATCCATAGAAAAATTTTCCTTAGTTAGTCTCGAGATATAAAATAAAGAATTTTCAACATGTTTTATTTTTTTTTTCTCAGCTCCTAGGACCCATTGGATAAAACGGTAGGATATGGGTCGACTTTTTTTCGATGTGGAATTATCCAAAAAAGTTTGATAAAAATCGTCGACGGACACACCGTGCACTCCTCTAAGTGCGAGATAAAACTAGGATAAATAAACATAGCATTTCCTAGTCAATTGCAACTTTTTCCAAATCAAATGCCACCTTTTCCATTTCAATTGAAACTTTTTCCATCTTATCTTCTTTTAAATTTCTTCATATCTTAAAAAAATCTTCTTAATTATCAGGTTTAAGTAGGCTTCTTAAATAATTTTCTGTATTATTTCGACATAACGCTTGGGGAATTTACTCCCATTTTCATAACTAAAATTATAATTCAGAATCAGTCAAATTCTTGTAAATTTTACGTTATACTGTTCAGATTCATTGTAAATAAGAATTTAAATTCAGAAAATAAGGGCGATTCCCGAAATGAGAATACCGTTAATTTTATTGCCTTTTTTTATTAATTTTTCTGCATTGATGATTTGATATTTCGGATGTTTTGAATAATAGTTTAATAATAGATCGCAATACTGTTCTTTCCTGTCTCAATGCCTTTCTATTTTATTATTATTAAGAGCTATATTAATATCTTACCATCAGACAAATTATTTCGCAATACGAAATCTAATAACATTGAGAAAACTCGGAAATGAATTTAACAAAACTCTATACATCAGGGATTGAATTTAACTCTTATTTTTCTCTCTCAGTGAATAAAAATCCAGATAAGATTTTTATGTTTGGCATCAGAAAATAAATTCATATCATGACTATTATTTTTCAAGGTAAAAAATAAAAGTCATGATGTGATTTTTATATTTTAAATATAATAAAATAAAAAGTCAATGTTAAAATTGTATTATTTGACCATGAATATAAAGGTTTGTCAAATATTTTTGATATTGGTGTCCATTATTAGGTTACCGAGGGTGCTGATCAAGTAAAAAATATCGATTTTAATATCGAGACTTCATGTATCGATTTATTTTTACATTTCGGATATCCTTGATATTGAGGTGCATTACTAAGTTGTCGAAGGTGCTGATTATGAAAAAAACTAGCGATTTTAATATGGAGCGTTCACCTGTTGATTTATTTTAACATTTCGATTTCCTTGATATTCAGATCGTTAGTATAATTTTTTTTTAAGTGTCTTGAGGTCGAGTCAATTAATACAACTACATTTTGGCGACGTTTCTAGTTATATTTATTGACTGAAACTCCAGACCCTATAAAAAACTGATATATATATATATATATATATATATATATATATATATATATATATATATATATATATATATTTTACGATGTACATTAGATTTATTTATTTTAAAATGTATATTTATTATAAGTCCTAAAAATTGTCTATTCATGTTTTCTTGTCCATTATCCTGTTGTAAATAAACAATTTGCGTTCTTGAACCGCTGAAAAACGAATTCTGTTCCGAAGTATTGTGTAAAAGTAACAATTTATCGAATTGCTAGGTAAAATTAGTTTCTTCGGAAACCTTATATATTCTCACGGTATCATAAAAACTACACTTCCCTTAACCCCATAAACGACTTCAATATCAAGAAAATTCGAAATGTTATAATAAATTGATACGTTATTGCACCATTAAAAAATCGATACTTTTTCATAAACAGCATCTTCGATAACCGTATAATAGATATCAATATCAAGAAAATCCGAAGAGTTAAAATTAATCTATTTATGAGCGTCCCATATTAAAATGGATAGTTTTTTCATAATTAGCACCTTCGATCAACTAATAATGTACCTCAATATTAATGATAAATCGATACATGAAATCGCGATATTAAAATCGATATTTTTTACTTGATCAGCACCCTCGGCAACCTAATAATGGACACCAATATCAAAAATATTTGAAAAACCTTTATATTCATGGTCAAATAATACAATTTTAACATTGACTTTTTTTATTTTATTTAAAACATAAAAATCACATCACGACTTTTATTTTTGTCCTTAAAAAATAAAAGTCATGATATGACTTTTATTTTCTGATGCCGAATATATAATTCATATCTGGACTTTTATTCACTGAGAGAGAAAAATAAGAATTAAAATCCATCCCCGCTATATATAAATAACTTGTGAAATACCCTTCCTTTAGTATTTATTTTTTATTCATTTATTTTCGAACGTTTCGAGGGTCTCTACCACATCTTCAAGGTCTTACTCTAATATAATACATATTTTGTAGTTATTACATTAATCCTCACAGTCGTTCATATATTATACATAAAAAATATATATGGTAAATATATAAAAAAAATTAAATAACGAGGATAGAGATAATTGCATAATAAACATTGACTTACATTTTGCCTGGTTCAATGTATCATATAATGGCTCAATATCACTGCACAGCTGATATTGGACTGCTAATATATGAATTGTATGAATGACTGTGGTGATTAATATAATAACCAACAAAAAATGTATTATAATATATTAAGACACTGAAGATGAGGTAGAGAGCCTCGAAACGCTGGAAAATAAATGACTAACGAATAAATACTAAAGAAAGAAATTTTCACAAGTTATTTATAAATTCAAATTTTTTTAGTACTTCCTTAATTAATAAAATTATTATCACTCGATGAAACTCCTTTTCTGTGGTATATGGAGTAGGCCATCTCTTATCTGGAATAGCCCTGGCCACATTTTTCCCGGATAAACGGGGTCTACTGTAGTTTTTTTTTTCTATTGATTCCAAAATTCATCTTCTCTAAAATGTAATGAAAAAATTACTTTTGCAGGAACAAAAAATAAAAAAAAAACTTATTTTTTTAAATTCATGTGTATGTGAGGGCAGCCCATCTAATCGTAGGGCATGACGTAGAGAGAACAAATATTGCACGGAGGACACACTTTAGTGAGCGAAATGAGACCAAGGCCGCTGCTATTCTACTCTGATCTTTAATTTCCTGCTTAGACTGTTTCTGTTGCACTGGCCTAGCCCTTTCCCACACATGTTCAATACCATAATACTACCTGGATTCACAATACCTTCAAAATATATAACCAATTTAACTAACATGATTGGGGGATTGAATGGACATATGACCCATATTTTTCCCCGGATAGCTTGCGAATCTCGTAGCTTCTAAAACAAAATGCCTTCATAAAATTTAATAAAATATTATTCTATGGCTCAAATTTATTTTCCTGAGCAGATCGGTAATCTATAGTTAATCATATGCCCTTAACAACGTTTATAAACTTGTCTTATGTTACCCATGAATGTAGGTCGCTTGAACCCACACTCAATTTCCCAATTGAAAAAGATCACACTTAACACACTTAGATTTATGCGTTTTTCGTCAATCTCCATAACATTCTACGACTTCATATGTTAGATATCAATTTTTATATAATCCTTAGCATTCCAACGATATATTATATGATACGTTTACATTACTACTCTTATTTCCCGAAATTTGTTTTCAACCTGGGAAAATATTTCTCCTTTAGGCAATTATCAAATTCTTTTATGGTTCATATTTATCCATTTTTATTGCTACCAACAATGAGAAACGGTTAATTATTTCAAATAAACAAAATTAAAGGAACTTTAGAGGAAGCCATTTGGAAAATTCGGCATTTAAACCTTGTCAGACTATGTCATTGAAGATAGACCTTGCTGATATCAAAACTAATCGTATCTTTAGTGTTTTAAACTCTTAAATTTTATGTAACAGAGATACAAAGTAAGTCGATCAATCGATAAATAACCGCGTTTGATACTGGTTGTAATTAACACAAATGGAAGAAAATATTTAGTAAAAGTTTTAATTAGAAGACTACGTGTTACTAACTGTGCTATGAATTGCTGTGTTTTCGTCCTGAAGAAAGACAGGAGTAAAAGGTCTGTATTCGCATTTTTTGTGGAATAGTTTTCATATGTAATGTTCACTTTTGTATTCATGTTTGATTTTAAAATTCTAATGTAAAATTTCTTTTTGTATCAATTTGTCAGTTGAAATAAAAATTCACCAATGTAAATAAAAACATATTTATTGTGTAAACTCTGTTTTAACATCAAGTAATACAACGAGGCAACATGTACATTGATACAACGAGCTTATTCAAAATCTTTGGAGCCGTTTTCGAGAAAATTGTAAAAAAGTGTAAAATCATCTATATAAAGAGGCACTTCTGGTAAGTCGATTTTGGCGAAAAGGTTCTGTAACATCCCAGGCATATACCTACCTTAAATACGTAATTTCAGTTTCGTACTTTTCGTTTTTGAGTCCATTTTGCGAGACTGGGTTATTGGGACTCAGAGGAACTTAAAATGTGTCCGTTTACAAATCGGATTCGAAATTTTTCACGATCACAATACTTTCCCTTACTTCATATTTCATATATATGTCTCTGAAAGTAATATAAAATCTTTAAGGAACTAAATAATTGAGATGTAGTTTTCAATCTTTATTGAAATACTCGTATTCATCATTTTTCCAGTAAGAAAATATTTTATTTTTTCCTTTCTTTAACTGACGAAAATGTGGGCGACAAGATCACATTTACCCCAATCGTTTCACCTTAAAAATAAAACGAATTAATAATTTAACAAACATCGAGTGAACAAATATCTATTTATTTAAAATGATGAATCGTTTTTAATTGTGTTTGTAGATTCACCTTTTTGCTTTGTTAATTAATAAATAAATTGTAATATGATTACATGAATTGTTACAAGTGGTTCTCGTATTAGTTCGGGAGATGAGGCCAAAAAGCGCGTCTGATTTCAAGAAAATGTTTGATCTTCTAGGTCGAAAGTACTTTCAACCCTAGATCGGTTGCAATCAAATTTTATAGGTCAACGATTTCGTTATTTTAGTCACTTTTTTCAGATTTTCTTCCGTAACTCGCTCCCAGTGCATTTTAGGTAAAACTTTGAAATGGCCAATTTTAGAGAGAATTAAATTTCCTATAGGTTTTATACTTAGTATATTTTAAAATTCGGAACAGCTACTGAGATAAAAGGCCATACAAATCTGCAAAATGTCCAAAAACGGAAAAAGTTAGATATTCAGTGGTTTCGCCTTAATAACTATTTTTCAGTGCACTTTAGTGCAAAATGCATAATAACCAGTCTTGTAGAGGATTAAACTTTCTACAGGATTCATACAAAATATTTGCAATTACTCTCATCAAAAGCCAAGAAATATTGAAATGACAACTTTAGAGAAAGTGGAATATTTTCAGATTTTCCTCAGTAACTCCCTTCCAGTGCATTTTAGGTAAATCTTTGAAATAACCAATTTTGAAGAACGTTAAATTTCCTGCAGGTTTTATACATAATATTTTTTTAAATTCGGAACAGCTGCTGAGATGCAGGACCGTAAACATCTGCAAAATGTCAAGAAAACGCAAAAAGTTGAATATTCAGAGGTTTCGCCTTAATAACCATTTTTTAGTGAAATTAGTGCAA
The DNA here is from genome assembly GCA_948150685.1 of Rhaphigaster nebulosa. Classification (NCBI taxonomy): domain Eukaryota; kingdom Metazoa; phylum Arthropoda; class Insecta; order Hemiptera; family Pentatomidae; genus Rhaphigaster; species Rhaphigaster nebulosa. Next base: position 133,979,375 of record OX411307.1, read on the forward strand.
AATGCCAATTTTAGAGAGAGGGAATGATGATATCTCTTTTAGAGAAAGGGATATCGATATTTCAATTTTTCTTAGCCTCTGATGAGAGTAATTGAAATTTATTGCATGAATCTTATAGAAAATTCAATCTTATACAAGATTGGTTATTATGCATTTTGCACTAAAGTGCACTCGACAATAATTATTAAGGCGGAACCACTGAATATCTAACTTTTGGCGTTTTTTTGACATTTTGCAGATTTGTACGGCCTCGTATCACAGTAGCTGTTCCGAATTAAAAAAAATACTAAATATGAAACCAACAGTAAATTTAGCGTTATTAAAAATTAGCCATTTCAAAGCTTTACCATAAATGCACTGGAAGCGAGTTACAGAGGAAAATCTGAATAAAGTGACGTAAATGACGAATTCGTTGACCTAAAAAAATTGATTGCAATCGATCCAGGGTGGCAGACCTTCATATATCTAGTCTATTATGAGAGTACATTCGGCCTAGTCGATCAAAAATTATCCTGAAATCAGACACATTTTTTGGCCTCAATTCCCGGACTATATTATGCATTTATGCATGGAACGTGATGCAATTTCAAATTCAAAACTTTTCTAGGGGGTTACTGTGGATGGTATTTGATGGTAGATTAAAAGATATATATATTTATAGCATTAAAAATCAATAATCACAAATTTCAAGCCCTGTCAAGAAGTAATATTTAAAAATGTTATACCCGTCATAACAACATTCATGATAAGCGATAATAATAGTTATGGTAATATACTTTTTACTATTAACTATGTTCTTAATACATTCTACAAATCAATATCATATAATCAAAGATTTATTATATGATTGAGATTGTAAAAAAGAATTATTTATTTCTAATAATTTGAGAAATTAAACGGTTGAAGAGACAAATAGAAGCTCTTTTGGCAACCAATCAAGGAATTTTAAAATTAGTACCAACTATATATCATATTGCTCAGAAAATCCCACCTTTCTGTTCAATAGACCTTGATCGGTCGTTTATTCAGCCAAAGGCTAAGTTCAAAATCGTAAATATCACCAAAATCAAATCTTAGCCCATACGCTATTGTGGTATTTGAACATATTGTAAGTTTGGCATTAATCTGATGTTCTCAGGAATCTCACACAGCAAAATTACTAGTTCCCGAAAATGTTTGTTATAAACGATACTGTGTCTATGAAAAAACCCCGTTGAAAATGCTTTTGATGCTAACGACATAGATATTGTCGCCAGATCATTGGCAGCAGTGACGGAGGCATTTCTATCCCTGGTTGGACCAGCAAAGCGACTAGGATTAGAGGTGAATAGCTCAAAAACTAAGTACATGGTGTCTGGAGAAGTGCCCTTGGAAGGAGAAACAGTGACCATCCCTTCATATAAGTTTGGAAAAGTAGCCGAGTTTGCAAATCTGGTTTCGATTGTAACACAGGGCAAAGAATTGAAAAAGAAATCAAGAATAGGATAATTTTGGCTAACTGGTGTTACTTTGGACTTCCTCATAAACACCTCGCGAACAATCATCTCTCCAGACAAATGAGACTCATCTGTATAAGACTCTCATGCGCCCAATACTCCACTATGTGTCTGAGACCTGGATCCTTCTGAAGATCAGTGAACAGGAGCTTCAGATCTTTGAAAGAAAAGTTTCCCGTACGATATTAAGAGGAAAGAAATAAGGGAATGAATGGAGGAGAGGAAGCAACCAGGGACTCTTAGATATCTACCGAGAGCCCGATGTTGCCCAAGCTGTACGTACAAGAAGCCTACGTTGGGCTGGACATGTGGCCCGGATGGGAGGCAAGGAGATGCCAAAGAAGCTGCTTACAGAGCAACTCTTCGGGAAAAGACGGAGAGGAAGGGCGAAGCTTCAATGGTCTGGTAGAGTGGTAAGCTAAGCTCTAACCATGCTCGGCATCAGGAACATTTGGATATTTCGACATTTGGAGGTAGGTGGTTGAGGAGACCAGGGCTCGTCACCGAGTTGTAGCACCGAATAAAATGAATGGATAAATGAGAACGCTTATCAATCACGTAAAACTGGGGTGATAAGATACAATTTACGTGAATTACTCGAGATCTTTTTTTTTTTTTTTTTTTTTTTTTTATGGCGCATCACTTACTTTCCAAGCTATTTTATCTGAAGAAATTTAGTCATCCTAGCCAAAATCGGATACCGACGTCCACTTAGATTGTGAAAGTTCCATATTCAATCTTATATAATCAAATCTAAAGCTCCGTAGAATATTGAAAAGCACCAAACCATTAAACAATTGGACGCCCTAACGATGAAGGTAAATACAGACATGAGAAGGTTAAATATGACGTGACTGTAATGACTCATAATTCACCCTATGACTCAAAGTCGGAGGACCCCGCCCTTTTTTATGTTGACTAACAGTGTACCTTACTTACTGCATAGGGCTCCCCTGTTTCCCATACTGTAACCTACTGGTTTTACTCCTTGGGTGGCCTAAACATACTATCGAACAACATAAGCGGAGATTGTGGAGTTGGGCCAAAATATCTGGACCGTCTAGGAAGGATTACCAACACACCTCATCAGGCCATTGAACCAAGAATAAATGTCATCGATGTATAAAAAATATATCGTAAAGTCGAATTATTTGGAGAACCAACCGCAACGTTCTTCTCGCTAGATTTACGAATCAATAAGATTGGTTTAAATATATCAAATAAAGAAATTTAGATGCAATATTTCTGAAAAATTTGTTGAATCGAATTGATTCTAATTCATTTTTCGTAATTTTAAAGTATTCATCGATATGAATGTTTCCAATAATAGGATCAGGGACCCTGAAGTAAGGACGCATTATGCTTCTGGTTGGCTATGGTGGTGAGCGACCGGTTTATTTTAATGCACTTCGTAATGGCTTTACTAATAGTTTTGAGCCTAGCCACAGGATCCGTTTGATGCTTTAACAACTATAAGGGTAGGACTTACTGAGTACGTAACTCAGGTAAACCACAGGTTCTTTACATTATAGAGGAGCCCGTTTTGAATTTTCTCGAAGGGGATAACATGGAATGGACAAGCATATAGGATGGTTCTCTTATTTTATAAGCTATATGTGCCAAATTAATTTACCTGACCTTAAACTAGATGGGCTATACTGTAACTAACATTCCTGGAAGTGTCCTGGCAGATTTAGTCCGGGAGCTCATGCAGAAAAACGTGACTGACTTTACACAAAGGTTCACCTATTTCAGAAAATTATGCTCTTGAAGAAGAGATAAAAAAATAAGGACATCTGCCGCCGGAATACAAAATGGCGTCCAATCAACATGAAAGTTTTTTTGGGGAATTTTCAGTTATTGATTCCAAATTATTCTAACTCCAAATTGGTACTTTTTAACGAAAAAATTTATATTTAAAAAATTACGTCGAATGAGTATTTAACATTAAAATTTTGGTTCAGGAATATCGGCAAAACCGACTTTGCCAAGAAATTATAGAAATTCAATATAGTAACTTTTAAACGTCTGTTCCATGGAAACGGCTATTCTAAATTAAAAAACTTTCCAATAAAACATGTAGAGCATCACATTTTGTATTTAGAGAGTATCTTATACATATTAAGACTCTAAATACTATACAACCCCTTGTGAGTATTACTGACTCAGGCAGAAAGTCAGATCGTCTCCCTCACTCACTCACTCATCTGTACAAATTCTAACCAACTTACTAGATGAGCTATAAACTTGAAAATTCGCAAACCTGTAAATTTTAGCTTGCAACCGACGGTGAAATTCCCAAAAGTGAAATATATGATGTTTAACCCCTCCTCCCAAAAAAAAATAACAAAATAGTGGGTGTAACTAATAGTATGGTAGGCGTAAGACCTATATTTGAAGAACTATTATGACCAAACGGTAATACCTATCAACAAACGGATTGCATCAACAGAAACTGATTTAGCGAGATCTACAATTTCGGTCGTATCAATTTTTGTCGTATATCTATCGGTTCTACCTTAAGCTACCCATTTACTGTCCAATTTAGTAGGACTGCGTAGAAGGACTACAGTTGGATTCATTCGTCCACTCACGCTCCGACTAGGGAACCGATCAGCTCGCTGCAATGATCCCATCCCTCAAGTATAAGATAAGGATAAATGATACAAAATGTACTTAAGGTTTATATTTCCATTATAAGATTTTATTTACAAGGTTTAAACATTTTCCTATTACTTTAATTCAATATAATTTAAATTAGTTACACTAGTTGACAGATCGGGTCAAATTAATGATTACAAGCAAATTTAAAACAACACGTACCTACTAAATCGGTAAGCCGTATATTTTAAAGACTATTATGACTAAACGGAAATACCTATCAACAAACGGATTGCACTAACAGCTATTGATTTTGTGAGATCTAGAATTTTTGTCGTATCTCCATCAGTTCTACTTTTTTAAGTTAAGACCAAATTTTGTACTTGTTCACCACTTTTTCAATTATTTCTGCACTTAATGGAAACTGACAGTGTTCAAACTTGGTAGGCCTATCAAAGACAATAAGATATATAACTTTGGTCCTATGGTTTTTGTCCTATCTTCATAATTTCTACCTTTTTTAAGTCAAGACCAAATTTTGTACTTTTCCACCACTTTTTCAATTAATTCTGCACATAATGGAAATTTAGTGTTCAAATTTGGTAGGCCTATCAGAGCCAATCAGATATACAACTTTGGTCTTATGGTTTTTTGTCGTATCTTCATAATTTCTACTTTTTTTAAGTCAAGACCGAATTTTGTACTTTTTAACCATTTTTAAAATTATATCTACACTTAATGGCAACTGACTGCGTTCAAACTTGGTAGACCTACCGAAGTCAATAAGATATACAACTTTGTTCCAATGATTTTCTGTCGTATCTCCATCAGTTATAAATTCGATGTGCTAAATTTTTAGATATAAGACACATTATCGAACTTTTTCCAGCTTTTTATTTATAACTGCAAAACGGCGGTTCCTAGCGAAAACTGTCCTATTCCAAGAGTTAAGGAACATTAAATTATTTTGTGCTTGCTATAGAAAAATTTTCGCTTGGAAGCACCGTTTTGGAGTTATAAATAAAAAGCTGGAAAAAGTTCGAAAATGTGTCGTAAATTTAAAAATTTACCACAATCGAATTTATAATTGATGGAGATACGACAAAAAATCATAGGACCAAAGTTGTATACCTTATTGACTTCGATAGGCCTACTAAGTTTGAACACTGTCAGTTTCCATTAAGAGTAGAAATCATTGAAAAAGTGGTGAAAAAGTACAATATTTGGTCTTGAGTTAAAAATACTAGCTCTATCTAAAGCCAACCATGGTCCTACATGTAAGACTACTTTGTAGGACCACACTAGATATCGGACCACCGTTGGAGTGCGAATGGGGGAGTAGGATTACAGAGAGCGAGTAGGATGTTTGTAGGCTTCTCCGATCGTCCTACAAGCATTCCTCCCTCCTAACATCCTACTGCGTTGAATCGTAAGTCGACCTGTCGTCCTACAAACTCCACTTGTTTATTACTACGTCATTAATTGTTATCAATATTTGTTTACTATTAGTCAAAAACTGCCAGGTTGGGGTTTTTCTTCCTAGATTGTTTTTTTTTTACTCTGTTTTATTTTTGTTTATGGTTAGAATGTTTTGGTTTTTTTTTATCTACTACTAAATGCGTTCATATCATTTTTATCTACTTAGAGACTAATAATTAGAATGATTAGAAAAAAATTAGTTTGAAAACATATCTTCGGGTTTTTTTTATTGCTTTATTTTACACATATTTTCCAAACATAAACTAATGAAAATATGTTTTCATGACCAAAATCTTTTATCATAACGTCGCTGTGACGTTCTATTTTTGGGACTGAATTAAAATATTAAATAAATAATATGATTAAACCAGAATGGTGACAATTTTGAAATAACAATTTTAGAACCTATTATTTAAATGTTCATCTTTAATTTATTTTGGTTTGTGTTGTTTTAAATTTACTTTTAGTCATTAATGTTACTAGTGTAACTAATTTAAATTATATTGAATTAAAGTAATATGAAAATGTATAAATCTTGTAAATAAAATCGTATAATGCAAATATAAACCTCAAGTACATTTTTTATCATTTATCCTTATCTAATATTTGAGTGATGGTTTTGCTATCCATTCTCAACTAATTTTTGTAATCCTTCATATTTATTTCATTTAACATTCTCAAATTACTGTAATTTAGTGTTTTCTCCCAAACTTTCTTTTTCCTTTTTTCCAATAACGCCACAACGGGACAAATTGCCGACATTTTCCTATTTTTTAAAACATTGATAAGCGATGAGATCATTACAGTGAGCTGATCGGTTCCCTTGTAGGACAGTGAGTGGACGAATGAATCCAACTGTAGTCTTTCAACGCAGTCCTACTAAGTTGGACAGTGAATGGGTAGCTTAAGGTAGGACCGACAGAGATACGACAAAAATTGATAGGACAAAAATTGGAGATCTCGCAAAATCAGTTACTGTTGATGCAATCCGTTTGTTGATAAGTATTACCGTTTGGTCATAATAGTCCTTCAAATATAGGTCTTACCGGTTTATTAGTTACGTCCGCCATTTTGAGGCGGGAGGGGCGGTTAAACATCGTATATTTTACTTTTTGGAATTTTCCCATCGGTTACAGGATAAAATCTACAGGTTTGCCAATTTTCAAATCTATACCTCATCTAGTAAGTAGGTTAGAATTTTTACAGGTGAGTAAGTGAGTTAGACAATCTGAGTTACATCCTCAGATCCAGTGAGTTACTTCCTCAGATCCAGTGAGTTAGTCGTACAAAGAGTTGTATAGTATTAAGATTCTAAATACGTATGAGGGACTCTCTGATTACAAAACTTGATGCTCTACAAGTTATATTAGGAAGATTTTTAATTTAAAATAGCTGTTTCCATGTTACCGACGTTTATAAGTCACTATACATCTTGAATTTTTTGTCAAAGTTAGTAAAAACTATTGTTTTTCGACCGAAAGTTTAGACCATGTTCCTGAACCAAATTTATAATGTTATATACTCATCTGAAGTGGAATTTAATGTTCTTTAATTCTTGAAATAGATTATTTTTTTCGCCAGGAAGCACCGTTTTGGTGTTATGATCAATAACTGAAAATACCCAAAATGTTGGTAACGCATTTTCTTAATATTTCGTAGCGTTTGTTGCATGAATAGAAATTCTGAACCACACAAATCTAAAAAACCAACAAAGGTATTAAAATAAATAAAATGCAGTATTCAAGTTGATATCCATTCTTTCATATAATCTTCCACAAGAAATGGCGCACCGGAATCCTTAGTCCCCTCACCTCCTAAAAAAACGGTCTACTATTCACTAAAACCTCTTATCTGGAGCTTGCAAACATTCTGTGTATTTATCAAAGGTCTAACGAGCCAAGCCTGGAGAAAACGTCCATTATCACAATTCACCATCCGTGGGAAACTTCCCTACTCCGTAATGAGGTTATTAATGGACTTATTGATTAGTAAATACATTTTAATAAAACACGCAAGGAATGAATCAATATTATAATTTATGGAATTACGATAAATTTAGGATTACATAAAAAACCGACATTATAATTCTAGATTTTATATTGTTTTTTAAAAACTATCGAATGTTGATATCTTGCTTGAAGGTCTCTTTCAAGGCTTATAATAAAGTTCCCTACAACTTGCAGAACTTGCCATCATAAGTTCTTAATTTATGTATTTCTTGAGATATTGCTGACACAGTTTTTAATATTTTATCGTGCATAATTAGACTTAATAACTTTATATCTTTATTCTACAGCTTACCGACTACAATAAACAGTTCATCAGTTAATCAGTAAAAAAAAAAAAAGAAATATGGGAAAACGAAAAGAAATGCTTTAAAAGTAGAATGAGTTTATACTTAATCCAATTCACGAAAAGGGTCAGAGGAAGGGTTGTCAATTATACGCTAATTTTAATAACAAAATCACGATAAACGTTGAAGACATCAGGGGAGATCAACTCTTCACCAAAAACTCACCCTTCGGAAAATATTAGAAAAGCGGTTAGAATATAAAGTCAGCTTCAAAAGGACTTAACATACTATTGATTCCCGGAAGTTATGTAATATTCTGATGAGGCAAGGGATTCCAAGTCAAATTAAGATGTGTATGGGCGTAACATACAGTTCAGCTTGAAATAGTAAATTTCACTGTGAGTAGTTTGAGGTTAGTTCAAGACGCATCCATCCTCCCTACGATACGTCATAACAAGAGTAATTTGTACCAAAAAAGGTTGGACCCAAAGCGGTAAACTGTACCAGTTCTAGGCTATTCCGATTATTTCCTATTTAGTGATGATGCGGAAGCTATTAATTAATCAATTAATACAACGACGCTAATGGATGCCCGTAACGAAATAAATACGGGCCTCGAAATAAATACGGATAAAACAAAATATAGGGTAACTAATAGAATACTTTCGAATATGTTAAGAAATTTGAGTATTTGGGGTCTACGAAATGTACATAATAGAAACAAAATTCAAGAGGAAATATGTTCACGGATAAAATGGTAAAACACTTTTTTTGGTGACATATTTAGATGCTAGGGAGAGAATTTATATGTTAAGGAGAGAATAATGCTCAAAAGTAATCTGTCGAATTGTACTGTACGAATCCGAATTTAATTCTGGCTTGGGAAACTTAATTCGCAATTGATTGAAAAATAGTGGTTTTTGTTGGAATGGGAACTGTGGCTTGATATACGCTATCTGTGTCTATACAATTCTAAAAACAAACATGAGCACCTGATATGCACCAGTGAGGACATAAGTTGCCTGTCCTCTAGTGAATTCCCAATTTATACTATGTAATTTAACGTAAGAAAATATATTAGCCGTTCCAGAAAGCAATCGTGAGTGGGAGGAGTGTCTCGGCATCCAGTGGCGGATCTAGACCATGCGGGGTCCTGACGATAAGATATTGTGGGACACCCTTGGATAGGGGAGTTTGAAGGGTATTGGTACGGGTACTTGTAATGGTAGGGAGAACGAGCACGGCAGGTGAGAACATTATAGAATACCTCTTAGGTGGAAGGGAGAATCAGGATTCTCTACCTCGGAATAATATAAAAATTTTATGGCAAAATGACAGCATTTAAATTTACTCTAAAAATTCATTTTTTCAGATTCTAATTTTGCATTTTAGTTCCAATTTTTGTGATTTTTTTTATCAAAAGCAAAGGCTCTGTCTGGCTAAGGTTGGTAAAAGTGCCCCACAGCGATAAATGCCTGCCGACTTACACATATGTACACCCTCACAAGAAATTACAATTACAAAAGTTTCAGATCGCTAGTGCCCTCCTGTGCCCCTTAATTAGAGCAAATATTTTGAAACGCAGTAATTTGTTCACCATTTTTCATAATTTCTTTTATAAGCACTAAACGTCAGCAACATCTCTCAATTTTACCATAAACTATGAACCTCGAGAACTATCAACAGGTATTTTTGGACCGTGTTCCAAGATTTACGACATTGCATTCTATTGCTGTTTTCGCGTAAATAATGAATTTTTTTTTGTTAATTCGGAGAAAAACGCCTATAACTCAACGGGTTCTTTAGTAGGTCATACCAAAATAGGATATCTTTGCCTAAGCCATATTGACATCGTCAATTTTTTTTTCAGATTTTTCGAAGTGGTGCTATGAATTGAAATTGTTGATAGAAATTGTGCATTTCTTGAAGTTCAACACAATTTACTGACAAGGGGAGGACGTGGGATCACCGATTTCAATGAATCTTTTATCGGTGATACTAGACCCAAAAATACTATCTCCGAGGGTAGTAGCTAATGCACCCTAAGAGCCTAGAAAAAAAATTATTTTATATAATTTCAACTATTGTTTCCGTCATTATTTTCTATCTTTGCTCTGCATGGATTTCTAGCTTATTATATATCAATTTATTTATGTTATTATGTGTAATGAAAAATTATATCGCCGATGATATTAAATGAGTATAAATGTACATATAATTAGAAAAACCAAATGACTAATAAAGTTGGCCAAAAAAAAATTCTTTTAGAAGAAAGTAAGTCAGGCTCGTTTTTAGCGTCCTTTGAAACCCTGAAATATGTATTTCCATAAAAAAATATAAATTTTTGGACTTAATTTTTTTGGAGTATATGTTTCTGGCCGACGTCCGCTGTTCATTAAGCATTCGTAACTCCTCTGGATTTGATGTAAATTTTACGTTACTACAACCGATGGAACGCTGAATTTCTGATATCTAACTCTTAGCAATTACTTTTAGATTTATACCGTTTGTCCTGCTGAAGAACCTTTAGAGTTATAGTTGTTTTTCTACGAATTTTCATACATTTTTTGTGTTTTTACAGAAAAACAGCAATAGAATGCATTGTTCTAAATTTTGGAACGTGAACCAAAAATTCCTGTTAATAGTTGACGAAGTCCATAGCTTATGGTAAATGTTCCTGACGTATAGTGATTATTAAAAAAATAAAATATTACAGCGTTTCAAGATACTTGGACTAATTATGGAGCAAACTTTGATAATACCAATTTATTATGAGGCTGTACATACGTGTACCCGGACAGAGCCTTTGTATTGTTCAAATTTTATTTTTGTATAGCGTGGGGCTCTGCGATCGGACAGGTGTTAGGTTTTACTATGTAAACTGCGTTCGTATGTATTTTGTAATTCTATTTTTGTATATAGCACGGGGCCTACTCATTTATTCTTGATCAGTTTAAACAAAAGTGGTATATTAAAAGTTGTAATAAACGAATGTTATATATATCATAATAAATTGTTACCACAAATAGTAAACGCGCATAGAGTGTTGTAATTCAAGTTTAAAATATTCCTTTGGTGTAACAATGAAAATTAAACAAATAAATCCAGGTAAAAATTTTAACTTTTTATATTTTTTATGTTAGGTATTTAAGTATAATAGAAAAAATCCGTTATGAATTTTAAGGCCTCTATTGATAGTCGAAGAAAAAATTATATTTTTCTTTTGGCCCAAATGTCTTTAAGTATACATTAAAAATGTATAAACATTAGCGCATATATTTTATTTGACGTTTTGACTAACATATGGCAATTTTATAAATTTGGTTACAGTAATTCATTGGTTAAACATTTTATTACCATCCAAATATGGGCAGCGTCATTATAAAAATAGGCAATGTTGGTTTATCATTAAACCAACATTGTCTGTTGTAAATTTTTGGTTACAGTATAATGTGTTATTCAATTCTAATATAAGGTTATTTTATAATGACTTGCTACCTGTATTTGGAGAGTAGAAAATGTTCAACCAATGGCTTACTGTAACTGAATTTATTATGTATAAAATTTTAAATCACGTTTGAAAATGACCTAAGAGTGCTAATTCTATGTGCTTTGTCGGTTCTGTAATACTTTCGGAAACTCAAATTAAAGTTTTGACATGTGCATTACTCCAGTAATGCAGCTCAATTTCTTTTGATATTTACTAAGTTTAAGGTCTGTAATTACTGAATTTCAAAAGACATTGAGCTGCAGTACTGGAATAATGTACTTATCAAAGTTTTACTTTGAGTTTTCTAAAAGTAGTAAAGAACACACATAGCACATTTGTGCTTGAAGGTATCGATATCCTCGTCGAAACGCCAAATAAACAAATAATCATTTGTCAATGTTTATAAATTTTCAACTATTAATGATATTTGAAACGCAATGAGCATAGGTAAGTAATAAATGTAGAAGGGCTATTTTATAGATAAGTGAATATGTGAAATTTGTTGAATTAGTAACACTTTAAGTTGATGATGACTTTATGCAACACGAGCACAGCAGAAATTGTTCAGTGCAGGAAAGGTTCAGTTACAGATAGTACTTTTACATAGTTACTATTAACCGGCAGTTATGCGAACGTATCTGAGCCAGTCAGTCTCATAGGATCTCGTGCAGTTGCTAACCCTTTTGGTGCTATTTTCGTCTTATTTCTCAATTCTCTATTTTTAACCATCCGCTTTTCTGTCAGCAACCTTTCCAAATTTAATTTTACTAAATATATTATTCGTAAAAAAAAAGAGAAAAAAAAGTGAGTGAAGAATCACTCTTTAAATTATAGTTAAGATGGCTTCTATGAAAATGTGATTTGTAAAAATCAAGCCGGTGATTTTATTAAATTTTACGAATCAGGAAACGGGAGATATGACTGAATATTGTGATACGTAGTTTTCCTAAATAAGATATTTTAATCAAAAACGTTCCTTACCGTTTCAAGAGGTTCTCCATCACGGAAACTTAAGATTATTTAAAAAAATAAAATAATTTAAATTTCAATTGACGATGGTAACCGGAGTGAAAAGTTTTCTTTAAAAAAATTACTAGTTATCCGCAGTTTTTAATTTCGATTATCAATACATAAAAATAAAATGTATTAATTTAAGGTCAAAGTAAGCTGCATATTTCTAGGAAACATGGAGGCAGAGGTCTTATTAGGCTATTGAAGGCTTGTTGAGAACAGGTAACACGACTTAAGGAATAAGTGTTCCACTGGCTTTGTCAACGATTCCTAAACTTGACCATGACTAAACATCACTAAACTCGCTTCGACAGGAATCAAAGTAGAACCGAACCGAAGAGATTCTCAATGAATCATGGAAACGTAAACCCTTTCAAAGTAGATTTTACAACTCCATGAAAACTCCGGGAATCAATTTAGTCAAACGAAATTTGTCCGATGGTGAAACAATGGATGCATGTTTCCAGAGAGAGAGGGGTTCTTCCTGGCTATACAAAATCAAGTAATGACAACAAGAACATATGGGAACTAGGTATATGAGACCATCGATGTTAGATGCCGCCTATGTAAAGCTACAAATGAGTTAGTCCACCACGTGACTTCGGGCTGCCAAGCATTATTATGTAAAGACATACAAAGACATAATAATGTAGCATCAGACCATAGCTGACAAATGTTAACTAATGAACGATCACCAACCGTTCTATAAATATCAGCAAGAAGCAATGTTAAAAAGAATATATGTTAAATTGTACAGGGATCTGATAATTGACCAGCAACGTAAGTATGATTTTGGTGACCCGTGGCAGCCAGGTTTTAAGGCTCCCTAATTTTCTTACTCAAAATTTGAAGATTTGGCGGTGTGAAATACATTATAATACAATGATAGTTATTAATTATATTACTACATAAAATATAAAGGCCATTTCGAGGCCCCTTTTGGTCCCTCGTGCCCTCTTGCCACCTGCTGTTTACGCCACTGTAACTGACCATCATATCCCACACAATTAGCCAGACACATTCCTGATTGACTAAAGGGCAAAGAAAGCGCAGATCATCGAAATAGGAGTTCCGAACGATGATAATGTGTAGAAAACAGTAAGCGAAAAAAATTAGGAAATATCAAGATATTTGCGAGAAATTAAAAAATATATACCGGCATGCCGCGGCTGGTAGAAATATAGTTCTTACCAATATTACCAGCAATGGAATAATTCCTGAAGAAACACTTTTAACTCATTGAAGGTTGTAGAACATTACAAGTAAGTTAAAATAATGGAAAAAGCTGTATTATTGGGAAATTTCTTAACGTTGGAGAACTGTTAATTAAGCTTGCCCTTGGCCTTGATCTGGGTAGGCCAAAGGGGCCAAGAAGAAAGGAGACTAAATAATAATAAAATAAATTTAAAATATTCCAAAATCTTTAATTTGCTTCGGCATCGGATTCATTTAATGTACAATGAAAATTTAACAACGAATAATCGTCTCTAACTGTTTTACTAATTTAAATGAATGGTGGCACACGGCATCCCAGATGCTAAACTTATTCAAGTTCTTAGTATAGTAAAACCTTGTTTATCCGGATCTGATTTTTAGATATTTTTTCAATCTAATTTTCACATTAGCTAATTATTTTTAACTATGATAGTAAGAACAAACAATGTAGAAACACGCCAAATATTCTCTTTTTAGTTTTTTTCGATGTACAGTTCCTTCACAGATTGCACAATAAATTATAGTAAAAAAATCCTTTTTGATGAATTTAAGATAGGCTTACTCGAGTGTCTCAGGACGTTGACGTCAATTGAATCACTAGTTATAAATAGTTTTTATTCTAATAAACGGTAAGTCTGTTTATTTAAGGATTTTGTTTTGAGTATTACCCTTATTACCCAGATTATCTTTGGTTCCAGTTAGTTCGGATAACAGTTTTACGTATGCAGAAGGTTAGAAATTTTTTTTCCGGAACTGAAATTTCAATAAGGAAAGGAGAGTATTTTTGAACGAATTTTCCTCTCGTATATTTTTGCTCTTTCTACGGATTAACACCCTTTGCCCAACCTTCATTATTGAATGTACTACTGATTCAATTATGAATTGGCTTATTAATGAGAGAAGCTATATTTTCATTCATTTAATCCGACTAATAGTGGAGAGAGAATGTTTATTATTCTTTGCATGACATTGAATTTATACGGAGGCGTAATGTATCCGAAAAATTAAGAAAAAATTCCTGAAATAATAAATAATACATAATACAAATTTTCTCACTTTTTTTTTGTCATAATATTTTAATACAAAGAAGACTCGCGATCTTATGTATCAGTTCCAATATCCCTTGAAAATTCTTAATTTGAGGAGTTAAAATTATCATTATCCTTGAAGAGAGTGTACTGATCATTGATGAATGGTTTGACCGGGAAGTGGTGCTCTTGCTCAGTGATACTCTGAGGATCTTGCTCAACAAACAGGTTTTTCAACCTATTGAAGCCTCTGGCTTTACCGCGATACTAGGCACCATATAATTTGAAAATAAATATAAAACTGCTTTTAGTTTCTACGCTTGATTTTCCATCTTTTTTCAAGTTACCACATCAAACTTCACCCGGAGGTTTCTAGACTTTATCTACTCAAGTGCGAATCAGCAAGCACAGGAAATGCTTTACCCCTAATTAATTCCTACTTTTCGTTTTGGACTGTTGGATACCGGTGATTATCAAATTCGTTCTCAAACAAAATCTATGAACTAAAAATTCTTCATTATTTCATTTCAAACTGAAAATAAAGTAACCTTGCTATCTGCTTGAACTTAAGGGAATATGTCTTATGTTTTAAGATAAATAATGCCGTAGTTATTCTTGTTAATTGTTTATGTTAAATAACTGCACGTGTTTTCTCTTAGAAATATCCGTCAATGAAAGCTTTCTAGGAAAAGACAAAAACAAAAACAAAAATTTTCGTACTGGGGCACGCATCTTCCAAATGAACGATATATCTTTTAATGCTTTATATCCCAGCTAAAGATATGGAGAAGTTTTTGAATTTATTAATTGCTTAATTACAAAAGATTCATTTAATAGTTATTGATATATATAATATTTCATTTAACGATTACAAATATAACGTTTTTTGATGAATCGCTCCAGTAGTACACATAATAATTCATGAACGACCATATGCAATTGTAATTTATACGAGATTGATGTTATGCCTTTGTTTAATGCCCTCGGGTTAAACAAAGATATTTGAGGTCTTTTGTATTAGAAATTAAGAAAACAGGACTTGGAATGTTTCGATTCTAAATAAAACCACAAGGCAAGGTTAAAAGTTGTAGACGCAATGTAGCCCATTTCTCAAGGCTGTCATTTGAATTTCACTCCTTAAAAAAATCATCTATTTAATTAAATGTATTAGGCTCTGTTTACAAAAAAAAGTTGTATCGTCTCTGTATTTTATTTTCTCTGTTTAGAACTATTTTATATTAAATATTGTATTTTTAACATGATGTGTTAATAATAATAATAATGAAGCCCTGATAAAGACCGACAGGCAGAAATATATTTAATTTTTTCCACTTTTCTGCCTTTTTCTAATTTCTAAAACGATGGAAATAGAAATGACAAGATTTAAATTTAAAGTCATTAAAAAATAAAAAGATAAATAAAGTAAAAGTTCTTTGCCATAATTTTTATTTGCTCTCAAAAAGCGGAAAAAGCCTCATTAAAAAAAAAAAAACCCTGAGTAGCAGAGCACCGTCAATAATAAACAGTGACTATGATACAAAATTGATAATATCAAAATGGCGGGAGACGTGCGCAAATCCTTGAAAACTGCGGGAGGTGGAAGAAAAAAAATTGAGACCCCCAAAAGGCACTTCTCTAACACCAATTCAATTCACATACAAATTTTCAACCATCTAATTCAATTTATATTTACAGGATAATTTGTTTTTTCTTATCCTACTCTTCCTTCTGGAGATTTTTATGAAAAATAGTGCTTTTTGTGTGCTGAAAAAAGTATTCTTCGATCTAAATATATCAAGATATAATTTAGGTTTGTAATATTATTTTCCATTAGAATCCGTCATAATATATAACGCTTCACGTTGTATATTCCAGAGTTAAGTGTGCTGGAGTACTGGATAAGGCTATAAAATCAGCTTTAACACCAAAAGAAACTTCATATTTTATTACCAAGACATACAAAGTTTCATTATGAAATTTTGAAAACACTGGAGAATGGAAAATAGGGAGAGGGGGGGGGGGTACCCCATGTCCGCTGGGACACCCTGTATAGTGCTCCACGCCCTTCCCCCCTCCCAAAAAAAGAAGTGAATTACAGGATTTGAAGGTTATGAATGGCAAACCATTAGGAACTGAGTCAGTAATAATGTTTCAACAAAAATTGCATTTTTTAAATATTCCTCATTTTATTGTTTTTTTTTATGATCTAACATCTATTTTTTCGTAATTGAACAATATGAATTTTAAAAAAGCATTACATTTCCATTCATACATAGAAGTCGATTTTTTTATTATGCATCTGATTTATGTTGAAGTTTAATCAATATATATTTCATCAAACAGACTAAAAACTAAGGATAAAAACCTGACCCAACAAAAGAAGCTCCTCCAGCAAAGGTTCTTTTATATTTTCTCTTCATTTGTCTTAAGTCGTCCGGCTTAGGTTTACCGTGCTTCACCATATTCGGCTGTGGCGTCACATTCGTTGCTAATGTAACTAAAGAAGTTAATATTTGGACTGTAAATGCCGAGTCTTCAGTTTATGTAGAGCAAAATTTGTTTTTCCGAAATCGAAAAGTTTCTTTTTTCTATGTTCTACATTTTTGTTCTATATCTCATAATCTATTATCATTTTCTTTTTGATTCATACATATCATTTTAATTAAACATTAAAAAATAAGGTATAATTGGAAAAATCCATTCTTCATTATGAGCCCACTAGTATCCTCTTGTAGCCGAAAAAAAAATAATATATATGTAAATATATATTTTTTTTCTTAAAATCTCTAGCTTAAAAACAACAATCTGTGATCCTTTTTACAAATATTTTTATTTCGACATTTCCACCTAAATTTAGGTCATGCTCAAGTATAAATTAAATATATAACTTGATCATATTCTGAAAACATTAAACAAATTCTTCAATTCTTTGGGTTATGCCAACACATTCTCTCTCGCCTTACCCATGGCGTCTGTTAATGTAAAGGAAATGGCGTTGTTAAAGGGTTAATCTTTTCATATCAGTTCATGGAAAGCCATAATACAGATGACTAAATCTGTTTATTTCGTCTGTAACAAGAACATCATGAAAAGAAAAAAAATAACTATGGCCACGTGTAGGGTCATGCATTTGATCATTAACTATTTCCCTTTTGTTTCCCCAAACCCACAGCCAACTAAATAGCTTCCCAGTTAAATGGTAGAATGATCTTTAAGACAGAGCCGAGAACATTATGACCCTGAGAGCCGGAAACGGTTCATCATCTTAACCTCAGACAGTGTAAAAAAGTGTAACGGAACTAGTAACAGGGAGCCAGGGCCAATTCTGCCTTAGCTTCCGATCTCTTAACGAGCAGCGACCACCGAATTCAAATAGCTTTACTTCCAAGATCAGTTTTGACTAGACGCAATAAGAACTAAAAGTTTAAATAGACGACATATTCCAATAATACTCTTTAATAAAAAAAAAAATATTTTCACAAATGTACTGTTGTACTATGATCTATAGCACATGAAAGATGAAAATTTTGAATCCATTTCAAATCACCCAAACCATGGCCCAACATTCTTGATTTTTATAATTTTTTTTAATAAACATTTTTCAGTTTCGTACATTTTTTACAGCTGAAAACAATAATAAACAAATGATTTTGCAGACATCAAAACAAAAGAAAAACTAAAATTATAATTATGTGCTATACATTTTTTTCTGATGTGGACACCCCATGACTTCCTTGTACGCCTATTAAACTATAAATCGGTTGCTCAAAAAGTGATCCTGAATTTGGTCACTAGTTTCCGAAGATTGCAGTATCTGATAAACGACAGACGGCGTCGCGACTTCCATCTATTGACTCTTTCAGTAGGTAACAAGTTCCTAAGAGATTTCTTCGTGTTCCGTGACAAGATTAGAACTATCTATGTCACTATATAAAGCATTGGAAATCGACAGTTTCGACATTTTAAGCAGAATAACTCACTTAAATTATATCTTATTCTCCCGCTGCAGACATGTTCATCTCACAAATAGGAAGGAAAAGAAGTATTTCACACTCAAGTTTCACACTTAAAATGTTTAATTAGAGTGGAAAAAAAATCGCGTTAGTAACCTTTATTACTGAACCGTATGATCTCTGTATTTAATTTTAATATAATTTTTAATGTAAGTTTATCATGACCTAGAAGCAAAGTACCCTTTTCAATTTTAACCAAACTCTAGTAAATACATTCATATTGATATAAAAGTCCTATTTACCAAATTTGATATGTTTAACATTATATTTTAATATAATTTTTAATGAAAGTCTAATATGACCTTCAAGTAAAGTACCACTTCCGGTTTGCCAATTTTAACCAAAATTTATTATGTTATTTATATTAATATTTAAGTCTTATATACCAAATTTAAGAAGTTTTTCATTATATTTTAATATAATTTTTGATGAATATCAATAATGATCTTCAAGTACCACTTCCGGTCATCAAGTAGTAACCAAAATGGAGGTTCAAAACTTAATTTTACAATAATCCTATATACAAAGTTTTAACTTTCTACGGCTAACTGAGTTATGCACATATATTCGTATGCGCACGTACGAACGTACGTACAGACGTCACGACGAAACTTGTCAAAATGGATTCAGGGATGGTCAAATTTGGATATTTCCGTTGAAATCTGAAAATCAAAAATTTTTGCGATTACAATACTTCATTTACTGTGAGAAAGGAAGTAAAAAATTATTCACGAAAATTTACATAAAACGAGGCGTTTAGCGCTCTAAAAATGATTAGGGGAAAAGAGACTCACCTTTGATTTTTGTTTCTTGTATAGTTTTATCATTGTAGAAATTTCAAACTCGAAAACTATCCTTTTTTTACATGAATTTTCAAGTATCGTCAAAAGTCATTTTGTGCAACTTTTATAGCTGAATATCTCAAAAGGGACTGAGTGAAAAAAAAATATGAAACTGGTACAGTTTATACCTCTTAATCACTGGAAAATATGACACAAATTTGGTCACATGCTCATCTGGTTCCAGAGTTATAATGCATCAAGTATTGTGAGAGCCGACCTCAGCAGAAGAATTGAGGTAAATGGAATCAAGGTTAAACATTCTTAAATTCATTGATGAGATGCTTCTGAAATTCATACATTGTACAGGTGTCAATATCTCTCGTGAGGCAGTAATATTTGATGCATTATAACTTTGGAACCAGTTGAGTTTCATTCACCAAATTTGTGTAATAATTTTGATCATATAGAGGTATAAACCATACCAGTTTCATAATTTTTCCTGCGTCCCTTTTGAATATTTAGCTTTAAAAGTTACAGAAAATAATTTATGGCCATATTTGAAAATTCATATATATATATATATATATATATATATATATATATATATATATATATATATATATATATATATATATATATATGAATTTTCAAATATGGCCATAAATTATTTTCTGTAACTTTTAAAGCTTACAGATTGATATGTATATATATATATATATATATATATATATATATATATATATATATATATATATATATATATATATCAAAGGACAAAGTTTAGTCAAACCAAGATGAGTCTCTTTTCCTTAATACGCTTTTACAGCGCTAATAGTCTCGTTTAATTTTAGGAAATTTCTTTAAGCACTTTCCCCACCACGTCGGTGATTTATTTTGAGGGTAAAAAATTTATAGCACATAATTATCATAATTTTAGTTTTTCTTTTGTTTTGATATATGCAAAATCTCAGGGAGATATTCTCCCAAAACTTGTTTTCAGCTGCGAAGAAATTTTAAAATGGCCGCAAAAAAAAAAAAAAAAAAAAAAAAAAAAAAAAAAAAAAAAAAAAAAAAAAAAAAAAGAAAAGTATGAACCTGAAAAATGTTTCAACTATAGTTTTGAACTCACCGAACGACAGGGAATAATTGGCAAACACATTATAAAAATAAAAAATGTCGAGCAACAAAATTTATTCAAACTGGGTGATTTCAAATAGATTACGAAATTAGGCCTTTTGAACTAAATTTATAAGTAGAGAGCGGATTTTCGTGCAGTAAAAAACGCGAAATCGTGCAGTAAGAAACCAAAATGTATACATCACCTTCATCATGCAAAAATAATCTTTATTATTAAGTTTATGATATTTATACATGGAAAGTTTGTAATACAGTTTCTGTAACTGTAAAATATTAAGAGTCTGTCTCTAAATTAAAATTACGTGTGGCATTTAGTTACTTGAAAAAAAAAACCCTAATCCTAATACAACAATAAATTACGATTATCCTAAATATAGATGAAAGATAAACTTAAAAGTTTTTTAATATATTTAAAAGGAAAAAAAAATAACTAAAATAAAATAAACATAATATTTTCCTGCATAACATACACTATGTTGTAATAAATGTCCTTGTGTATTAGTATAGCTTTATTTCAGATTACATATTTTAAACATTATTGAATACTACTCTTCAAAGTCAAGTCCATTATTTGCAACTACTTTCACCCATCTTCCATCTGCCAGTAATTGGATTTGATGTCAGTATCACTCCTTTGGTATTGAGGCAAAGAACTCTTCAAATCCAATTTTTACGTCCTCGTAATTATCAAAGATCCGACCTTTTATAAAATGAGACATTGATCTAAACAAACCATAATCCGATGGTACAATATCTGGGTTGGACGCAGGATGAGGCAAAACGTTTATTCCTTTCAGTGCCGATAATTTTTCCATGGTCAAACGAGAATGATGTGCAGGAGCATTGTCGTGTTGCAAAATGGCTTGGTTCCTGTTGACCAAAGCGGGCTATTTTGCACTCAAAACTGCATAAACTCTGTCTAGTTGTTCACATTAACGGTTTGAGTCCACTGCCCGACCATCAGGAACAAGATCAAAATGCAAAACGCCTTCGAAGTTCCACCTAACACAAAACATCACATTTTCCCAAACCGATCTTGGCGAATCTCCGGTTGTGCAGCTTCATCTTGCCGTACCCACTGCTTATGTTCGTTAAGGTTTTTTTAAAATAATCACTTTTCGTCACCTTTGATAATTTTTTTCCAGAATCTGTCATCTTTCGGATTTTGAAGCAAAATTTTGCACATATCAACTCGCTGCTGGGCTCGTGCCTCTGTCAAGTAATGTGGGTCGAACCTAGGTCTTAAATTTCTTATAAACAGGTTTTGAAGATGACGAGCCACTGTGACATTAGAAGCTCCTATTACGGCCGATAAATCACGAGTAGTTGCATGTGGGTCCTAGTTCACACATTCAAGAAGAACGCCAGCATCAACAACCGATGGGCTACCTGATCTGAGTTCATCTGCAATGCTTATATTCCTATTGTTGAAACGCCTTAACCAAAGTGCTGCAGTTTTTCGATGGATAGTTGACTCTCCTTCTATGGCACAAATTTCTTCGGCGGTTGCCTTTGCGCTTAAACCTTTTTTCCAGTAATGCCTCAAAAGACCGCGAATCACGATTTTTTCTTCTGACAATGCACGTGCAATTTAAAAATGTAAATGACCTCATAAAGCCAACTCAAATCACTGGGAGTTAAAGGATTTGTCAAAGTAAACATTGACATAAATAGTAGGAACAAAAACATTCTTATAGAATTAATTATGAGAGTTGGAATTTAGGGTTGTGTTATGCACAAGGTCGTTACACCATAATATTAAAACAGCAATCATCTAATTTAGCCCTAAAAGTTCAAAATGTGCAATTTTGTGTAACGAAAATCAAAATGGTGCAATTAGCCCAAGAAGAGCAAAATGTGACATTTTGTGCAATATAAAATTTTAATATTAATATTATTCCATAGATCGTGAATCGGATAGATAATCGGTTTTAAAGGTGTTACACACAAGCGAATAAAATGTGCAATAACATGGTAATCAATTTATAAGCAACTCGGACTTTATAAGGAACGCTTTCCATATAGAGCAATCCCATATCCAGCACTAATTGTAAAACAAGGTATTTTTATTGCTCAATATATTGTTAATAGACAATAATCGAAAACTGAAAATTATAACAAACTAATGTATGAAAATAAACAACTTATTATTAAATAGTTTAGCGTAATAATTGATCTAGAAGAGGATGGTGAGGTGAAATTTTTACTGTTTATGTGTGATAACGTTTTGCGTCTACGTTGTACTCAGAGCTATAAAACAAGATACAAGATAAACACAAGATATGAGAATAAATGTATATGTACTTCAATTGCATGGGAAAAAACTTTTCATGCACAACGGCAGTTTAGTCATATTCCTCCCATGTAATTTCTTTTACATTGTCGTAAGAAACTGGTTCTCCTCTCAGCACTTCATCATTACCAGCATAAACAAATTATTTTCTGAAAACATCCCAATAGTGAACAACCCGTAACATTGAGCTATTGGTAATTGCAGAAAAGAAACATTCAAGAGACGCATACATTTTTTTTTCGATTAAGAAAACTTTCAATTAAGCATTTAACAATACCCTGTGTCAAACTTTAAGTATGTGCAGGCTGTTTTGTTTTTTTCTTTCCTCGCAATTACCAATAAATTGCTTGATGTTGCATCAGTGTTGTACATTGTTCTACGAAAACAGCATGGTGAATTATTTGTGCTGACTCAGTTCTTAATTGCGAAACTTGGGAATCAATGGTGATAGTCAAAATCATCAAAAAAGTATTTTCTAAAATGTTTTCGAAAATTCCTGATATAATTTACATCTTGATATAAAAAATTCAATATTAAAACAAGTTGGATAAAAACAACTATTATTATCCATCATGAGTTAATGATATTTTTTTGTAAATATACCTATTACCTAAAATACTCTTGACTGTTGACTTTTATTGGGAGGGGGAGATGGTGAAAGAAAAAGCGGAAAAATTAAGCTTTCCCCCTCCCCCCGGGCGAGAATCCTAGTTCTATCCTGCTATGTTTTGTTAAAATATAATACAACTTCTAGCGGAATGTATAGGTCGATACTTTATAATATTATAATAATTTTAAAATCGATTTAAAGCTGGTGAACCACATTATTGTGAAGTATTTTCTAATATTTGCCGGAGGGAATATATTTGGTAGTATTTCATGTGAATCGATTTTTTAAAAAATTAATACACCCTATTTTGGACATCAATTTGGCAAGTTAGAATAATCGCTATTTTTTATAACCCGCTGAAATTTTCTGAGGGCTATCATAACCCGTTATTGAGTTTTTGTTGTAAATTGAAATCGGTATTTTAATCCCATATAAATATAGCATATAAATATCATATACTGATTCATGGAGCAAAAAATCAACTTACGTATTTCACTCTGTATTTATGGCTATTTCAGCATCTTTATGGGTAAATTATCCAGCAGATAATCAAAAACTACATATTAATTAAACCAAGCATGCAATTAAACCAACCGGTTCTATTAATGTATGATGGTTATTTGATTTGGTTGGTATAATTTAATCATTGTTAAAGTTTTGATATTTTCATCTCTACTATGAGTTTATCCAACTTAATCAAGTTCTCGTCATTGAAGATTCATTATGAGTCGAAGGTAATGGATACTGAATCACAATTAGATGGAAATCAACGCCCATGAGGTATTACATCATAAGGTCTCAGTCTAGATATCAGTCATAAATATGTTTAAAGATGCTACCATTCATATTGAAACTTAAACTATTTCAAGAAATATTTCTGGTCCGTGGTTTTCCCATGGGCATTATCGTCGAATCGCAAAGAATTTAATTATTATCCAGTTTCTTCGTATTTCCTATTCGTTACTTTATTTCTTTTAAAAGTAATCCCACTTCGGTCGGACATTTCTATAAGATAAGAGTGTTTCGTTACCATGCTTTTTGCGAAAGAATTCAAAACCACAAATAAGTTCTTTCAAAAAACTTTCTTCCGTATTATTTACTTATTTATTTGATAGTAAATACAATAAGATAATTGTAACAATGCATAATGTGGTCCTTACATATTAATATATAATATAACGAATGAGAGGTTGAAAAAATATAAAACATAACATTCATTTATTTATTCCACTTCGATTAAGTAAAAAATATGGGAAACAGTTAGCAGTAAACTATTGCTGCAAAAACCAAATAAAATACAATGACGGTAATTACATACTAAGTGGTCGACCATATGTTCTGTTGTTGTCAGCCATAACCTGACACTCATAACACCCATTTTCAGCGTATTTATGGGAATTTACGTGACGGAATTAAAAAATTAAATTTTAATTATATTTCATTACAAAAAATTAAAAAAAAAAATTGAGAAACAAATGGATTATTTCATATCTTCGATTTTTTTTTTATGGCATTAAAAATTCTTATTCATTGGAATTATTAAAATTATTACTATTTTAATCAGATAACAGCTGTCGATTTTCGTTTGTTTAATAATCCACCAGCCGCGGCGAAATTTGATGACTTATTTGAAGAAAACTTTGAGTCATATATCCATATAATGTCCGTCCTTGGTATTCAATTTGCACTTGTCTGCCAACTCGAAGCGGGCGGGTTTCGAAAAGTTAGGATATTTTTGTTTTTTTACCTATAATTCTTAAACGGTACATTCTATCGAAAATTTTATGGTATTAAATTAAAAAGAATTAAATTCCCCGTCTAATGACATTACCTCAGCATAATGATATGGTTTAGTGGTGTGGTCGATAACCACGGGCAAAAAAAAGAAAAATTTGTCAAAAACAGAGACAGAGTACTGCATATGAGTCTGCAGCTTAAAAACGAGTAATCCAAGAGTAAAACCTTGAATTTCCTGCAAGTTTAGTTTGTAATATTTATGAAAATTCAGAATAGCTACTGAGATACGGGGTCGTGAAAATCTGCAAAAATGTCCGCAAAACCTGAAGGAAATTTAACGTTCTTTAAAATTGGTAATGTCAAATTTTTACCTTAAATGCACTTGAAACGCGTCACTATGGAAAAACTAAAACAAAAAGAAGCTTATTCTAAGCGGTTTTTCAAGATAGCAAAACTTGGATTTTTCATAAGAGGGATAATACCTGAAAATCAAAATTACTCCAGTTTTTGCAAATTTAAATGATATCTCTACCGTGCTAAAATTCCTATTTTAGATAGGAATCTAAATAGCCGGAGATCGGGAGTTTTTCTCTTAGAGTACTCATTTCCAAGCTGCAGAATCATATATAGTACACTGTCTCTGTTTTTGACAAAATCCTTATTTTTTGACCATGGTTTTCGACCACGCCACTTACCCGAATCATTATGTTGTGGTAATCATTAGACGAAGAATTTAATGCTCTTTAATTTAATATAGGTGAGGCAGCGGAGGGGAAGTGACGAAGGGTGGGGAAAGGTTCTCTCTATTCCTCTGCGGTTCTTGCTGCCCAGCCGCTAGAGTGCCGTCACTTACCCTCCGCTGCCTCACCTTTAGGTTTCGAGAAACAGTCCTATGCTCTAACGCGTTTTTTAGGTATTTAATCTAATCTCACAAATACTTCATGAAAATACTGTTGTAGAGAAATCATCGGGAACAAATATCGCCTTGAAAAATGGGCCCTCTTTCAAACCTTTTTTCAGATCACAATTTTTTACATTTCCTCCATTTTCTGAAAAAAGTTATTATATTTTTCGCATACATTTTTTACTATAAATAGACACTAACAAAAGCCACAATTTAAGCCCCAAAACAAGTTCCTGCGATAATTAAAAGGCCTGTAGTGAAATGACCAAAAATGGCAGCGTTTCGCCGTTTTTAATTTTTTGTTAAAAGTTGTTGACCGACTTCAATTGTTTAAAATTCATTTTTTTCTCGTATTTTTAAACGCTATTACGTACTATTGATTATTTTTCTGAAATACACTTTTTTCACATCTTAAACTTGAAAATACATTTTTCGACACCTTTTTGAATTTTTTTCACCATGTTGCTACATACCGATTTTATCTAGAACATATAAAATTGGTTTCTACTATTTTTCTCCTAATTATCGCGTAGAGAAAGTCACATGGCAATTTATTTAAAAAAATAAACTATCGCGCCTGGACTAAGCCGCCTAGCACCGTTTCCACACAAACATCCACTTGGAGGGCAGTTCGCAGGGCTTGAGTGGTCTGTACAGCTCATTGATGGCAGTTTCTGAGGGTCTGGATCACCACAAAACGGTCGTCAGTAGGGTTTGTTGCCCTAGACCACCCAGAAACATGGCTCCGTTGTCTGTGGGACACTCCCCTTCCCTCTACCCTATGAATTGCACATCGTTCTGTTCTTTGTGTATGAGCACTTATTCTTCTTTAAAAACCAATAGTCACTTTTTAAAATATTCGAAATGGTTCCTTAGAAAATGCACTTAATTAGCGGTGAAGCGGTAGGGACGTAAGCACTTTCAGTGTTGTTCCACATCAATGAGCATTTATAAATGCAGTAATTATTAGCTTGATCGACATCAGTTAGAATAATTACATTTTCGAGTTTATATTAGTGCAATAATTTAAGTGTCAGTATCAATCATTATTATTATTTTTTTTACGGATATTATTCTGTCCTGAGGATTTACAAGACGGGCCCTGTCGTAAACAAATATACAGTTATAGTAATAAATCTTAATCCAGGCTCATACTTCCACCACATCCTAATTCATGATCGATCATAAATGATTAATCATCGGTATAGCCAGGGCCGAAATCGGGTACTCATTTTAGAAGAAGGTTTGAATGTGAATTACGAAAGTATAGTACATTCTAAATTCTAAAATAAGCCTAATGCGCCATTCCAAAGCCGCTGCCTTCAAAAATTGCGGCATTCTATTCAAGAAAAAACTTATAATTTTCACTCATTTTTCATTCTGGGCTCAATTCCTTGAAAATTACCAAATACGCAAAAAATGTTATAATTAAATGTTATAAAGTCATTCTAAAATAATTTTTTACCGATCAGTTATCACTCAAATTAGAGATAGTTAAAAGCACAATCAATTATTTTATAATAATTATCTTTGTAGGAAAGACAGTTTTCATATTTGCCGAAATAAATTAACAAAACGGTTATTTCTGTTTTTTCGGAATAAAAAAATATTTTTTAAAAGACTTTGTCTCGGGAACTAGTAGACGTATAGATGTCTATTACCACACAAATTAGAGCTAGTTAAATACACCATAAATTTGTTTATAATGATTATCTTCGTTGGAAGAGCAGTCTTAATGATATTTGCAAAAATAAATCAACAAAACGGTGATTTCTCGTTTTTTTAAAAAACATTATCTCGAGAACTAGAAAAGGTAAAGAGCTCTTTATGACTCAAATTTTAGCAAATTTAATTTCCTTTAAAAAATGAAATTATAACATTTTTCGCTTGGTTGGTAGATTTAAAGGAATTGACCACGGAATGAAAAATGAGTGAAACTTTTAGGTTATTTTAAAAAGTGACTTGGTTTTTTTTTTTTAAATAAGTGATCTACATGTGTTATTTCAAGTCTTTTTCGTTAATGTTGGCCGTTTAAGTGCCACTACTCTTGAAGTTTCAACTTTTATGCAAACGACTTGAAAAAATTGACTTTCCTGGTTTTTGTAGTGCCCAAGCCAATTATTTTTTTATTATGCTATGGTATATGACTCTGGTGCGGCCGCTAATTTTTCAGGGAACATTAGGTTTTTTAATCATTATTTACAAGGAATATACCGGTGTGCAATTTATAGTGTGGGGGAGAGTGCACGGTAGGGGGAGTCTAGCCCATCTACTATCTCGTTAACAGCCCACTCACCTTGTTCCTTTGGATGGCTTTTCGTACAGTTGTTCTGGAAATACCAAATACACTGTATAGGGCTCGCTTCTACCATCTTCGTCTGCAGATAAATTCTATTGTTGCCACTGTTTCCGAATTACAGACCATGATTTATTCCTAGAAAATCTTTAACCAAATAAAAAAAAGAAGCCCTCATCGCTAATCCTTTAGAGGACTGTTAGGTGTAATTGAAGGTAGATTATTCTTTTCATATAATAACAACAAATTTTTACCTTAGAGCACTAATTACCCTCATTTTTTTGAGTTTTAAAACAGAAAAAACTAGATGGGAGTTTTTTTTTTGGGGGGGGGGGAGGCAGTGTATCTTCCGTAGAAGGTAGTTCCCAATTTTTTATAATTTTTCGTTTAAAAACCAGGAGAAATATATCACAAAACTCATACCTAATTAATACACAATTTATATTAATAATCAAAACAGAGAACTTATACAAAAGGCTACCGTAGGTTATAAGCGAAAGCAACAGAGCATATGGTTAATAATATATTATATAATAGTATATTAATAATAATAATATATTAATAATAGTATGTAAGTATAATAATAACTGTAACAACCGGTATTTTTTTAAATTATTAACTCCCTAAAAAAAAAAAAAATTAAGTTATAAAACTTTTTTCCCCTCACCTTTTATCTAAATTATCTAATTTACTTTAAATAGTTCAAAATCTTGCAATTTACCCCAAAATATGACATGCGTAATTTTGTGCAATATTATATTTTAATATATTATTCCATAGATCGTGAATCGGATGGATAATTGGTTTAAATGTATTACAAACAGACGAATAAATCTAGCAACAACATGGAAATCCGGTCTCTACTTATTACACACAAATATTTACTTTAACTTTTTCCTTTTAATTAAAAAAAGAAAAAGTTTAATTAAATTGAAAATACTAATAGGTAAGTTGTATTCAATTCTCTTGAAAATTTATGGGTTTAACTTTGCAGCATGGTTTCAGAAAACGACAATGCATAATTATTTTTTTCTTTCATTATTACTTATAAACCGTCAATACATTGAGATATATTTAAATTTGTAAAATTTGATCAGCAGCAGTAAAAGGTAGATATCCACCATAAATAACAGATTTTTCTCATTTCTAGCAATTGAAGACAAGCTAACCAGGTCAATGGCTGTTCCAAAAGAACCTAGTTTCAGCCAGTATTCATTTGGCAGATTTCCAACCAGTGGCTTGCTACCGTTTTCATTCAATCTCAATCCTAAGGAGTTGGAACTGTATAAAATTTTATAAATAGTTGATCAAATTTAGAAGAAAAATATATCCAGGCTATAACTAAATCGAAAAAGTCAAGGCCTTGAAGTGCGAATCTCATTAATACAAATATAGACCTCTGATATTTAAAGATTTATTTAAATTATCAAAATAAACGAAGGAAAATCAAGCCATCTTTTTCTTTTATTATATAATTATATTAGCATATAAATTTATAGATAAACGGTAGGAGGAAATGATATGTGAAAAGTTATAAATAAAAACTTAACTAGGCTATGGTCTAAAATAGGATATTATTTTTTTTATTCTTAAAATACGATTAAATGGAGCAGTTGTATTTTTTTATCAAGTTATACATTAAATATTTGATACACATTTAATTTTAATTAATGCGAGCAAAAACCCAAACAAAGAGACAAAAATTACTACTAAGGCAAGCACTGACCATATGAAAAAAAAAAATGGAACGACGGTAGAACTTGGAGTGAAAAGGAGTTTAAGGGCCCTACTGACGGTCATTCCACTCCATCGTTCTATTTTTTACCGGCAGATAGTGCCGGTATTCATGCTCATTGTATATGTAATCACGTATTTTATAACTAAAACAGTCTACAAATATTTCAATGTACAAATTAATATAAGTCTTGAGAATTAATCGGGTATAAATAATGCCTCTACAATAGCAAGGACATCAAATAATAACAATGAACTGAAACGGAAATAAATTTTCCAGGCATAAAGAGGATTAAATGAGGTTTTTTTTTTTTTTTTTTACTCAACTTGTAGTATTCCACAGTTATTTGAACTGTATTTTTAATAACATCCATTATTTTAAAATTTATGTAATATACCTATTATTTGCTTCGGTACAACTTTACAAGAGGGGCGTGTTATCACTGGTGCTCCCGATCTTACCCGAAGCTCGTCGGACTAGCATACTCCAGCGCCATTTGTGCTAACTGCTTTGCATTCAATTTTAACATTCGTATTCATTGCAATTATTAAAATTATAATTGCCTTAATTATATATTATTTAAAATTGTTAGTGCTGTTGACTTCCGGTGATCTGGGGAAGTCGTAGTAATAATTTAAAGGAGTGATAATTTAAATTACGGTAAGGACCCGACCTTAACTGAAAAGGAACTTTTGGGATTTGTTTATCTCTTGAGCGCTGCGAGCGGAAGTCGTCAGCTGTGATCTAATTGAAATTAAGGTAAGACCCCGACCTTAATGAAAAGGATCCGTTGCTAATTAATAGAGGTAGACAGAGAAATTTTATTTGTAAACGACGACTGACAGGAAGACAACTATGTGCTTTAAATGAAGAAATAACTAATCCCCGAACAAGTATATGCGGAGAATTAGCAGAGTCACCGGTATTTCTCGATAGAAAATACAAAGAATTCTGAAACGGTCGCGTTTTCATCCATACCACTCGTCACTTCACCAGGCACTAACTGCAGAAGATAAAAGAACGAGAATGGTGATTTAGCATTTAGGAACCATTTCTTTCGGGACGTCTTTTTCACAGATGAATCTATAATACATTTAACAGAGATGGTTCCTTGAATCATCATAATAATCACAACTGTTCAACAAATAACCCACATTGGTTCTGTAAAGTTG